>OY720022.1:3022001-3294507 GCA_963082485.1 Eudonia mercurella
GATCTTTAATATTTGTAAAAAAAAAAAATAATATGATCGGATGTTAATGACGGTAGTTGTTGACATTGAATGGGCGCCTTTGGCTTACAAAGTAAAAAGTGTTGAATAATTTCGGCGGGCTGGTTAGAACCACGATAGCTCAATTGGAAGAGCACCTGACCCGGAATGTCAGAAGGGTGCAGGTTCAAATCCTGCTCGTGGAAATTTTTTCAACAATTGTGTTTTTGTAATTTGTTCGCAACAAAATTTGCTTTAAAAATCATTTTGAACATTTTGTAAAATAGCTTGCTTATATCTTAACTGATCTTTAATATTTGTAAAAATAATATGATCGGATGTTAATGACGGTAGTTGTTGACATTGAATGGGCGCCTTTGGCTTACAAAGTAAAAAGTGTTGAATAATTTCGGCGGGCTGGTTAGAACCACGATAGCTCAATTGGAAGAGCACCTGACCCGGAATGTCAGAAGGGTGCAGGTTCAAATCCTGCTCGTGAAAAAAAAAATTTTTTCAACAATTGTGTTTTTGTAATTTGTTCGCAACAAAATTTGCTTTAAAAATCATTTTGAACATTTTGTAAAATAGCTTGCTTATATCTTAACTGATCTTTAATATTTGTAAAAATAATATGATCGGATGTTAATGACGGTAGTTGTTGACATTGAATGGGCGCCTTTGGCTTACAAAGTAAAAAGTGTTGAATAATTTCGGCGGGCTGGTTAGAACCACGATAGCTCAATTGGAAGAGCACCTGACCCGGAATGTCAGAAGGGTGCAGGTTCAAATCCTGCTCGTGGAAAAAAAATTTTTTCAACAATTGTGTTTTTGTAATTTGTTCGCAACAAAATTTGCTTTAAAAATCATTTTGAACATATGTAAAATGTTCAAATAATTTTTAACGCAAATATTGTTACGAACAAATTACAAAAACACAAATGTTGAAAAAATTTCCACGAGCAGGATTTGAACCTGCACCCTTTTGACTGATCTTAAATTTTTGTAAAAATATTATAATCGGATGTTAGTGACGGTAGTTGTTGACATTGAATGGGCGCCTTTGGCTTTCAAAGTAAAAAAGTGTTGAATAATTTCGGCGGGCTGGTTAGAACCACGATAGCTCAATTGGAAGAGCACCTGACCCGGAATGTCAAAAGGGTGCAGGTTCAAATCCTGCTCGTGGAAATTTTTTCAACATTTGTGTTTTTGTATTATATGTAATACAAAAGTCAAGGTTAACGATGAATTATAGGAATCGAGTACCAGCTGTCAGTAATTTTTTGTCAAACTGTAACGATAGGCATATTAGGCCATTCATTCGTAAGATTGCGGTCGTTAAATAAATGTTAATGTATTATAAATTGTATTATTATGTAAATTAACGTATTTCTTTTTTTTTCTAGTTTTTTGTTCCGTTATTACATGCCATGCGTTGATAGACGAACTTTATATAAACTACCATAATTGTACCTACTCTATTTTCAGTGAATAAATAATTTGATTTGCATGGATTTGATTTGATTTGATTCAAAACCAATCCGCCCCGTGGGCCAGCGCGGTGGGTGAAAATGCGATCATTACCCAACTGCGTCAGAAGGAAGGTTATGTTTTTCGAGTGTACGTATGTACGTATGTATGTATGTATGTATGTCTGTTGTTTCTTTGGCACGCCTTACAGCCCAAACGGCATGGTGGATTTTAACATATGAGGTGTCGTTAGATTTGTTTTGACTGTGGAAGTGACATAGGCTATAAAAAAAGTAAAAACATTGGCCTGGTTAGCTATTAGTAGTCTTGACCCCAAAAACTGTTAGATCGACCGCACGATCAAAATTCTTCAAACGAACTACAACGTCTACGGAATTTAAAGGATATGGCTAATTTTTCTATAGACGTAGATGTACTTAATATCCATAGGTCGCTGGTTCAGATCCGGCTCGAAGGACCAATTCGCATGTATAAATAAAATGCGATATTTATTATAACTTATTGAGTTTATTACTTGGGAGCAGACAAAATATAACATCACCGTGCAGCGGGAACAAGGGAAGTGTCCGAGTTGCCAGAGGTAAAAAATAATCAAGCTGATTGAGTGTGGTCAGCATACAATAAAAATGTGTAAGCAAAGGGAAACGATTCACACTTCCTTATGTGCAATATTAATTGTACAATTTTCATTTACAGCAATGTTTTGTGGTTTGTTTTCGGGATTATTAGCAGATTTTATTCTCATGTTTAAAAAACTCAAACAACTTGTCAGTTAAAGTACGTAGACGTCAAGAGTTTCGTTTTTTCCGTTGGTATATTAACTTTATGGTACTTTTATGAACATTTGACGATCGATTATTCGAAATCAGAACAGTTTGTCAACGTTTTTCGTTTAGATAATAGTTCTAAATAATTGTATTTAGAACTATTATCTATTGTATTGACAATACATTATAAACATAACAATAACATGTTTATAGAGATTTCTTAGTTAAAAACACTGTCTAATAACACTTCAAATTTTGACTCCGCACCGGCCGATGTTCGATTTTTAAACTCGTCATAAAAACGGTTGGATTGGTCAGAGTGAGCGGATTAACCCAATCAGTGAATAGTTCATTTATCAGAGTAGAAAAGAATTTAGACTGTATTGAATTGTATTTATTCCGAAAATTGCAAAAAATTTTACACAGGTGACAAGCGAGCTGATAAGTTCTAAAGCTTAGATAGGTGTAAGAGCAGACCTGCTCTACAGCCCTTGAAAGGTTAAACGAATCATTACATAGTATAAAACAAAGTCGCATCCCGCTGTCTGTCTGTCCCTATGTATGCTTAGATCTTTAAAACTACGCAACGGATTTTGATGCGGTTTTTTTTAATAGATAGAGTGATTCAAGAAGAAAGTTTATATGTATAAATACATGTATTTAATATCAGCATTGCACCCGTGCGAAGCCGGGGCGGGTCGCTAGTAAAATAATAAAATAATTATATTTGAAAAGGCCAGCAATGGGACGTTTATAGGCTATTATTGATGATGATGCGAATTGCAGTTTTATACCGTAATCATATTTTTCCGAAAATAGGTATAAGTATTCGTAAAATGTCCTAACTAAATAATTAAGCATTTTCATTTTAATATGCTGGTGTAGTTTACAATGTAGTTATTATGTGATTGGTAATTAATTACTCCGTGTTTATAGTGTCACACAGTTATAGTTGGTTTAAGCTATAAAGGCTCATCGTTAGTGAAACAAAGGCCTGGGCTTGCCTCAGTAATGTGCACATTATAATCATTCAACAATTTAGTACCTATACGAATATACACCTTGTATTTAATGTAATTGCCCAAATATAATGTAGGTAGCTTTGCTGTATTATTGACGGTGTAAAAAAACTCTATTCTCATAAGAATACATACATAATTCACTTAGAAATAAGTAAGTAAAGTGATTAATTAGAATTAACTTATATGAGGCTTATTATTCTAGAAAGTCATTTCCATTAATTAAGACTTTTACACGACAGAGCTTAATGCTGTTTAAAAAGAATATAGTATGATACAACCATCAGAGAGCCTAGTGCGAGTTATTTTTGGCATTCGATCACGTTAACGAAAACAAGAATTTGTTTGGCAAAATTTTAACTTTCTCGTTTGTCGCCAGGAGGCGCTGCTAAAATGTCATACTTGCTAATTTTCGTAAACGTAATCCAATGAATACGGACAGTTAACAAAACTCACACTGGGCACCTAGGTGAGATAAGCGACAAGCGTTTTCCGTTATAAAATAAAAAATCATATTACGTAAGCTTACTTGCTTATTACTTGGTATGTATCTGACAGTGGTAGCTACATAAACGAAAAAAGTTGAACATCGATCAATGTCGCCCTACATAACATAAGACAACGTTCATGGCACATATCACAAAGGAGGATATAATAAGTTTACGGTTTTACCTTCATCAAAATATTTTCACGTCCTTCGTGGAATTGACAAATGGTGTGGCAAATTGATCTTGATACTTGCTGATCATGTCACAAAGTACTTATCGATTTCTAAGTGCGTATACTCATTCAACAATTGTGATTCTCGTGAAGAGCTTGATGGTGCAGTGGTTAACGCGCCTGTTCTACGATTGCTAAGGTTAAGCAACTTACGCAAAGGCCGGTCATCAGATGGGTGACCAAAAATAGATCATCTCGAGCTCCTCCGTGCTTCGGAAGGTACGTAAAGCTGTTGGTCCCGGCTGCATTAGCAGTCGTTAACAGCTACCAATCCGCACTCGGCACACGTGGTGGTTTAGGGCCCGTGTTCCCTATCCATCCATAAGGAAGGCTTGTGCCCCAAGGACGTTGATGAGCTGGTGATGGATGGATGGATACCCATATGACATATAATCAGGATAACTTCTTTTAGGCAATGAAAAAATTTTAAAAAGAGAAGAATAAGAATTAAAAATTGCCAGTAGCCAGCCAGATCATCTGTCGATCACTTACTACATATCTATAGCTTCATGTTTAGTACCTGCTTTTACTCTTATGACAGATGACCAGTTTAATCCATCTACAGGCAAAGGAGGATTTAAACAAACTTTCCCAGCAACAAAGATAATATAAAGCCCTCCTTGCCCTATTAGGCATTCGAGCTGAACCTCTGTCATAGTTGGAAATTCCTGATGATGTATGACCAACCAATTATACCATGGACTAATGCTATGTACTATGAGCACAGAGTAAATAATATATTTACTCTGTGCTATGAGTACAAGCAACTAGAACTAACTCGGCATGTGCTGACTTAAGTTAACTTCTCTAGAGGTCTAAAGAGAGATTTAATTAACAGGGGCTGTTTTTAGGGGAACATTTTTATCATATTGACTCTTGACAATCAAACTAACAAAACTAATGTTTTTATTTAACGCTCATAGTGTTAAATGAGCTGTTGTGGTAAAGGCAGTCTTACAGAACGTTTAGAAGTTTAAAAAATGGTGTTTTAGTTTCCTAGATTGTGTCCACACATCTACTTACTGAGTATCGTTGAAAACAAGTCTCAAAACTGTCCAAATAAGTGTAAAAGCAATTTTTTGAGGAAATCGAGTCTCAAACTCACCAAATAATTATAAAAGCGACTTATAGTTTATCTAAAGTATTTTGAGGTTACTGGTAAATATTATACCTAAGATATTATGTATACCTAGTAAGAGAAGTTGTGGAAACTTATATATTTGAAAGGTTCGCAGGGTTGACCGCATAAGTAGTTATGAATAAATTTTCCGGGGTATTTTTCTTCACAACAAGTACGGAGGGAGTATGTACTTATCTGAGCTGTTTTGAATTAACTAGATAATAACACCCTTGTGTTTAATAACACTGAATCATATCTCTTCAGATAGGTGTATACAGGTATATAGAAGCCATTTAGTTTATGCGCTATCTACCTATGTATTAATTAAAAATAGATAGATAAATAAATTCTTTATTACTCACACACACGTGAAAAAAAAAAGAAAACAGTAGTTACACAAAAACCTGAAGCCAGTATATGGGCAAAGGCGGTATTCCAGACAACCTTAGGTTAAAGAATCCAAGAAAGAGATAGATGAAGTGTGCAAACATTAAATAAATAAGTAGGCACATAATATACCCTTCACATACATACATACTTAAATAAAATAGTATATATATATATAAAGAGGAAAGCTTTGTATTTTTGTATGTATGTTTGCAACGAATAAACTCAAAAACTAATGGATCGATTTAAAAAATTCTTTCACCATTAGAATGCTACATTAGCGCAAATAAAAGTACACCCGTGCGAAGCCGGGGCGGGCCGCTAGCTAGCTATGATATACATTAAATAAACTATAACATGTTACTAGCAGATGAGTGAAGTAGTAAATGCTTGTGCAGTTTAGATTTAAAGGTGGGAAGTGATTTGGAATGACGGATTTCAGGCGATTTTCAGGCTGTAAAAGAGTCCTCAAAATATCCAGACTGAGTAAAAGGAGGCTTTAGGACATTATCTGAATTTGACCTGAAATCCCGGTTGTGATCCACCCCGAGAAATCGGAAACACTCCTTAAGGTAGGAGTACGAGGATCATACAGTACGTTAAAAACAAGAATGAGAATATGTTCCACGCGAAGCAACCTAATAGGAAGCCATTCAAGCTTTTGCCTGTATTCAGACACATGGTCGAACTTACGCAAGCCGTAGATGAACCTCATATTTTGGAGCCAGAGATTTTGGAGGCGTTGTAGTTTGTTGAGTAGGTACTTTTTTTATATAAAAGAAGGAGGCAAACGAGCAGGCGGGTCACCTGATGGAAAGTAATCACCGCCGCCCATGGACACCCGCAAAACCAGAGGAATCGCAGACGCGTTGCCGGCCTTTATGGAAGGAATAAGCTCGTTTTTTGAAGATTCCTAGGTCGTAACAGTCCGGAAATAAATACAGTAATAGTTTTAGTTATTGTTATGCGCATGACATTCAAACAGTGTTTCAAGCGTTAGAATAGGCGGCGGTAATAACTACGTGAGGAGCTCGATGGCGCAGTGAGGAGCTCGATGGCGCAGTGGTTAACGCGCCCGGTCTGCGAGTGCTGAGGTTAAGCAACTTTCACAAAGGTCGGTCATCGGATGGGTGACCAAAAATTTATCATCTCGAGCTCCTCCGTGCTTCGGAAGGCACGTAAAGCCGTTGGTCCCGGCTGTATTAGCAGTCGTTAACAACCACCAATCCGCACTGGGCCCGCGTGGTGGTTTATGGCCCGTTCTCCCTATCCATCCATAGCGAAGGCTCGTGCCTCAGCAGTGGGGACATAAAAATGAGCTGATGATGATGATGAATAACTACGCGATTATTGTTTGCATGTTTGCCAACTCCCTTAAATAATTACCAAAATATTTCTAACATACCTACTTCTAATATACAAAAGCCAAATCCGTATTGAAACTAGATACTTATATCCCGTCACATTATCACAGAGCAACTACTGACGCGGCTACTTGCAGCTGATCAGCAAAGTTAAAGCCGGATAACCGTTTTTATTAATTCAACATTGTTATGGGAAGTATAAAGCGTATTTATGAAGTGTATTTTTATGGAAACCTTATTTACAAGTTAATGTTTCTACACACAGACAAACTTTCGAACCCAATATTATGCTTTCAAACTAAAAATGAAACGAAGGAAGGAAAAGGAGCTGATGTCTCAGTGGTTAACGCGCCCGATCTGCGAGTGCTGAGGTTAAGCACCTTTGGCAAAGGCTGGTTATCAGATAGGTAACCAAAACTTTTTCATATCGAACTCCTCCGTGCTTCGGAAGGCACGTAAAGCCGTTAGTCCCGGCTGCATTAGCAGTCGTTAACAGCCACCAATACGCACTGGGCCCGCGTGGTGGTTTATGGCCCGTTCTCCTTATCCATCTATAGGGAAGGCTCGTGCCTCTGCAGTGGGGACATAAGATAAGCTTATGATGATGATGAAACTAAAAACTACTATCGAACCTTAAGGCAAAAGGTAAGGCACAATAGCGCCGCTAATGGATTTAATTTGATAACTGCTAAACTGGATTTTTTTTCAAACATTGCGGACCTTCCGACACTACGCAAACATCTATTATTTAATAATTGTGCACTACTTTTAGGTTTGTTTTTGTATTCATTCGCTAACACCAAAAGTGGCCATTGTTTGTGAATAAATGCGATAGCCCGTTTTGTGAATAAACCACGCAACAAAAAGTAGTGCACAATTATTAAATAAATAGGTACTATGGATGCTTTCCTGTTATCGGACGGTACGCAATGTTTAAAAAAAGACCGGTCCGTCTTTCAAATTATCAATTGGTGGCGCTAGTGTGCCTTACCCTTCGCCTTAAGCAACTTTCGCAAAAGCCGGTCATCGGATAGTTAACCAAAAATTTTTCATCTCGATCTCCTCCGTGCTTCGGAAGGCACGAAAAGATGTTGGTCCCGGCTGCATCAGCAGTCGATCCGCACTGGGCCCGCTTGCGTGGTGGTTTATGGCCCGTTCTCCCTATCCATCTAAGGGAAGGCTCGTGCCCCAGCAGTGGGGACATAAAATAAGCTTATGATGATGATGATGAGACTAAAAATTACTATCGAACCTTAATACAACACGTTGGACATTAATTTTACCGCCAACAAAGCTAGAAGACGTTCTGAAAGACTTTCGGTATAACTAATTAATATTCCTAATGACGTTGCTCACGCTCCGTTAGGCCGTTTTGTGGGTGACTGTGCCGGGAACATTTCGTTTGTCATTGGTGAAGCCACAACAAAGTGCGGGATAATAGCCGCTGTAACGCTGATGTGGAAGTGGGTATTTCTATATCATACTAATGAATGTGGTGAGCCGAGTGGTGAGCGATCACCGCGGCCTTTTGAACCTTTTAACGCTTTATAATTCTATGGTATCACGCTTTCAAATTTAAAATCATTATATCAGGTATAATTTCCGCGCTGAAACGCTGACGTGGAAGTGGGTATTTCTATTTCATGCTAATAGATATGGTGAGTCTAGTGGTGAGCGATCACCGCGGCCTTTTGAACCTTTTAACGTTATTATAACTTGCTCGTTGCCGAAACCTAGTAATTAAAATGGATTACTTACCCTTAAATTGAAATACATCAATGCCTGACACTGTCGCTGTAATTACACAACTTTAAAATTAGCTATTTAGACAATAATATTATTACTTATCTTATTTTTAGAATAATATCCAAAAATGCCAGTAGCCAATGAATGAATGCCAGTAAATGAATCAGTGAATATATGTAAGTTTTTAAATTGCTTTTAAATACGCCGTATCATTATCATTTAAGTATTTAGTGCCATCATCATACTGAAGTTTGGAGATCAGTATACAAAATTTGTATACGCCGTATGAGTGGTCAAATATGTTTAATAATATACAGTTGTCTGAGATATAATATTAATATAATATACAAGTGTCTGAGAAAACAAGATTGCTCTTCATTTGACTTTCTGGAAGGCAGGCCCTCAGTGCCGGATTAGCCATATAGCAGGAGGCAGCAAATGCTACGGGCCCCGCGCCTTAGGGGGCCCTTGTCTGTGATGAAAAATATTTAAAAAGCCATCCACTAAGCTACACATACACCTAGTAGCTATGTATTCTCGAAGTGAGCGCTTGCCATACTGTAATTGTATAGGTAAATTTTCGTGTTGCACTACAGTACAAAAAATGTCCGACTATCACTTCGTAAAAAATAATGATGCTAGAATAGAGTGCTACACTTATTACCGAAAAAAGCAACCAGTTGGTAATTGTACCACAGAATACCTAATAGTACAAGTATTGTACTTACAACTTCAACAACCAGTTGGCAATTGCGTACTTACAACTTCAACGCGACTGACCGCGAGTTGTGGTTGATAAATTGGTATTACAATCAACAACTGGTTGATTTTTTCGGTAATAAGCCTGCCAGGACTTCCCATAGGCGACACCATGAAAACCGATGTGTAAGCCACTCGACCACGGAAGTCGTCAAATATGCAATTTAAGGGCCCCCTGTTCACTTTTGCTACGGGCCCCGCGCTAGCTTAATCCGGCACTGCAGACCCTAACATGAAATATAAACTAACTAAGCAACTGTCAGAAACGACACCTACTTTAATCCAAGATCTTTCAATTCGTGCGATTGCTTTAATTAATGCTCTTCCAATTAGGCTACTGAGGAGGAGGATTTTGGTAACTCTTAAGAAGCACAACAAGAACTTGACATAGAAACCTACTCTTAAAAACTCAATTTTTGTAGCCAAATAGTTTTAGTTATTATTCTGAGGCCAAAGCCGCCAAAGATAAAAACTTTATACATCATTTGAATTTATAATTGCAAATATTGTTTTACATGAGTCAGCCAGCTTTAATTTGTGTTGATGTTTTACAAAATATTCAACTACGACAGATTCCGGTGATAAAGCAAAATGTTAAATTGCTTAATTTTTAACCGTGTAATAATTGTTATTACAATTAACAATTATTATTGTTAAAGTTTGTTATTTGTAACATATCATGAAAGGTGTCGGCAGCTAACCACATATTACACACAAGTAACTCAAACCCGCAAACTTTGCATCACAACAGGATTAGCAAAACTGAAAGTGATGTAGGTAATTCAGAACACTCTTTGACACACTTCTCACAAACCCGGTGAAGTTTCACCCACTTTGGATAAAGCGGGAACTTGCAATCCTGTTAGAGGGCTACGGGTGAGTGGGTAATTTCCAATCTCTAACATTGCGTAGGCATTGTTAACTGGATTTTTGTTCACAGGTCTTTCTGGTTCGGAGCACAAGTCAAACGTGTTTGTAAAACAATTTTCAGCTTGCTATCCACCTATATCCTACTAATAAGTATTGAAAAAGGTTTTATAGACTGCTGATCGGGCTGATTATTATTTATATTGCCAAATGTCGAGACTAAGCAGGACGATGGTAATTTACTTAATATTCGAGGAGCTCGATTGTGCAGTGGTGAGACTTTTGCAAAGGCCGGTCATCGGATGGGTGACCAAAAATGTATCATGTGCTTCGAAATACATGTAAAGACGTAGGTCACGACTGTATTAGCAGTCGTTAACAACCACCATTTCGCACTGGGCCCGCGTGGTAATTTATGGCCTGTTATCTCTATCCATCCATAGAGAAGGCTCGAGCCCCAGATAAGGGAATGTAAAATTAGTTGGTGATGATATGATGATGATATAGCGATACAGCTAAGTGTAACGAGTGAAGTACGCAGGGTGTGCAGAGTTGGTAATGCCTGGATAATGTCAACTTTACCCATACCTTCTGTACGGACAGTGCTGCAGTAAGCACAGTCAAAACTGTTGAACAGCGGCAACGACGGTGGAATGTGCCATTGTCGACTTGCTTTATTAACTAGATAACTTAGCTAAAGTTGGTTTGGGTATTGTTGACTTTGGAAGGGGAGAGCGCGGTTAAGGCAAGCATTGCCGCGTCGTAAACTCCGAATGGCCATTTGTGTTTAATAGTTTTAAATATTTAATGGCCAAAAGACGTTTTGCAAAGTTAGTAAGCAAATAAGATAATTTGATAGTGGCCACTGTATACTGGTCTACCTTCAAATAACTCTCTAGCTAGACGATCTGCGTAAAGCCGACTCTACCCGGGCAGTACTGGCTCTGCACACCTACAAGCTAAAAAACCGGCCAAGTGCGTGTCGGGCCACGCGCAGTGTAGGGTTTCGTAGCCCATCTCAATAATGCGGACTCTGAGAAGAGGGCTTTTAGGAACATTTATTTAACGATGGCTCATATACATAAATGTAGATACTACCGGTATCACACACCTGACAACGTTATTTAAGTAGTTCCCAATGAGGAATTTGTACTGCGCCAAGTACATTTTATAAGTTGGTCGACTGTTACTCGTAAACTTGTAAAGCCTACTTAGCTGTGATAGTTTTCCTTTTAACTTCGTCATAAATACAACTACCGTGAATTTTTCACGTATCCAAAAACAATCATTTGGCTGCCAGGGGGCTGCATCTGTCCCCCACTTGACTCTAACAAAATTTTGCACTAACGGATGGACTGGATGAACGGACTCCATCAAATAACTGTTTCCACAGACCCGCAATATTTTTGAAATTGCTATCCAACGACACCTCACACTATGGGGTAGACAAGAAAAAAAAATACATCCCCACTCCACGTGTAGGGTAACCTAAAAAAATATTTTTCAAAATTTTATTTCACCACTTTGTCGGCGTGATTAATATGTATATCCATGCCAAATTACAGCTTTCTAGTACTAAGAGTCTATGAGTTAGGCTGGGGACAGACAGACAGACATGGCGAAACTATAAGGGTTCCTTGTTGACTACGGAACCCTAATAAAAACAGGATGAATTGAATTGTTTCCTTTAATGCTTGAAATGCCACTTACAAAGCGGTTATCCTGTGCAAAGAAAATCTTACAATATAGATAGTTTCCCGAGTATCCGGCACAATACATTGTCTAGTTGGCCGCAGACGAGTAAGACAATATCCCGCCTCGGCTCACCGCACTCAATCACCATTGGAAGCTGTATCAACCTACATGTAGATAAATGCTTGACACATGAACACGAGTCAGCCCATCGTTGGAGTTTTTTAATCTGTGTGCCGGCAGTTTACTCTTGAAAGATCGATGAAATCATAGCTGAGGCATGCTGAGGAAATACAAAATAATTAACGCATTTTTAGCAGTTCAATTATTGTTTTGAGTTTGGTGGTTAGTTAGTTATGCGAGGAATAACGAAGCCTTGATGTGGTTTGCAATAAAGATTGATTGTCATGATTATAATAAAAAGCCTGGTTATAATAAAAAATCAGCATTTTGTTTTATTTGGATCAATCATTATACTTTAATATCTTAGCGCTGATATGATAGCCTTTATCAGCAGTGTCCTACAGTTTACAAACAATATTTATGTTGCGTTAAACAATTTATTAAATTCTTATTTAGAGTAGCTTGAGTGTGGCATGCTCTCTTTATTGTCTCTGCGGTGGTGGCATGTGCGTCGGGTCGTTACATTCCCTAAGATATGGTTGAGTGAAGCGATGGCTGATTCATATGTCATACTCGTGAACGGGTGCCTCCTGTGGAGGCAGGTCTGCTCTTGCTTACTTATCTTATTTTTATTATTATTATACTCGTATACTTTAACTTTGTTTTCTTAGATAATTTTTGACTTCTATTAGTACTGTATGACATTGTGAAAATTGAAATTGGTAGTTACCTGATGTAATTTTTGCAAACTTATTATTATTATTATTTTTTTGTATTATTTTTGGGTGTTGTGATTTGTCCTTTTTTTGTGTGTTTGTTTGTGATGGAAAGTGTCCTTTTATGATAGGGCATTTTCCAATATTTTTGACGCTGTAAGGGAGAAAAGAGCTGGACACTTGCTGAGTTTCTTGCCGGTTCTTCTCAGTACAAGTTCTCCCGCCCAGAGTAGACTTACGAACCGATGGCATAATGACGTTCATAAGAGCTATTTGTAGCCTAAACTGAATAAATGATTTTGAATTTTGAATTTGAATTTTGAATTTTGAATGATTATTTACATATAATTTTACGCAAATATTGTTGCGAACAAATTACAATTTGAAAAAAGACAAGTGTTAAAAAATTCCACGAGCGGGATTCGAACTCGCATCCCATGACATGCTGGGTCAGGTGCAGTAACTATGCTATCGTGGCTTAATCCAACTCGCCGAAATTAATCAACACTATCTACTTTTACTTTGTAAGTCAAAGAAACCCTATTCAATGTCGACAACTACGTCATCCTCGCAGAATTTTTTCAACTCTTCTTTTCAAATTGATTGTCATATTATGTTTTTTATTAATATAATCATCAAGCACTATATGCTCGGTCGACACAAAACAATTAATATATACAATACCTACGCAAAAAATAGTGATATTTAAATATTTTCGTCGTTTGTCTCATTTTTAATTATTTATAGGTAAAGATTGCTTCAATCTTTTGACTTTAAAAATTCAAAAGGCATTTCATACAAACAAAATGGAAAATAATCGCAACAATCGTCAATTGTGATTAACAATGGACTGTTTGTATTGTGCGCAGATTAACAAGAACCTACTTCCACTGCTGTGTAGAGTAGTACTCGTACAAATTAAAAAATCGCAACGACAGCCTGCGAGCGAATGCTATCGCCATTTTGGAACAAAACGGGATTCCGAGGATTGAAATATATTTCGAGCTTCGCGCTCCGTTGCACGGTGCTACACAATTTCCAGCAATCATTGTAAAAGATGTCCCGGAAAACGGAACGTGTGAAACGGAAACCTGATTTATGTATTGGCGCAAAGGCGACCAATCATAGTGACATGTGTGCGGATGTTAGCGTGAGCAATACTAGACAACACGTTTTTGATTAGAAAATATGGGTTTCAATCAACGTCGGATTGTGTTTTGAAATAAGTGAAAACAGAAAAAACAGGTATTTGAATACTTACATTCACCACGGCAGTCACGAACATAACTTAGAATCTACTTACATGCTTTTGACTAGTTTTGACACTTATTCCATTGTATTAAGAGTAGGTAACTCCGTGCTTCGGAAGGCACGTACCTAAAGCCTTTGGTTCCGGCTGCATTAGCAGTCGTTAACAACCACTAATACGCACGCACGCACCAGGCCCGCGAGGTGGTTTACGGCCCGTTCTCCCTATCCATCCATAGGGATGGCTCGTGCCCCAGCAGTGGGGACACAAAATGAGCTGATTTTATTTTTATTTTTATTTTATTTATTGATCACCAACATAATGAACATCAACTAATACAGTTATGGTTTTGGCATAGTTTAGGAAAGCTTAATGTTATTATAATTATAGGCGAAGACCACAGTCATTAAAAAAAAGCAAAATGATACATAATTGAATAATAATCAAGAGAGTAAAATTACAATTTGAATTTATAAAAAATAACAATTAACAACCCAATCATACAAAGAAAATAAGAAAAATAATATTTAAAGAAGTCACTTTCTAAACCTGCGAATGCCATCCCTAAAGAGATCCAAATCTTTAGACTTGCTCAAACTGTTAAACTCTCTGATGAGGCGGTTTACCGGTGCCTGATGATGATGATGATGATGATGATGATGATGATGATTATGAGAAACATTGTGTACATGGTGTGCTCGAGACTGTACATAAAACACATCATAGAAATACTTTAAATATATTTATGGTAACATTTTATCAACTGCAAATAATTTGACAAAACATCTAAGTAATTATATCAAAGAAATAAGGCCCTAGCATTTAAAAAATAACACAAAAATTGTATAATATTTTTAAGAACACCCATTACGGCCTCTGTCGGCTCCTTTGAATGAAACTACACGGGCACGTAACACGTGTAAGTGGTGTATGCATTGCGGCCTCTCTGTTTCGGCTCCTTTGAATTGAAACCAAAAGTGCGTAAGGGGTGTTTTTAATCGAAATGTCTTTTGGCGTTTTTCTTAAATACTAGCGTATAAACATTTTAAGTTTTTTCATAAAAATTGTTTATTAATGTTGTTGAATTTATCCTCAAATTATTTGCAGTTGATAAAATGTGACGGTCTCTCTATAGAGAGGTTGGCAAATGGCTCCGCTTTACCTGATGTTAAGCAGAGGCAGAGTTCACTCGCGAGAACAGCTGGAGTAGGAGTGTGCCTCACTACCCGTCTTCACCTTACCGACCTTACTTACTTCTTTACACTTTAAACATTTCGATATCCAAAACAAACTCGACAGTTCAAAATTGTTTAATACAATATCTTATCTTATCTTAGGGGGGCCTGCCGAGGTTTCCCTCTAGCAGTAACACTTCGATCCATCGGGATCTTTTGTGTTACCCCATCCTTTTACTCTTCTTCCTCTGTTAAGATAGATGCCATAAGTTTGGCAACGTCCTTAGAGCGAAGAGCCTGAAGTCCTCCGGTTTCGGATAGGCCGACCCCAGGAGTCCCATTCTTTTCCTAGCCAGAGAGTCGCAGTCACCCAGTAGGTGCTGCATTGACTCCGTTTCCTCTCCACATGCCCTACACAGGCTATTTGTTGGTTAATAAAATAACTTTTGAATTCAATTGTTCCTTATGTCAAAAATCAGTTGCTCACCCCTATTTTTAATGATTAAAGGGAAAAAATTTCGATCGAGTTCCTGTCGAAAACTCTGATAGTTAGTTAATTTACAATATTAAAAAAGTGATGTGAGTAGGTACTACTCAATTAGTGCGTTTATAAAGGACTTTAAACCGCACAAATTAAGTTGAATGACCGTTTATTTCAAATATTGTCTATCAGGGTGCCTATTGCGAGTTTCATTCGACATTCGATCACGTTAAACGAAAACGAGAACTTGTATGACGAAGTTTTAACTCTTCTCGTATGTCGCCAGGAGGCGCTGCTTTAATGCCATACCTACCTACTATTTTTCGTTTTCGTAAACGTAATCGAATGAACACGGATAGTAATCAAAACTCACATTATGCACCCAGCTATGTTTTATGTTTGATTTACTTACAACATAGAAAATAATAAAACAATTTGATTCGTTACTATTTAAAACAATAGTATAATATAAAAAAAAAATTGTCAACCTATGATTAGCGTTGTTAGCTACATGAATTTTTAATTAAGTTTATCTCATATTATTAAGCATATAGTTACCTCATATACCTACAGCTGTAAACATTCCTGAATATTTTTTTTTTTTTTTTAATCCATGAAAGCTAACTATAGCTGATAGAGAAAATACCTACTGGTACTAACCAGTAGGTATTTTCTCACGGGCATACCAGTTGTGGCCGTACTAGCAATAAAGCTAAAATTGTCGACGGCTTAAAGAAAGGGCAAAATATGAGGGTTCATCCTTATCAGCCAACGAACGCCCGCAGCTAAATACCCTTATTCCTCCTGTTTATGTCAAAAGTGGAGTGTATGTGTGTTGGTTGTTAACTTAACTGTGATTTCTTTTTCACAATTTTTCTTTTATAGCCCTAAATCATCATCATCATCATCAGCTCATTTTATGTCCCTACTGCTGGGGCACGAGCCTTCCCTATGGATGGATAGGGAGAACGGGCCATAAACCACCACGCGGGCCCAGTGCGGATTGGTGGTTGTTAACGACTGCTAATGCAGCCGGGACCAACGGCTTCACGTGCCTTCCGAAGCACGGAGGAGCTCGAGATGATACATTTTTGGTCACCCATCCAATGACCGGCCTTTGCGAAAGTTGCTTAACATCAGCACTCGCAGACCGAGCGCGTTAACCACTGCGCCAATGAGCTCCTTATACCCTAAATGTCAAAAAGAAAAAGAAAAAACAAGAAATCAATTATATAACATCATCAGCATTTCCAGCTCTTTAAACTCACTGATGTGTATTAAAGCCTACTTTTTACCATGCATCTGACTATACTTTTGAGAAAAATGTTCAACTAATAAATTTTATCGCAATAAAACGAAATCGGGTGCCTCCACCACGGAGGCGCCACACACCGGCGGCCTAACCCACGAACCCTATCTGTCGGTCCTGTTCAAGCCTCATGGAATGCCTTCCGGCACAAACTTTGTTTAAATTTTGGAGACTGAGGAGGGTAAGCTACATATAAACGAGGAGGGTAAGCTATATATAAGCGCTTGAGCAACAGCTACGGTCAGACTGTTCCGAGATTCAGTGTCCTTGTGGGGTTGTCTATTTTATTTTATTTTATTTGTTTATTTAAACGAGCACCAACATATACATATACAACACCAATACCATTTTAAATAAAATACACACACAGACCGACACAAATCAAAGCCACTACAATATAGGTGTGGGCAGCATGCAATAAAAAAATAAAAATAGCGAGTAACAGAACAAAACACAACACACACGTCTATGTGTGCTATGATGCTTACCTTCTGCAGTATCTTTATTTTGTACTTCCGGCCACATATAGTATAACATAGTAACGTGATATATAAATAATTGTCAGTCTCTCACTTTGTAAAGTAAAAAAATAAAATAGGTAACTTTACCTGCCCTGCCCTGCCTGGTCACCTGTGACGGCTAGGAATTATGATATAGGTACTTAAATAAATACATAAACTGAAAAATTTATGATTAATTATTTTAAAATACTATGTTTACAATTATGTACCTATATTATTTACAAAAATGATTACCCTTCAAAATAAGATATAATATTGCGCGATATTAACAAACCCTCCATTCCATTCGTCCTTTACATTTATCCAGTTATATTAATACTAATAATTAAACACAATAAAAATGTTCTACAGATTTCAAAAATGAAGCGCCATTATACTGAATATGATATCACACGACTGCCTACAGTTTTTCACTAACGAGACCCTTTATCATGCATTGACAGTGAAATTCCAGGAAGAACAAAAAACAAATTTTGATTAATTTTCGTTATTTTCAGTGTATCAGTACAAAAGCGGAAATAGGTGAGTTTGGTTTGAAAACGTAGTGTGCTACTAGATGTCACGTGCTTTATAGAGATAGTGATTGGTTTGCCTAATTTAAGCACGAACACGGCTTTATGCTTTAGGTCTTTAAATGTGAATGACTGCATGCCTAGATCGCACGAACAGTAACGAAGTTATACAGAAAGTGCGAAAATGTACATAAAAGAAAATTAGATGTACCTAGGTCACACATAATGTGATAGATAACTAAGAGGGTCACTGAATGTATTTAATTATAATAGAAACTAACTGTTTTGCACAGTGATAGGGAGTAGGTAACATAATTTGTCGACAAACTTAGATAAAATAAAGTTGTGAAGATTAACCCATTTAGACCGACCAGTAGGGTTACTCTTGAAACACAATTGCAATAAACAATTTCCAATCACAAATCTAAAAAAATCAAATGGCACTCTTAAAAGCGATAATAGCGCCACATTGGAATTAAATTGCGTGGAAATTGAGTGAACAAATTATTATCGAGATGGGGCGTTCCGAAATTGCGAAACTTATCCCAATATCGATACTTATTAATCGCATTGGCATTGTATTAAGATTGAGTTTGCGTCAAGAGTAGCCTACCAGGCGTTTGTGTGTTGTTGTAAATGAAACTTAAAAGTGTCATAATTAGGGTACATCTATATACTGTTTGTAGAGGTGTTATAACTCCCTGTCAGACTTAAAATATAAGACGTTAAATGGGTAACGACCAACATTAACTTAAATTATTAACGATTTTTTTGTATGTTCACCAGCACTACTATTTGTTTTTATAAAAGTGACAAGTTAGTAGATACAGGTTTATAATAAACACTATTTCTCAATAATAGATATGTGTAGACCTAATGATAAACCAAGCACGTTTGTTATAAGTTAAAAGCCAGACCTGACCATTATCCGTACTTGATTCAATGCACGCTATGTAGGACTACTCGATCATTCGATATCCGACTCGAATGCCCCGGAGAATGTAGTAAACCTCCGGAGTATAATTAGTCACAACACAACGGTATAAATAACACAGTATAAGGAAATATTATATTTCTTTTCGCCCAAATCGATGATCCTTTTTAAGTAATAGGTCATAAAATTTTCATAAAAAGATTCAGTAGGTACATAATGTATTTATAAACAATTGATAACACAATAGATATGTATGTTATGATGTTTAAGTTGAAGAGAAATTGATAGATACCTATAAGTGCTGCCACTTTTAGCAACGAACACGAAAACATATTGCTTCTAGTGACTGGAGAATGAAATCATAAATATTTATTGAATTGCGGGCTGGTTTCGAAAATATCGAAGTTTTATTATTAATAATCTCTCAATATGCCATTTTATTGTTTACTAGGGACCGTCTGCGACTTCGTCCCGAGAAAATTTCAGAAAATCCAGCCTTATATCTTGACTACATCAAATAGGGTACCGCTGTGCAAAATTTTTCGTGATTTCTGGATCGGGGTTTGGACTGGACGTTAATGAGTTAGCCATGTATTGATGGTGGAAGACCTGTACCCTGCAGCGGAACACTATAAAGCTGATGATGAGGATGACAGTGTTCGTATGTAAGAAATAAAACTGTCATATTTTTTTACTAGGTACCTACCTACCTACCGATTTCCTAACGCAGGTTTATAGCAACTAAAGTGTACCTACGTACCTACACCACTTGAACGTCAGGCGACACTAAATAGTGCAACTAACAAGATAGATGCCGGTTAAGCTTACCCATTGGAATAACAGCTCGTCAGCAACTTTAGTAACTTGTGACAACTTTGTTTTTTTTATGCTACAACACGGAAGTGCCCATTATGGTAAGTGACGATAAAGCCGAAGATGGAAGCGAACATCTTTTCTAAGGTAGGATCATTATTCATTATACTAGCTGACCGGCGGACTTCGTACCGCTTTGACAGTTTCCATGGCAACAAAACAAACAAATCATTCGTCCGCTTAAGAACACCCGTATCCCATGATGGTCCCCTATAGCAGCGCCACCTACCGGGTCCAATTGTAAATCTAAACCATTCTCGAATCCACTTGAACACACACAGAAAATTTCATCCAAATCGGTCCAGCCGTTTAAGAGTTCAATAACATATACACACGCATAGAAGATTTATATAAAGATATGGTAGGGACTGTTTAATTTATTATCTCTTATCTCTTATGTAGGTACCGCCGATACATAATGATATTAAATTGTGTAATGGTGGGACTTAAATGACATGGTGGTCGCTGGTAAAGCTGTGTTGAATCACTAAAGATCGACGACTTTAAAACTAGGCCTATCACTTACTAAAAAAGTACGATAATGTATTGTTTCCCTGAATTAAAGTCAAACCTGGGACCAAGACCACTAGGATTAACCACTACACTACAGAGAAAGTTGTAATATTACCAACACTTTAAAAAAATAATTACTAACGGGTAAGCATTTAGCTTTTATCTCACTCACCTGATGTAAGCGATGATAATCCCGAAAGAAGCGCACTTTAGAATCCTCAAGTACCGAGGCACACAACTGCCGAGAACACAATACAATGCTACTAACATTAATGTTATGGCTGCATATTTAGATAAGATGATGGTAGCTAGCCAGGTGAACAAGCAAGCCCTACCATCAACCAAACCAAGTGAACAAACATGTACCCCACGCTGGGAATCGAACCCGGAACCAAGATTTCTTAGACCGGTGGTCTTAGCCACTAGATTATGAGGCGGTTAAAAAACTGTAAATATTTTCATTCCATCATATTACTAAATGCATAGTGACACTAATCTCTATATTGGTTTACTTATACTGGGGTATGCCTGGCGCGGGTCGTGTTCACTGTTCCAAGTCAGTGGCTCTTCATCAGTCGCTGCGGGAACTCAGTATCGCGAGCCGGGACTGCTGGCGGGTGGCTTATCCATTTATTTATATACTTAATTATACTAGAAAGGATTGCTTGAACGAATTATATGGCGGAGCTGAGTGTTATTGATTGTGCTGAAATGTTGTAACATGTAAATAAAATCTGTGGTAATGTGTCATGTAGTGTTTTGTGAGTTAGTAATTATAATTTACTAGGAAAAACATATAGTTACAGTTTGATGTGGGTAATTCAAACAAGTTACTTTTCTTGTGAAAAGAAAAATGTGCAAGATTTATTGTAAATACAAAACACATTTAAATCTCTTTCAAAATCTAACAACTAAAAGAGTCTCATTAAAAACTTATATGTACGTGCTAAACAGTGAGTTGAAGAATGTTAGAAAAATGCTATAAAATAAAAAAATACAGTTAAATCATAATAATCATTATATTTCATATACATATTTACTTTGGTTGCCTAATAGGACTTAATTTCTCTGAGGGTAGCAATCTGACTACACAATCAGTGCAATAATCTGTACCGGTATTGTCAGTCCATCTCGCACCTAGGAATCCTGTTATTTGACATCCAACACACATGGTTTTCGTTTGATAAACTGGTAAGGTTTCATCAAGCAACCTCTGCTCTTTAGCAGCCTTCAGTAATTCTAGCATGTACTTATTGCAGTTCCTATTGTCCGAAGATGAAGTGTTCTCATGGGCTTCACTACTGTCGTATGGATCATCCATTTTCACAGGAACTTGGAGTTGAGGAAAGAATGTCGATTTTTTATAGAAGACAGACTTTTTATCCCGAGCAACACCTTTTGGTGCTCTTCCTGGTATAGGCAAACCAGCTTTTGCTAGTTTTGCAAAGTACTTTTGTATTCTGCTCATGACTTGAATAGGAGTTCTTGTACCAAGATCTCGAGCAATCTTTTTGTACCTCCTCGCTTCTATCGGCTCTTCAGGATAAATTTCAAGTAACTCCTCTAGCCGCTTCTGTTCTTCGAATGACCACAACTGGTTGAAAGTCTCTGGTTTGTTGTCGGTGAACTTCCTGCCTCTCACTTTGAGATTGTTATCCAACTCTTCTTTGCTTGGTTTTATGTCATCATTGTCGAGGGACATGTCAATTCCATACTGACTCCAGTCTATATTTGGCATCTGTGTGACAGTTTGCCGGGGCGGGAAAGTGACAGTGCCTGATTTCAAGTTCTTAATAAAATTCAAAGGGTCATCTAAAGCTTTGTTTTGAGCCTCCGATAACTCTTCAATGTCTTTCAAGGCATTAAGCTTTTGTGCTTCCAATTTAACAATATATTTCAGTAACTCGCAATAATCTTTGTTACCTCGCAAAGCTAAGTGGTCTGTTTCAAAAGCAAATTCTCCATCAGACTCGTGATTATCTAATTCATTTTCTATGTCAGCTTCCTCCATTGCTGCAGCTGCAAAAAACAATTAAGTTAACTAATTAATTATATAAAAACACATCCTACCTAAAACTAATAAATATTATAATACAAAATAATATAAACTTCTACTTCAGAAGGAAAAGATCAAGAGCATAATGTCGAGTGTTAAAATTCAAAGTAGTCCAAAAAGGTTGAGTATGAAACTGAAAAACAAACTGATAAATGTGCAATACAAAAAATGCAAACCTGAACATAGGAGCACCTCGCTGGAAGGATGGACCGGCCGGTAAGTAAAATTTATTTATAATAAAGTGTTACTCTAAAGAAACCTTTTGTAACAAAAACTTAACAAACAATACAACGTAGTCAAAACACCGGCACCGCCTCAGAGAATTTACATGAATTTCAACTCACAGCAACACAATCCAAACAAACAAAACTGTTTAATGGATTGCCAAAATGTCATTGTCAACGTCAAACGTTCATAAACAATTCTTACTTATGTCTATGTATGTATTCTTATATATGTATTATGTTAAATAATTCAATTCATAATCATTACTAAGTAATTTACTGTCGATATTAATGTTTATTTACAGAATCATAATTGATATTAAAGTGATAAACTAAAAAATACAAATCTGTTTAATCAATAAGCTTTTAGGTTTCCGAACGTTTAGGCGACGCTCCTGCCATCTAGCACGATGTGATGGAACTAGCTGTAGAGTGCTTGTGAAGCTTGCTTGAAGCAGTCTACGGTGTAGTTTTACATTTTGCGTAGAGATGGCGCTAAATATGAAAAATTGCGATGGCATATCTCCGGAAACTAGGTACTTTCCTAATTTAAGGTTTTCAAGATAGAAACAGAAACCAGAATTTGTATATAAAATTTTAAACTCTCCTGGCATTGAAACGGCGCGCCTCCTAATGAGAAACAAGAAGAGTTACAACTTTGCCATTTAAATTCACGCTTTCGAACCCTTTCACAGTCAGAGGGATGTATATTTCAACCACATTTTGAACTTTACATGATTGAGATAAGATTGAAATCCAATGAAATATTCATGCATGTTCTGCTGTAAAAGTTTAATGATCGAATTGCAAGTAAAACTTGCACAAGGTACTTCTTGTAGAGTAGTGGCATCAGTGTTAGACAGGAACCAGTGATGTCTTTTCCCTTTCATTATTACCATAGACCAGGGGTGGCCAACTTGGTTAGACCCAAGATCTACTGTTCACTGACAACACCCTGTGCGATCTACCAATACGTACTTCTTGAAATCTTAAATGAAACAGCATAGTTCAGTACACAATTATGTAGTACTAGCTGTGCCCTGCGGTTTCACCCGCGTTAATTAGCGACTGTTCCACTCCTATTAATCATAGCGTGATGTAATATAGCCTATAGCCTTCCTCAATAAATGGACTATTCAACACAAAAAGAATTTTTCAATTCGAACCAGTAGTTCCTGAGATTAGCGCGTTCAAACAAACAAACAAACAAACGCTTTAGCTTTAAATTATTAGTATAGATTTTTATTTTATTAAGAGGGCAAATATAAAACTGAAAATTATTCTTAGTAACTACTTATTTTTATTAAACGGATAACTGATGAATTCCACTAACTTCTAAATTTTTTTGAAATCTTTAAAACGAATTTCGAAGTCTGATACCACTGCCTTAATTTCTGCCGTGTTCTTGTCAGGAATGAAATTGTAATTGGTAGTTTGTTTTATGATCCTTGATGTTTACAAATTGTTGAAATTGTTTCTTTTCGGTGTGCACTATCTTATACGCAGTTTGACTTTGATTATATTTTTTGCCTTGCCACGATAGACTGGACTATTAGTCGTAGATCGACCAGTCGATCGCGATCGACCGGTTGGCCACCCCTGCCATAGACTATATGCTTTCAATAAATCTGAGTCAAAATAATGTATCCCTGATTGTAATAAACATTCGAACTGACTCTACATTGGAATTTGATTGTTGTTCAATAAATAACGTTCTTTTAAAAAAACTCGATTTTTATTTTATTTTGTAAAGTCTCGAAGTCCCTGGAAGTCTTTGAAAATATCGAGACTTTCCTAGTCTTAACCACAAAGACACTAGTAAATGTCTTTGTTGCTAAAGTAAAAAAACCGTTTTTAATTCCTATTTTTAATGATTAAAGGAAAAAAATGTCGATCTCCGGGTCCTGTAGAACACTAATACGTTAGTGACATTCTCTTTGTTTAGCAACAATTAAATACAGAGCACCTAGCTGGCATCTTGTATTTCAATGGAGTTCTATGTTATTTTTTGGCGACGAAGATTGGTTTCGAGCATTGGGTTACTGTGCCGAACACTGGTCACTTCCATAGGTACATTATCATCGGTACGAGTAACATGACACCATAGTTACCTAGGAATAGGTTGCACACATAATGAAACTTTTTGCGATCTGAAATTATTTTGGCTATTACTGTTGCAGTATTTATTTTTTACGACCTTGATGGGTTCATGAAGGAATGGCGTGATGTTGTAGGAGACCGGAAGGTGTGGAAAAAGTGTGGGGAGGTCTTTGTCTAGGAGTGGAACAGCTATGGCTGATACAATATTAAATAATATTGTATTTATTTACACGTAGGTATTGTCAGGAGGTTCCTTACTCTGCAGCCCTAACCACCGATAGCTTGGGTCTATCCCCGCTGCCGGTGGCAACCTAGGTTAAGTTTTTTATAGTATTTTATATTGTAAATATTTTTTTATATAACATACTTATTGTAAAAAAAAATTCTTAAGATGTATCTATACTAATATTATAAAGAGGAAACCTTTGTATTTTTGTGTATGTTTGTATGTTTGCAACGAATAAACTCAAAAACTACTGCACCGATTTAAAAAAATCTTTTACCATTAGAATTACATTAGCGCTACATTAGCGCTGAGTAACATAGACTACGAGACATGTTTCTCCAGTGACGTTTGGCCGATAAATGCGAGAATAAAGGCTTGGATTACATTTAAAAAAACACCTGGTCAACCAAACTTAACCCAGCCCTTTCGTGGCCCAACACTCACACAATAGCGCAACGACGATAAATGCCTTTTATCAAAATGTCCGTGGGCTAAAGTCTAAGCTTAGTACGTGGCGGAATAACCTGACGGTTTTAGAACATCACCTTGTAGCGGCATCTGAAACTTTTCTTAATGAGACAGTCGAAGACTCAGAGCTAATATGCAGTGACTGGAGTATCTTACGCCGTGACAGAGCCACACCGTGCGGAGGAGTGCTTTTGGCGGCGCGAGCGCCCATTGAACTGTTTCGACGTCGGGATTTGGAGACTGACAGCGGAGAAGATCTCTGGGCTAGTTTTAAGTGGCGCGGCCACTCATTTTATGTTTGTGTAGTGTATATAAAACCTAGTGCTAATGATAGCGAATATATGGAATGGTTCACAAAAGTCGAAAGTTTTGTAAATTTGTTAAAAGGTTCAGTGCTGATTTTAGGTGACATCAACATGAATAGCGCGTCTGTAAATATCCTAAATTATTATAGTTATTTCTTATCTTTTTGTTGCCTGACTGAGAAGAATGTTGTGACGAATTTGCACGGAGGAATGCTAGATGTCGTGTTGGTCCAGGAGAGCGAGGGGACGCGAGAGGTATATGTTACAGCTACCGAGGGATTGGTTCCGCCCGATACATATCATCCACCTCTAGATATCGAGGTAGGAACCGACACGGCTCATTATTCGGATACTATTTATCCAAGTAACATTGATCCTGCCCGGGATTGGAATTTTAGCAAATGTGACTATGAACTATTATTTTCATTGTTATCCCAGCAGCAATGGTGTCATGTATTAGATGCCAGTGATGTTGATAGCGCTAGCCGAAATTTCTACGATGTCATTTATAACATATTTAACCAATGCATGCCGAAAAAACGTCGAGCGAATACACTGGGTAGGCGTTTTCCCGTGTGGTTTACACGTGATATTATTCAGGACACTAGACGGAAAGTGAAACTGCACAGGAACTGGAAACGTTTAAAGACCAGTGATTCCTACACTGAAAGAAATAATCAGTAAATCCTAATGAAATTTCACTAAACTTAACTGAAAAAAGCAGTTAAAATGGAGCCAACTGTAAAAAGCAGTTACTTTAACTGTAACAAAACAGTAAGGGTAAAACAGTAAATTTTACTGAAAAGTCAGTTAACTGACAATGAACTAAAACAGTAACAAAATAAAACAGTTGAGGAAAACAGTTAACGAAAACAGTTAATGGAAACAGTAACCTAAGACAGTTAATTTTACTGAATAATACAGTTAAGGAAAACAGTTAAAGAAAACAGTTAAGGAAAACAGTTAAAGAAAACAGTTAAGGAAAACAGTTAAAGGAAACAGTTAAAGGAAACATTAATTGCTACTGTTCCACAACAGTAGATCTTACTAATTGTTTACGGTTGCTACTACTGTTTGGGAACAGTAGCAACTACTGTTAGGTATGTAGTTGCTACTGTTCCATAACAATACATCTTACTGATTACCTACAGTTGCTAGAACTGCTTGGGAACAGTAGCAACTACTGTTAGGTATGTAGTTGCTACTGTTCCATAACAATAGATCTTACTGATTACCTACAGTTGCTAGAACTGCTCGGGAACAGTAGCAACTACTGTTAGGTATGTAGTTGCTACTGTTCCATAACAGTAGATCTTACTGATTGGCTATGGTTGCTGCTACTGTTTGGGAACAGTACCAGCCACTGTTAGGTATGTAGTTGCTACTGTTCCACGACAGTAGATCTTACTGATTACCTACAGTTGCTAGAACTGCTTGGGAACAGTAGCAACTACTGTTGGGTATGTAGTTGCTACTGTTCCACAACAGTAGATCTTACTGATTGGCTAACGTTGCTACTACTGTTTGGGAACGTTAGCAACTACTGTTAGGTATGTAGTTGCTACTGTTCCATAACAGTAGATCTCACTGATTACCTACAGTTGCTAGAACTGCTTGGGAACAGTAGCAACTACTGTTAGGTATGTAGTTGCTACTGTTCTACAACAGTAGATCTTACTGATTGGCTACGGTTGCTGCTACTGTTCGGGAACAGTACCAGCTACTGTTAGGTATGTAGTCGCTACTGTTCTACATCAGTAATCTTACTGATTGGCTACGGTTGCTGCTACTGTTCGGGAACAGTACCAGCTACTGTTAGGTATGTAGTTGCTACTGTTCTACAACAGTAGATCTTACTGATTGGCTACGGTTGCTGCTACTGTTTGGGAACAGTACCAGCTACTGTTAGGTATGTAGTCGCTACTGTTCTACAACAGTAGATCTTACTGATTGGCTACGGTTGCTGCTACTGTTCTGGAACAGTACCAGCTACTGTTAGGTATGTAGTTGCTACTGATCGGGAACAGTACCAGCTACTACTAGGTATGTAGTTGCTACTCTTCCACAACAGTAAGATCTACTGTTGTGGAACAGTAGCAACTACATACCTGATAGTAGCTAGTACTGTTGCCCAACAGTAGCGCCACTGCAGCTGAGCTGCAAGGGCCCGTTTCTCAAACGTTTGTAATTTGTAATACAAGTGGAAGTCCCTTTGTAACAAAAGTTGTTTAAAAAGTGACATCCGCTTGTATTACAAGTTACAAACTATTGAGAAACTGGTCTTGCTATTGTTGAGGAACAGTGAAGAAATAAATACAAGTGTATATTACAAAGTAAAAAATATATTTATTGATGGAACTCACATCAAATCGCATACAATAAACACGGATGTTACAAAATAAACATTTTTAAATAATGATGATAAATAGTAAGTTTACCAAAATTATTTATTTATTTATCATATCATAGACATATACTTGTTTACATATTATGATTCATATGACAGTTTACAAAGTAATAATAAATAGCAACTTTTTCGGTCGTTGGTAAATACAGAGCGTCTGGAAAAGCTATGTAACCTGCCGGCAGGGGTCCGATACATCAATATTACAAACATAATTTTCATACTTTAATTTTGTCTTTACACACCTACGTGTATATAGTGTTTTTCTTAAACATGCATCGTAAAAGTAATTGTGTTTGTTTTAACTAACTAACTTATACATATATGTACTCTAATTATTACCAATTTATGCGTAACTATACATATTATTAACATATGGTACAGTTATTCTTAAAAACGAAGTGGACTTAACTGCATTGTCTTTATTAGACGGAAAATGACCAAATCAAACGTTTGATCCCTCCTATTTAAAACCTTTTTTTAATTTGAAATCTCTACTAGCCAGGTATCTAAAAGTTATTATTGCCTGTATTCATCAACTCAACATTAGTTTTATTTTACTACATTTTTTGCATTACAAAGATCTTCACAGAAATAAATATAAGGTTTTTAACAGACTTTAAAACATGGAGGCTATCTATTCGACCCGTATATGTATGTAATATTATTGCCATTGCACAATATTCATATAATATATGTTAGTCTATGTGGGCTTAGTAAACAGATGTGCCAAATTTCTCAAGTATATGTATGTATGTCTGTATGCCTATATACAACATAATACCACAACAGCATAATAACACAAGACAAATTCTATCTTATTAGACAAATTCTAATAAGATAGAATTCGTCTATTCTATTGTCCTGTGACCCTTTGACCCTTTCAATATTACATGTCTATATATTTATTATAAAAATATAGACATGTAATATTGAAAGGATCACACACAATGAAATGTTGTTAGTTAACTCCAATAAGGACTGAGTTATATGTAGGTACACCAGCTTGGTTTTACATTAGATCTCAATACTTATTGTGGTAGAAGCGCTGCATTGCCAGATTTGCATTTTTGTAAATGTAAGTGTTCGCATATATGATGATATACGGCGGTGCCTTTGTTGTTTGTTATACTCAACTTGGTCAGATAAGCTAGTCATAATTTGAGATAAAAAAAAACTCACTTTTTGCAAGCTCCTTAACTTCCTTCACAAATTTACTTTTGTTTGAAACTGCTTCAAATAATGATATTATCTTATTTTTCAATAACGGAAATTTGTTATCGAAACTATTTTCATTTCCAGTATACCATTCGTGAAAGTCTTCAATAAGCTGGAAAATAAAATTTAAAGTAAGTTCTCAGTGTTGTCACATCTTCAAACAGTAGACATTTTTGTATTAAACAACTTTTACATGTTATTATGTCTATTTTGTTAATGTATTAATATTTGAAAAAATAAGGACTACCAGACGACAGGGGGACACTGTCCAAACTGTCAGTAAACAGAGGGTTCAGGTTTTTACTTTACTACTAACTAAAGTGAGGCTATTTTGGTAAACTTACCAAAGAATATCCCCAACATCGTTTTAAGCAGGGAAATTCCTGAAGGTATGGATATGCGTCTTCTGACAAGACAGACTGCTGGCGCCGTTTCCTTGTTACGGCCCACTTTTCATTACAAAGTGTATAATTGTCTGCAGCCGAACGGAGCCACTCGAAGCATTCTTCTATTTCAGTGTTCTTTGAATCTAGGTCCGCTTGACTCTCAGAGGTGGTCTCAGGGTCCTCTCTAACCGGTGCTGTCCTTTTATTAGTTGTAGCGTACTGCACTGATGCTGTTGTTGGAGTAAATGTTTTTTCTAAGGAACGACGCGCCCTTGGCTGGTATATTTTATTTCGGCGATACTTAGCCTTCAGATTAGTCACTGCGTCAAACAGCCGACCATGGGCTCGCCCAAACACTTCAGGTCCTTTAGTGTAATAAATAGACGAATTTTCTGCTGGGAATACTCGTTCTGTAACAGATCAATAGTTGTACCTATATTATTATATAAAGACAAACGATTAAACTATAATATATGATAAGAAAAGGTTCTCGATTGGCGACCACGCACCGGACGACGCTCCGTGGGCAAGCCCCCTACAAGGTGGACCGAAGATCTGGTCAAGGTCGCGGGAAGCCGTTGAATGCGGGCAGCGCAGGACCGATCGTTGTGGCGATCCTTGGGGGAGGCCTTATGCCCAGCAGTGGGCGTCATATGGCTGAAGATGATATTATAAGAAAAACAACGCGGCCCTTTGAAACTTTTATCTTTATGTTAGGGAAACATTGAACAATTCGAGAATGTTTTCCATATAACAAATGACGAAAGTTTCCCTGGTCGCCTCATCTCCATTTCCTATTAAATCCAGACAGAAAGACAGAAAGACAGACAGACAGACAGACAGACAGACAGACAGAAAGACAGACAGACAGATAGATAGACAGACAGACAGACAGACAGACTAATAGTTGTAACTTTATCAATAGGTCCCTATTTAAAAACTTACCAATTTCGCGAATCCAACGTATGTATATGTTACTGGTTATTGGTGCCTTCGGATCATGTTTTACTATTTCTGTCGCAATCTCTCTGGTTAAAGTTCTTCGTAGTTGATCTCCCAAAGGGTTTAGACGCTGTTTAAGAAGCAGTTTGCCCTCTTGTGTACTACTGAGTAGAGAAATTAAATCCTGGCATCTGTTCTGGAAAGAAAAAAAATTGATATTTATTACTAAGTATATATAGCAATATACATAATATAGGTATATCTATACTAATATTATAAAGCTGAAGAGTTTGTTTGTTTGTTTGTTTGAACGCGCTAATCTCCGAAACTACTGGTTCGAATTGAATAATTCTTTTTGTGTTGGATAGTCCAGTTATCGAGGAAGGCTATAGGCTATATAACATCACGCTACGACCAATAGGAGCAAAGATATAGTGGTAAATGTGTAAAAAAACGGGAGAAATTATTTCATCTTTGAAGCCTTCCGTTGCGTGCGCCGTGAAAACGGTTCAAGATACACAAAAAATATGTATTAAAGAATAATAGCTCTTTTAATGATCTAAAAAACAGTCCGCGATAGTATATGTCTATCTTTTAAGATTAACTCACAAAAACCGTTTTTATGGTACCTAATTTGGTCGAAATAATTTGTTTAAGTTGTATCAACATAATAATATTAATCTTTATTCAAATAAATATGTTGTTGGTTAAGAGTACTTCATTGTGAATAAAATTGTACAGATATAGTTTGGAACTCGAAAAAAAAAAACATAGGTTTTATCCTGAAAATTCTGCGGGAACTCGACCATTCCGAAAATCCCGCAAGAACGGGAACTATGTGGGAAGAACCAAAAATCTGCCGGAAGTCACTATTCCACGCGGACGAATAACATAATATAGGTTTAAGGTCTAAGTGCTTTTCTGCAGAAAAGGTACACTTACGTTTAATTCTTCCGAGCTTGAAAATGTTGAACTTGGTGAAGACACTGCAGAGTTGATTGGTGAAGTTAAACTTGGCGTGAGCCCGTCGACACCTTCTTCGTACACTTTTATTATTTTTTCTATACCACTATCAATCTGAAAGATCATCAAACGTAACAAAAGATCGTAAACTATTTATAATAAAGCTGGCAAAATCGAGAAGTGGACTAAAACTAGCACAATTACCTACTTGATATGATACCGACTTCGAAAACTTAAATAAATCACATTGAGCAGAAGTCCTACCTCTAAAAACATTTAGTTTGTATTGCACAGAGACAAACCGACATAGGAACACCTACATATATACACTTAAGAAATTTGGCACATCTGTTTACTAAGCCCACATAGACTAACATAATAATATAATATATGAAATATTGTGTAATTCCAATAAAATTGCATGCATATGGCTCGAATTGATAACCTCCTTTTTAGGATTCCGTACCCAAAGGGTAAAAACTGGAGCCTATTACTAAGACTCTACTGTCCGTCTGTCTGTCTGTCACCAGGCTCTATCTCATGAACCGTGATAGCTAGACAGTTGAAATTTGCACAGATGCTGTATTTCTGTTGCCGCTATAACAACAAATACTAAGAACAGAATTTAAAAAAAAAGAATTATTATGACTAACACCAATATTTTTAAGTGTCTAACTAACTTGACTACAGTCAACTCAATAAACGGAAAATCTTTTACTGTGGGTTTTCTTCTCGACACTTCGCAACATCTCTGATACTTAATCAACACTCGTACTCGTCATCTGATAAATTTATGGTGAACTGTCGCAGCGTGGTGGTCAACTAAGCGCTGCACCGTACAGTTGTTATAGCGGCTACCGAAATACATCATCTGTGAAAATTTTAACTGTCTAGCTATAACAGTGCATGAGATACAGCCTTGGTGACAGACGGACAGCGAAGTCTTAAGTAATAGGGTCCCGTTTTTACCCTTTAGGTACGGAACCCTAATAATAATTACTTTTACATACCTGGGAACCAGTGCATTTCTAATCTAAAAGACATTTTTTAAATTTTGCTTGTGGGCCAATAGGAGAGAATTACTTTTACATACCTGGGAACCAGTGCATTTCCAATCTAAAAGACATTTTTTAAATTTTGCTTGTGGGCCAATAGGAGGGATCAATTGTTTGATTTGATCATCATCCAATAAAGGCAATGCGGTTAAGTCCACTTCATTTTCTAGAAAAATCGAAAAAAGAATGCAATGATGGCTAGCTAACGTAAATTATAAATCCAAGATAAGAAAATAAGCAAACTAATACCCAGTTAAAATGTTAACAGCAGTTTACATAACATAACAGAGTTAGAAATATGAAAAATATGAAAATCATAACTAACATTTTTTAGATTTCTATGCAAGTACCTAACTATACTAAAGTCTTTAAATAGTACAGGCGGGTTAAATGGTTCAATTTTCAATTTTAATTTAATTTAGGCAAATTAATATTGAAAGTACAATGCAAAGCCGCTCTTTTTAACTAAACAAGGGCATACATTGCTATTTCAGTCAAAACTTATTTTTTAAATTTTAAGTTAAAGTTTAAACAAATAAAACATCCCACTTAAATATACCTAAAATACCACACCATACCATAAACAAAGATCACACAATACCAAATTAACTTAATATAAATATTACCATGATTACTTTGCAGTTGGCCATAATTATGTTAATAATAGGTCACTTCTGGGTGAGATTGGCTCAGGACCGTGATAAGTGGCATACCTACTTGGAGATGCCTATTATGCTCAGCAGTGCGCGATAAAAGGCTGACATGATGATGTTAATAATATGTAGATCCGCTTTAATTGATAATAATTAAACTATGCCTGTGTAAGTTACAGGTGCATATTTTTCTGAAAAAATATTTATTTGCCTGAATAAAATGGTATCTTTTAGTCTAGGACTAAAGCCCATGACAGATGGAGCGATATACCAAAAGATATCTTATAGCAAGGCATCTTACGATATATTTTACGTACAATTTGACACGAGTCCAACCACGAAGGCACGAAGCTATAATATATATATTGTTTTTGTTTTGTTTATATAATTTTAACGCAAATTATTTTGCGAAACAAATTACAAAAACACATATGTTGAAAAAATTTCCACAAGCAGGATTTGAACCTGCACCCTTCTGACATACCGGGTCAGGTGCTCTTCAAATTGAGCTATCGTGGTTCAGGACCACGACCACGAGAACCAGGATTTGAAGCAGGATTTAAACCTGCACCCTTCTGATATACCGGGTCAGGTGCTCTTCCAATGAGTATCAGTCATGATTTTTGTTAAGTATGCCAATTAATAGTGACAACAAAAACAAATAAAACTGTGAAAAAAAAAATTAAAATCGGACCATAAATGACGAAGATATAGCCATTTTCGTACATAAGTTCCAAAAACGAGCCCGAGAATCAAGCGGCCCGCTGTGACGTCATATGCTAGTAGGTACTTATATCCGATAGCGTTTCTCTCACTGCGCGCGCTGTCGCAGCGCAGTCAGCTGTATTATTTAGATCTGTGCGTATCGTTGTCCTTCGACTTTTATTTGTTTGTTAATAATGCCATCGCCCATCATACAAGTGTTGTATTCTACCTAAATGTAAGAACACGACCTACGAGTACACCACACCTAATAAACGATTTTTTTTGTGTTCCGAGAGAAGCAAAGTTAAGGAAAAAGTGGTATAAAATTATGAAAAGGGACTATAAAATTCCTCTTTCAAGCGATACTTATTTACACTGTTACGAAGATAATTTTGGTGTAAGTATTGTGTAGCTCTAACATTTTATAGTACCTATCTAGGTAGGTAACAGTTTCATAGTAGGTACCTACTATCGCACTGCAAAATGACGGTGTTTCACGGGTTTAGTAGGTACGTAGGATATACGAATAAGTAGGTAACCAGATTATATAGAAATAGACTGTATTACTCTTAAACTGAAACTCAGGTAAATAAGTAGGTATGACCTGTTACTTAGCCACTAAATACCCTAGGTATCTATGATTATTTTGATCTGTATTTTAAAAATATGTAAGTAAATTACCTAAACACTTAACATGATCTTATGCAGTACAATATCATAGGTACACAACATATAATATTGTAGTAGGTACCTTGGTTAATCCGATTATCTACTATTAGAGCCATTATTCACTCTAGAAAAGGCAGGGCCGTATTTGGAAAGTCGAGCTATAAGTAAACTACTAAGTTCACCATATTTGAATAATAAGTAAAAGCCATTTCAAATTAGGCAGGCAGGGCTGTATTTGGGAGTCCGAGTTACAAGTAAATTACTTACACCCGTTTGCACTAAACTTATAAATCGCCTAAGTCTTAACTCGGCACCTGAGTGTAAGCGCCTTTTCGACGGTAGTAGTTAACTACTACCTTAAGCCAAGCCTTAGGCGATTCATAAGTTTAGTGCAAACGGGTGTTAGTTCATCATATTTGATTACTAAGTAAAATTCATTTTAAATTAATACTTCCAGGTTGAAACAGATATGGAAAACTTTTTCAAATACCGAATGATGGGTGGTAGACTAAAATTGAAAAAAGGAGTATTGCCACATAAATTTGCTATACATACACAGCCACAAACACTGAAGTAAAGTCAGACATCATTATTATTAATATCCTAAAGTATCCCACTGCTGGGCCTCAGATAATAATATCATTAAATATACCTACCGGTAAAATAATATTAAACTAACGATTTAATTAAACTACTGTGTTTGTACACTGATCACTAAATTCAACCTTAATACGTGCCTGGGCGAAAAAAACGCATTTCTTGTTTATTTATGTGTAAGCTTGTAGATAGTATATTGTCAGAACGAACCATAATGTTAACAAAATAAACCTATTTTAGAGGTATTTAGAAAATAAGGAAGATTTGTAGGTACATGCAGTCGAAGAGAAGGAGGTAGGTACTGTAGTGATCGGGACTACTTGGTTCGGCGAGCCTACTGGCAGCCGTCGCGTTCTGCATTTAAATGGATATCGATAATTACGACACTCATAGAAGGAAACAGAAGAGCATCGCGAGTCTTCTACGTCAGCCCACGGCTGGGATAGTTTAACAAATAATTATTGTAATATCTGAAAATACAAGATAATAAGCTTACCGCGTGTATTTATTAAAGCTACGCCTATCCCATTATTAATTAAGTGACGACCATTCGGGTCGCCACAGTACCTACCTGCTTGGTTGATAGCTATGCTATCATACCTAGTATAAATAAGTAATAGGTCCTTTTCATTTTATCGCCGCGAATCTCTGCGCCAGAATAACATACATTATTCTTATAAAACTCTGCTATCATTAATGAATCTATTTTCGGCAAATTGTCCGATTGAGCTTTTACAAAACCAACCTCCATACAGCTAATGTTCACTGTCCTATTTTTACACTAAAATTAAATATATACACAAAATACGACAATACACACACTCACGCTTGTTTATTTAATCCCGTAATGCCTTCTAAACACAAATTAGTAAAACAATCAAACATTAAGTACTCGCGTCGCAAAGAAACACCGAATGAATGGTGTCGTTCGCTTCGCACCACACAGGCATCCTATCATGCATGTGACGTCATCGCGGATAGACAAGCGCGAGCGCCGTTTCGGAACGGGTGATCAAAAAATATGAATAACTTCACCATTTATTAGCGGATTTTAAAAATTTAAAAAGTGAAATGATCAGTATAAACAACTGTTAAACAACTGTTCGCACTGTTGTAAACCGCTGTTGAAAACTTCGGTTTGGGGCTTGTTTTTCAACAGTCTGGTACACGCTTGAAAATTAAGAATTAAGTAGGTACAGAACTGTAGGTCAGAGTGTCGTCTTAGAGGCAGTTGGAGTATAACCTTAGGGGCACTATAGGTGGTTCAAAAAACATGAAAAAAAAATATTTAAAATAAAAATTTCAGGACAAAACTTTTGATCAAAAATATCGACCTCCTGTAACCCCCCTTTTTGAAATTTAAATAGATAGAGGTCATTAATAGGAATAATTTAGGTCATATAAACTTTTTAGTAAAATACCTACATAGGTACCTATTTACAGAGTTATTACCAATTTAAGAAAATTGGGACTACATTTTTTTTCAATGCTTGTTGACCCCGCTTTTTTTGGGTTCTACGTGTTGGTATATTATGGCCCCCATCTTATTCGATTTAGGACACCTAGACGAGCAATAGGTCTTATAATTTTTTTTCGTAAAGTGCATAAGACTAAATTATTCTGTCGTTTGTTTGTTTTTGTAGCTAAAGGGGCGCAAAAGGACAAACTTATAAAAAGCGTGACGTGAATTATTATATCGAACTTACCAACAAATGAGTCGGCGTATTTCTCGAAGCCCCATGTTTTCAAAAGTTGACCGACTTCGTTATAAGAACTACTGCAAACAATAAAAATCCTCCATAAATTTCATGTGCTTCTGCCAATGCCAATATCAAGTGCGTTTTTTACAAAACTACTTTGCTCGTGAAAAAATGACAGAGTGCATTAAGTAGGTTACTACCTACCTACTGCACTCTGTAATTATTTACTTACTAGTAATAAATAAATAATGTCACTTCTAATGTTATTCACATTCACAGCTAGGCAGTGCAGTAGGTAGGTTACTACCACCTATATGGTCTTTGGTTACTACCTACCTACTGCACTGCCATTTTTTACTTACTAGTAATCAATAAATATTGTCACTCACTTCTAATGTTATTCACATTCACAGCTTAGACCCGTGCTTAGACCACTATCAATATTATAATTCTAATAACCGGACAGCAAAGAAAATAAAGAATGCCGATATGCTTTATATACCATCACAAACGACAATTCCTCGGTAACTACCTAAAGCTACTTTCTATATACCTGAATACTTACATACTAGTATTACAATGTAAATTAAGTATTTACCTCATCATCCCTGGTTCACAAATCACACACTTTATATAGATACGCGTGCACCACGCACGAGTCTTACACATGGAATGAAATGAAATTAAACTCGTCCGTCGAACGTTGACGTCGTCGAGTCTCGACCTGTCTCGACTCGCTAGGGCGCGTCGGCGTTCGCTCAAGATTTCTAACCGATTTGAAAGGATGGGACTACTATCGATATAGTTAAGTCGACGATTTTCTTTTGGGTTGTATTTAAATAAACATCAATCTAACTTTGCCTTACTACTAGGATGCATATCAATAGATACTGAATGTACATCAAAGGTTAAGCTTTACTGTGCTTTTATTATTTCTTGATACTCTATTTAGTATTTTACTCTTTCATTAAGTTTTTGATTCTGAATTTGGTTAATATTTTTTGCAGTGTGGTAAACAATTGTATAAAAACTAAAAATAATAAATAATAGTATCTCTTGGAAATCTATAAGAATTTTTTATCAAAAATTTGAAACTGATGGTAATTGACGATAAGGCCGAAGGTGGAAGCATACTTCACCCGTAATCCTCTTTTGCAATTGTAAACCTTTCCACATTTACACCAATTATGTAGCCCAAATTAAGTTTCATCAAGAAAATGATTAGAGATTTTTTTTTTCAGCCAATTTCGACAATATCATTCCGTCACATTCGGTCGAAAAACTTTTTACTAAAGCTATGCTCGGCTGAAATTTATTTATTTTATGTTGTTTAGAGTATTGTTTCCGAACATTACAGTTACCTACCTAGCAAAAAAGACGTCTGTCGACCGTTTTCGGTGAAAATAAATTCGGACATATAAATTTCGTACAAGTAATTCGCTCCCTATAAAGGTTCCGTTTTTCCTCGTTTAAGGTACGGAACCGGTAAAAAAATGAAGGTCACTTTCTTCAATACTGACAACGGATTCGTGTTCGAAGTCTATAGCGATCTTCAAATATCGATTTAGAACCCAATCGATTTATAAACACTCACTTGATCGTCTTTATACAGCGAATACTAAGTGTCTGGAAAAGATCATTATTAGCGATAAGACCGCCTATATTGTGCCGCGAATTATCTAATTGAGTAAATGTAAAATATAAAATGTTTGATGGATGCAATTAGTGTGACCAGCCAGCGGGGCTTTTGTGTAACTGCAGTGGCAATAGAATGGAATAATCTTCATTTAATTTGACTCATTGCTGCTTTTATTCGGCAAGTTATTATATTTTTTATAAATTCCTATGTTTAAACTTCGCGCAGCCATAATTTCAGGCAAAATGTAAATCGATAGCTTTATCGACACCCTGGAAGCACTATGGGATTCGGGCCTTAGTGATACCAGTTACGAAAAATCTCGATTCACAATATTGAAATTTAAAATTTTATCATTTACGGCCACAAGAGCATAACACATTGACGACGAAATCGTGCCAAGCAAACTTAAACGTTTTATATTTCGAATAAGATCCAATTTACTAAAATAGAATAGGAATTGTTTGGCAGTGTGCAGAACGAATGGCGTGCCTAGGATCTGTGTAGTGAGAATATGATATGATTTAATTTGTGCAAACGCACACAGGTGCGATTTGGCGACACTGGTTCTGGAGTAAAAATGCAATAATAACAGTTCCCTTCTTTTCTGTATTCCGTGAGCTGGACGTAAATATTTCACGATTTATTTTTAATGACTCCAAATTTCTTCATTCTGCCTGATTCTAATAAATATTGTGATTAAAAGGCTCCCTGACACCAATGACCTTCGATCTGATTCCTTTAGTTTTCTAATGTTTTTGTAGCTTGTATGTAGTCCCATATTTACTTCAAAGCATTTGTCGTATAAGAAGGAATGAAATAAAAAGGGTTTGCAACCTATGCCTTCATCCCGCCAATTTGGCGTTAACGCCAAGAACGTTAAATATTACCGAGTCAGACAGTAGAAACTACTGTTCTGTTAGTAGGTACCTAGTAGTAAACTCTTCTAAGATTGTACAGAACGCCAAGAACGTTAAATATTACCGAGTCAGACAGTAGAAACTACTGTTCTGTTAATAGGTACCTAGTAGTAAACTCTTCTAAGATTGTACAGAACGCCAAGAACGTTAAATATTACCGAGTCAGACAGTAGAAACTACTGTTCTGTAAGTAGGTACCTAGTAGTAAACTCTTTATTGTACAGAAAGACATGATAATATTAAAAAAATAACATACAATTAGTAAGAAGTACAAAGGCGAACTTATCCCTTTGAAGGATCTCTTCCAGTCTTAGAGCATTCTTCCAGTTAACCTTTGAGTAGATGAGAGGAGAGAGTGAAAGAAAAGAGGGAACTACCTACTTAGTAGAAGGGCTGTGCTACTAAAGTGGTTTTATATGATTATAATGCATATTTTAAGTAAGTAATAAGTTATTAACACTACTATTTGGTGATGTCTCTTCGCTAGGCTTTACAAAATTACATACTTACTTACTTATAATTAAAAACTTAAGGTCTTAGCATACGTAACTGGTATTTTCCCGGACGGAACGAGGACGGAACGGGTATCGTTCCTAACGTGAACGTGGTTTTAAAATATACGTACAGTGACGGTGTTGAACGATAATCGTGCTAGTGCTGTGAAACCATTTTTAGTAGAAAATGTTTAATTTTACATCTGAAGAATTAGCAATGATTGCCATAGCATTAGATGAAGACGATGCTATAACTAGAAAAAGAAGACAGAGAGAAGGAAGGCGAATACCATACTCTTTATGGAACTGTTAGATAATGAAAGACAATTTTATACCTATTTCCGAATGACAAAAAGAACATTTGCAATATTGGAACAGAAAAAATTATCTACTTACGAAACTGTTTACTAAATAACTAAAATGAAAAATATAAAAACGCGAACTCGAGCGAGTGACGGAGGACTGACAATACTATCATTACCTTTGTTTACGTAGCTTCATATGTACCTACCTACATTTTAAATTATATTTAAATAACTGCCCGCGGTTCCACCCGCGTGTTTCCCGTTCCCGTGGAAATATCTAGATAAAAAGTATCTTGTGTGTTAATCCAGGTTATAAACTATCTGTAGGTATGCCGAATTTCATCCAAATCCATCCATCCGTTGCAGCGTGAAAAAGCAACAAACATCCATCCATACTTACAAACTTTCGCGTTTATAATATTAGTAAGATACTCATTAATTATAGTAAAAAGTGTTTTTAATCAAATGCATCTTATCTTATTCATCGAGCTCCAATTCACGGGCTATTTTTCACCACAAATAGTTTTTGTACTTAGTGTCTAAATATTTAGGATTCCCGAGGTTGTATAGTGCTGGGTTTAAGCGAACCAACTTAATTAGTTTTTCGTCATTCATTATCACGCTATCGCGTGGAAAATATAACACTACACAACACTACAATATATATGACTACCGACGTCACGGCCGGTAATGCGCATGTAACTCGTAACTGCTCGATTTCAGAAATTCGGAGTAAACAAATTGGATTTAAGTAACAGTAAGGGAGCTCGCCCACGAGCGACAATCGCTGAGCGATTATTTTGTAGTAGAATATGGAACATATAGAATTCAATACTTCAACGCCCACCGGCTACAAAAAGTCGCTCTAGAACAAAATCGCTGCCTCCCGGGCGACGCGATTGTCGATGTGAAATAGAACGTTCGGAAATGTACCTAGCAACGCAGACGCACACTGCAAAATCGCTTGCAATCAAATGCACACAAAATCGCTTACAAAAGTCGCCGAAAAAGTAGTGGCGATTTTGTGAGCTACAAAAAGTAGTACGTGGGCACAGATTAGGTAATAGTTACTTCGTAACAGATAAATCACTCCCTACAAAATTTCACATACCTACCGCGTTAATAGCCTACTTCATTTCGTCGCGACGCGTCGGCGACCGCTGCGTGCTAAATTATGCCTAATAGGCTCGACTATAGAGTTATTATCGATTGGCAGCCGCGCGTCCTTGCTGCCATCGTAGTAATGATAGGGCTGTTGCTACGATAAAAATATTGTTCACACACAATCACTTGTACCTAAATTAATCTGTGTCTAAATGGCTTGTTTAAGCTTTGTAATGTAAATTAAAATGAATGATAAATTGAAAAGCTCAATTGTTTATGATCAGTATGAAAACATGGAACTCGGATTATAATGTTACCTATGATATTAAATGAATTACCTACTTAAAGTTATAAATCTTCATCATCATCAGTCCATAATATCCCACTGCTGGAATATAGATTTTCCTTCGTATGAAAGTGTTATGATATGAAAGAGAACTGAGTGGGTATAGAGATGGATTATATTCCTTATTTTTTTTAAATAAGGAATATAATCCATAACTCGAGTATATACACCCATAACTCGAGTATAAAATAGGTATCCACATTCATCATACAAACATTTGCCCCTAACGGGATTCGAACCCACGACCGCTGACGTGGCAGGCAGGGTCACTAACCACCACACCAAACGTGTTGTCACAACTTTAATGCAGACATAGTCACAGGTCATTTATATTCGTCTGACGTATCGTGTCGCGACGCGTCAGAACGGAATCGATTTCATACATAATGTATGTTTCATACATTTTTAGATTTATATTTTTATGTTGTGACTCAAAATCCGCCTTTAATGTTGAAAGTAAGTAATTAAAACCAACCTATTTTATTCTATAAATTCATCCAAATAAGTAGGTATCTATAATGTATATACTTAAAAGAGCTTCATTAGGTAGGTACTTACCTTTCTTCATCAACAGGCAAACTAAATAATGACAGGTTTTAATTCCTTTTATTAGATTTACAATCATCAACTTCACAAAAATTTCCAGGCGCGGGCGGCATTGATTTATATTATTGAAACGAGATTTTAAATCACCTAATTACTATTTACAATAATCTCAGCCACACAAATGTCAATCAACATTTATATTAAACTTATTCACTATTTACAATACTTAGGTATTTAATAATAACTACAGAATACCTACAAATGATCGATGTTTTATGAATGACGCAACGTGCACAGCGACCGAAGGAGCGCTTGCGACAGTCCACTGTCTTTTATACCGCCGGCGGTAGCTGCTCGGTAGGTATCTAACGCGCGCAAGTACATGGAGTGACGTAGGCCTGACGTGGGCGAGCAGCCTTACGGTCATAATCGTACTACTCGTTTATTAGGGTTCCGTACCCAAAGGGTAAAAAGAGACCCTATTACTAAGACTCCATTGTCCGTCTGTCTGTCTGTCACCAAGCTGTATCTCATGAACCGTGATAAAGACAGTTGAAATTTCACAGAATATGTATGATGTATCTTTTGCCGCTATAATAACAAATACTAAAAAGTACGACAGAACCCTTGGTGGGCGAGTCCGACTCCCACTTGTCCGGTTTTTTAATTATTTTAAATTCTTGCAAGCGCTTCATTTCAAACCTAAAAATGAGTCCGCGCGAACGATCTGGACAACTATTTTATGTTGTGTTTGTGTGTAGTGCCATAATTTCGGATCCTAACTGTTGCATAAAAGCAGAACGTTGTAGGTATTTGATGTGAACTATATTGTTTATCATCCAATATTTTTTTATATGGTTATGTTAGTAAGTACATTCAAAACATTCGAAACTTATAAAAGTATATAATTTAGGTACAAGTTATCGATAATTTTTTCAAGATTTTTTGGTAGTAAAGGCTAGTTCCAGCTCTTATAGGCTCTGTTAGGCTAGTTGAGGAGCTTGATGGCGCAGTGGTTAATGCGCCCAGTCTGCGAGTGCTGAGGTTAAGCAACTTTCGCAAAGGCCGGTCATCGGAAAAATTAATCGAAAAATTATCATCTCGAGCTCCTTCGTGCTTCGGAAGACACGTTAAGCCGTTGGTCCCGGTTGCATTCGCAGTCGTTAACAACCACCAACCCGCACTGGGCCCGCGTGGTGGTTTATGGCCCGTTCTCCCTATCCATCCATAGGGAAGGCTCGTGCCCCAGCAGTGGGGACATAAAATGAGCTGATGATGATGATGATGATGATGATGACGATGAAAGGCTAGTTTGGATTATGTTAACTAGTAATTTAGTCGAGTGGCGAGTATTTCGGTTACTAAAATCTATCAAATGACCAATAATAGTTGACTTGGCGATCGCACAGGAATATGCAATAAAATCTATCTAACAATATCCTATTATGTAATGCACTAAAGAGATGAGCCGAATATTCGGTATTCGGCATAAATTTTTCAATGATCGTACTCGGCCAAATAGTTCGGTTATATCAGCCTAAAGGTGAACTTTCGGAAAAGGAGAGATGAAAATGTTTTTGATGGGACATATTTTACTTAGCGCGCCATCTTGCGTTCATACAGCTAACCACTCGGTGTACGTCCTATCGGTGTATATCCTAAAGATACAAACATTTTTTAATAGATGGCTCTGCCTGCATTAATGTTTCAGTGAGTGAAAATAGCTATTCTAAGCATTAAATTTTACTGTTTTGCTATTGATTACGGTAAATCGCTAGAAATGAGTCAGTCAGTAATAAACTTATGTTTTGGTAAGTAAAAATACAGTTAGTAGCATAGCAACTGAACCAATCTTTATTATTTTGTGATGTATTAGGTCCTTGACCTATGAGATTAACGTTTTGTATGAAGGTTTTTTATAAAATTATATTTTTCATACTAACATTTTTTTAATTTTCTAAGCGTCTATTTATGTTAACACTATAAAAATTGTAGAGTAGTGTGATTGTTTTACTAGCTAAATATAGCAGACATTAAAAAGAAAAAAAATAAAGTCCCTTCAAAGCTACAATGAAAAAAAAGATCAATTCCGCGAACAAAAAAGAAGTCAATTTAAAAAAAAAATTGTGCGATAGAGACACATAATGAATAATCATTGTTAATACTGAAGCCTAAGTAACATAGTCCTAATTAAAGCTGTATAACAATATTAATAACCGGTATTGACTTTTAGAAGTAATACACCTATTAATAAGTGAGAAAAACGTCAATTTCATAGGTAAGAAAGGACCCAATATCTCTAATTTACATGAAATTGGTAAGAAATTATGTTTGCAATCAATTATTTTCCGTTAACATACATATTGAGGATAGTAGCATTTAGTCTTTTTAAAATAGGATAACTATTGCATTTTCTTTTAAACGTTTTCACCCTTTGACTCTATTATGCACCAGTTGTACCACCCTCTATGATTAATGGCGGGTAGTCTAATTAATAGTTTTCATAACATAAAATTCTTCTGAGATCTTCATATCTCTTGATACACTTTAAGTTCGAATAAATAGAAATAAACTAATAATAGACAATGTGTAAATTCTTTCATGTTTAAGTCGGATTTAAAGATCGTGACTTATATTACCTAAACTCCCTTTGAACCAATATAAATCAGATATTTTGGTTTTACTTCAGTAAAAAAAAACTATGGGAATGTCAAATGTGCTACAAATAAGACAAACTAATTGTAAAGACAATAAACAGCAACACACAATTTACAATAAGTATCAGGTGCAAAAGTGAATCAACACACTTTCTTCACATTTTCTGCGAAATTTTATTTGAGCCTATATGTTATTTACTTATTATGTACAGGTCATGTACAGGTACTCATTCCTTGATTTAAGAATTTTAGGCATTGTTTTCATACATAATTATCAGGGGTTTGGTAATTTTCAGGGATATAAAAAAGTATGATTTTTACGCTTTAGCCTTTCGAGTTAGTAAAAAACCATAAATGATAAACAGATCATTTGTGAACTGATTGATACCTTCATAATCTATAATTTGTATTTAAAGCAATTAGGTCATGTTTGACTATTATTAATGTATCTGTACATACTAAGGTACCAACTACTTTTGACTCACTTTTGTTCCTAACTGTTACTACTCTAATCATTAAAATTTACTGTTTTGCTATTGATTACGGTAATCAGTTAGAAATACTGTGTCAGTCAGTAAAATCTAATGTTTCAATGAGTGAAAGTAACAATTCTAAATAGTAAATGTTACTGTCTTGCTATTGATTACGGTGAACCGTTAGAGTTATTGTTTCAATACGTAAGAACTACTGTTTCGACGAGTGAAAATAACTATTCTAAACAGTAAATGTTACTGTCTTGCTATTGATTACGGTGAACCGTTAGAGTTACTGTTTCAATACGTAAGAATTACCTGTTTCGATGAGTGAAATTAACTATTATAAACAGTAAATGTTACTGTATTGCTATTGATTACGGTGAACCGTTAGAGTTACTGTTTCAATGCGTAAGAACTACTGTTTCGATGAGTGAAAATAACTATTATAAACAGTAAATGTTACTGTCTTGCTATTGATTACGGTGAGCCGTTAGAGTTACTGTTTCAATACGTAAGAACCACTATTTCGATGAGTGAAAATAACTGTTCTAAACAGTTAATGTTACTGTATTGCTATTGATTACGGTGAACCGTTAGAGTTACCGTTTCAATACGTAAGAACTACCTATTTCGACGAGTGAAAATAACTATTATAAACAGTAAATGTTATTGTCTTGCTATTGATTATGGGGAACCGTTAGAGTTACTGTTTCAATGCGTAAGAACTACTGTTTCGATGAGTGAAAATAACTATTATAAACAGTAAATGTTACTGTCTTGCTATTGATTACGGTGAACCGTTAGAGTTACTGTTTCAATACGTAAGAACTACCTGTTTAATGAGTGAAAATAACTATTATAAACAGTAAATGTTACTGTATTGCAATTGATTACGGTGAACCGTTAGAATTGCTGTTTCAATACGTAAAAACTACTGTTTAATGAATTAAAATTACCGTTTGATATGTAACTGTTTTGAAACAGTAATACGTACTGACTGAAATGGGTAAATTTAAATGTAATATACGTTATCTCAACTGTAATATTTCTTACTGTTCTAAAACAGTATTTATTTTTTTCAGTGTATAATTAATTAATTGCGTCTAACAGAGCGTGGTTAGAAGCTTAACCACAATTCCTCGAATGCAACCCGCGCATCAATCCGTTCGGCTAATGATACCTTACTGACACGCTTCAAACGCAAAATTAGGAGACCATAGAAGGTCTTCTTATTTGTGTACTCGGTTTGGTTGGTGGTAGGACTTGTTTGTCCGCCTGATTAACTACCACCATCTTATCTAAATATCTTTGTCGCCATAACATCAATGTTTGTAGCATTGTTGTGTTCCGGCAGCTCGAGATACGATAGCCAGTGCCTCACTAGTTGAGGATCCCGGGTGAAGTGCGCTTCCACCAAATGGCCTTATCATCACTTAACATCAGGTGAGATTAAGGCACTGTGCTTACCCGTAAATATATTAAAAAAAAAAGAAAAAAAATTAATACAAACAACTATTTTTGGAGAGAATTTTCTCTTTTCCTTAGGCGTCATTTATAGTGTCACCGACTTTTTTTGGAGCCGTGTGATCGAAACAAATATTATCTAGACGGAATAACTAGATTCTCCGAGAGGTCCGAATCGGATCGGGAATGGAACAACAGTAGGTACATACCGCGCTCGAGCGACGTACAAATAGACTCTCAGTTCTCACGAACACGCAATCTTGAACCAAATGAACTAATTTCAGCTGCAGCGAGACTACACAGCACATCTGTTGCGAGATTCCGTGTCCGTGAGCGATTGTCTGTGTGCGTTGCTGGAACGTGTTTGTGTGAAGCTTACCTTCTGTAGTCTCCTTATTTTGTGCTTCAAATTAGACCGAACGACTACCGAGGCGAGATAACATCGATCGTTAGAAATGGCTGGCTTCTAGCACGCATCATCTATAAAGTGTTGAGTTCGCGTAAACTTTAGAAAACAATTAATCATTCATCTTTCATCATATACAGAAGATCATTTAGATATATACAGAGCGCCTAGAAACGAAAACGATAATTCGTATATTGAAGTAACGCCATCTCTTGACAAACGAAAGAATATAAATTTTCCCATAAAAAAATTCATTTTCATTTACACGATCGTATGGCAAACAGAACTCGTAACTCGCAACTCGCACAACGCGTGTTTAGATCTATAGGTATACTGTGGCACTATCAACTACCGGTCACGGCCGAACGTAGTAATTCTGACCTCGAAGTCCAGTTATTTACTTGGCAGTTCATACTACGAGTTCATCTATTTATAAACGTTGCATTTATAGGCTAGAGTTTCCTGTTTGATCTTCGCTCGCAGTATTATAGCATTCCAGCATTCCAGTGATGGAATCGATCAAATTGGTCGTAGCGTTCGGAGCGAACAAATTGTAAATATTTTTGATTCAAGCCAATACATATGCGCTGAGGCTTATTTTACCTAAATGGAAAGACCAAATTTAAAAAATACATTTATATGAAACAACTTTTACGGATCTCATCATTATCATCAGCTCATTTTATATCCCCACTGCTAGGGCACGAGCCTTCCCTATGGATGGATAGGGAGAACGGGCCATAAACCACACCACGCGGGCCTAGTGCGGAGTGGTTGTTAACGACTGCTAATGCATCCGGGACCAACGGCTTTACGTGCTTTCCGAAGCACGGAGGAGCTCGAGATGATAGATTTGTGGTCACCCATCCGATGACCGGCTTCTGCGAAAGTTGCTTAACCTCAGCACTCGCAGACCAGGCGCGTTAACCACTGCGCCATCGAGCTCCTCGTTATATAGGATAAGCAATTACGAAATTGGAAACCAAGAAAAAGTAACACATTTTATATGATAAAAATGATTTCAAATTAGAATATCATAGTCTAGCTGGGAGCGAATTGGAGACTTATGTAAATATATGTACTTACCATCAGGTGCCTCGCCTGCACGTTTCCCTCCTTTTAACTTTAAAAAAAATGCCCTAGATCACAGATTACTTAATAGTTACTTTTAGATATTTGTATTTTATGTAGATCCATTAACAGATAGAGTTATACAGTCTATCTAACTACGCTGTGTTATACAAATAAATAAATCATACTCGTATCTCATGAAAGGTAGCAGAAAATGCGCATAACATATAACGATAGCAGTCGTTAGAACCCATTAACTACCATGGCCAGCGTGGTGGGTCATTTTTTAATCCGATTTTCCCATGTTCTGTAGTCATGTAGGAAGGGCTGAGCTCTGTAGTAGGTTGCTTATACTCGTAGGCTGATGATGATGGGGACCCATTAGCGTACCCAGCTTCTGGCCTAGGGGGGCAAGTCAGATTTTTTAGGTCGGATCGTCCGCGGCTGTTTTGTTATACACACTACACAAACACACCTACATGAAACATTAGGTACCTATATGTAGTGTGTAGGGAAAATAGCCGCAAATAATCCTGCTTTATAGGTACCTAGTTAAATAAATAAAAGTAAATTTGACTATGCATGCATGCAGAATGTATGTGCGTGTCACAGATTTCTATAGGTACTTTGATATAGACACTGAATGAATATTTTTTTATCACCTTCGTTTGATTTAGCTCCTTCAAAACAATAACGTGTCAAATAAAATAAATGCTATTCGCTCGCAACTTAAGATTACTTAATACAGCAATACAGCCGAGCGTTCGAACGCTCCGCTAGATTCGGTAATCTTCGTCCGCCATCGTCGCGCGCGGTTTTTTGTCAATTGCACCGTGCATTTTGCCAGTGTCTATACTGCGCGGTTTATTCAAAAGTTAGAGCATAAGGCCCCGTTTACACTTTGGCGAGTTCATACATGTTCTGCGAGATTACCAGGTGGGGGAGGGGGGGGGGGGGGGGCTGGTACGCTCATGGATTCGCAATACTATCGAGCTTAAGTATATAAATGCAAGTACATGTGGGTATATCACAGCCATCTTCATTGCCTACGAAACTTGTTTGTTCTGTTTTCTTTTGTATTTTATTTAGCATAAATAATTTTATTTATAGTTCGCTTTAGCTTGGTCGTAACCTAGAAGGTAAGCAAGCTGGTGACCAGTAATACGGGTCTCTTAAAGAAACCTATCTCGGACACAAGTCTCTCACACTTTGGCTGGTAACATATTGTTAAAAGTAGATTATAATTTTAAATAAGCCTCAATAAGCTGTAAACGTGATAGAGAGATAAAGTTAATTTATTAGTTATTATTAAATAAATACTTTTTTCTAACACACAGATGAAAAACATGGTTATGTTTTTCCTAATATCTCTGCTTAGTACTTACTATAGGTAACTTCTACCTACCTAAGGATAACGTGAATCATCCGTTGGTTAGGCCTTAGATAGTCATTAGAAAATAAATACACAACAACATAAATTAAAACTTTTTAAAACTACATTATTGGCAGGTTTGAGGACAAAAGTGAGCCAAGTGTCACTTAGCACAAAGAGTATTTCGTTAACTTTTCAGTGTAAAAGCGCCTTTATGCTTCGCTTTAAAAAAGCAGTAGCAGTATTTTCAATTTTCTGTTGTTCTATTCAACGGTGTATGAAGCAGCCATTGCCTGAGGACTACAAACAATTGAGACTTTTTTATTCCACGCCTTACAGTTGCCTGCCCGCGGCTTATTCCGCTTACTACCCGAATCCCGTGGTGGTTTCACCAACTCATCAAGATCATTTGGTGGAAGCACACTTCACCCGGGATCCTCAACTAGTGAGGCACTGGCTATCTTATCTTTAGCTGCTGGAACACAATAATGGTACAAACATTGATGTTATGGCGACATATTTAGATAATATGGTGGTAGCTAGCCAGGCGGACAAACAAGTACTACCACCAACCAAACCGAGTGCAACAAAGATGTACCCCCCGCTGGGAATTGAACCCGGGACCTCTGGGTCTAAAACCGGTGGTGTTAACCACTAGACCACATAGGCGGTGAAGGTGTAGCAATCAATCAAGTAGGTAATGGGGATAATTTGTTTCTGGCGCATCGTCGGCCGCTGCTGCAGCACGCTCGCTTAACGATCGTCGATGCTCTCCTCGCAGCCTCCCCTGATGAAAACGTTGTTATGTAATGCTATGAATTTTGCAAAAGTAATAAGAAACGAAAATACATTATGTAATTATTATGCGAATCCGTCACTATATCCCAAATCAATAAAACGATTCTTATTTTCCGTAATACTATTCTCAGATATTTCCATTAAATATGTAACAACTCCTGGAACTTCGTTTTGTCGCATCTAGGTTGACTCGAATCGTTAATTACAAAAACATATTTTATCGAATTAAATTTTTGTTTATGTCATCGAAGTAAGAGCACTTTTAAAACGGTATTATGTTTACCATAATATTGTTGTTGTAATGTGCATAAAAAGGGTGACAACTTTTTTATCTTTACCAGCCTAATTCTAGGTTGCTATAACTTAACCTTGTTACGTAGTATAAAGCTGTGTATGTCCATTTTTCTTAACAGTGACTGTTTCTCTTTGAGTATTTCTACAACGCTACTAAATAATTATACAATATTAATATAACCGTCATTGTTTTATTAATTACGAAATATTCTCTGACTGATGCACGCTTGCGAAGTCCGTTTATAATCCTGATTAAAGTAAGTAAGTAAGTGGGTATCATTTGCAAACAAACTAACAAATGCTCATTCTGGGAGACAACTCACAGAATTGCTAATCGGTTATCAGATACTTTTGTTATTTTCTCATATTTCATGACTAGTATCCGATTTAGCAACATAGTTTTATCTGTATTATTTTACCGGCTCCTAAGCAAGCTGTCTAAATGGTATACCTGGATATATGTATATGGATGTATATATGAATTATACCTCCGTATATATGGATTATAGCTATTTTTATCGTCAAGCGTACATTGTTTCGGTCTGGTGAGATGATCATGACGTCCATAAAATTGACTTTTCCTAGATACATAAAGTGAAATTACGATATGGCAACGTACAAGTTTTATAAACATCTGTGGTGTACCATCTTATTTGACTGATTAACACAAAAAAATAATCAAAAAGAGTTCTTTGAATTTCATAACAATATATGTTTTTAAGAGCTTTGGATTTTGTTTCATAAACAAAATAGAAGTTTGCATTTAATAAGATACGACCGTGTATCGCAGGATGTGACGTCACCGCCATCCCGCATTGCACCAAGTCAGCCATAACAAAGGTTATGATGAGTTTTTAACTGAAGTCGGTCGTCGTCTACACTAGCGGTTTGTAGTGCGACAGGCGAGTTCTAAACTATTGTGTGCAAAGCAAGTTGTATTATTTTATGAACCACTACGAGAAATACGTGGGCGGTAGAGAATTCCAGCTGCGCAATCAGCGAAGCGGTCGGTGGATTGGCTAAATGGAAGTGGAAAGTCCGAGGGTGCGTCCACATCGTATCTTCTTTATTTGATTTACTACTGCCTCGTGACGTATTAAATGAGCACTGAAAAAATAAATGGACTGAAATTCAAATTCTTTTTTCAGTGTACGTAAAAACTTATAATAAACTAGCTGACCTAGCGGACTTCGTACCGCATTTCTTTTTTAAAAATATAGCCTATGTTACTTAGCGCTTATGTAGCATTCTAATGGTGAAATATTTTTTTTAAATCAGTCTAGTAGTTTTTAAGTTACTCGATTGTGACCGTAAGATAGTAATGAATCGCTTTCGAATAACTATGTTACGGTATATAGTTATATCCCTAGGGATATAACTATATTACGGCTTTATCTATCATACTGCGACACATACATACATACATACATACAAAAATACAAAGGTTTCCTCTTTATAATATTAGTATAGATAACATGAGTACACAATAATACTTATAATTTATATAACCCAATCTTCTTGGCTAAATTTCATTAATAAAACCTTTCAAACCTTTTTTTAACAATTGTGTTTTGAATCGTAAAAGAGAGATTACTTCCTCTGTCCGTACCGAAGTTCTTGCTATTTAGTATCATCGTTAAAATTACAAATAAGTACAACAAGGACGAGTTGATAGAGAGGACGATGATGATGAAAGATGATAAAGATATGAGAGAAGAGATATAAAGGATATTCATGCATACCTCTAGTAACACTAGCTATAAGTATATAAACGGTTGTGACATAGATACGGAATATGATAGACATTATTAGGTTTATTATTTATATTTATGTCTTACTAGATGTTGCCCTATGACTATCCTAAAGGAATCTGTTACCGAGATAAAAAGCATCCTATATCCTTATCCGGGTCATGGTCTGTCTTTTTGCAAAATCAGTCGTGCTCAAGTGACATTTAAAAACCTCTGCCTTTTTATTTGTGTTAGTTATTTTTGAATACCCTAAAACGTTTAAATAAAGTTATTGCAAGTGTATACAACACCGCGTTCATTAAATGAATCTCTTTTCATAATGTTGCTGTGTGCGACGTTCTTTTCATACTCAACAATACGCTGGAAATGTTTCTTTGTTCAAAGCTAGTTTGTTTTCTCTTTAAAAATCTTTAGTACTTGTACATTTTTATATGATGTTTAACACTAAGGAAGTGTATAATAATAAAAACATCGCCATCTTTGCACAAAGAAACCATGCAACTAAACATATCGATTAGTCCTATGTATAAGGGCCAAAGTGCAAAATCATATCTATTCAAGAGAGGCTCTCAAAGAGCTATGTGTATTTGTACTTGTCTATTATAATATTATAATATATGTATATACTAACATTTATAATGGTAAAAATATACATAGGACTAATCGATATGTTTAGTTGCTTGGTTTCTTTGTGCAAAGATGGCGATGTTTTTATTATTATACACTTCCTTAGTTACAGCAAAGACCTTCGTGGTTACAGCTATGAGATTTTTATTTTTATTAACGTCGTGGCGCTCTTCCTTGACAACGCGAAGCGAAAACCCTTTTGATACTACTTACTATTACTTACTAAGATGATATAATTTATAGTTAGTCAGTATTGACAGGTTCATGTTTCTTTTGTCTTTAAGTCCCCGATATATATATCCAGCAAAATAGGTACATTATATTAATCATTTTAATAATTACTGTAATGTAAAGGAAATTTTAATTTAAAATATATATTATAAAAACTGTACTCTCCTTTGAATTTGTATTTTTGTTGGGTGCTTTCTATAATTTTTGAGACCGAAATCCACGTGTCTCATTTATGTGTTCGTGTAAGCTGAATAGTTAAATTGAGTTAATTGTTACCTTTAAAGTTTTTTATTTTTATTAAACAACATGACGGCTTATGCGCTGCAAGAATCTAGGTAGCATTTCCATTCATTCATTCAATCATTCACCACACAGTTTAAAAAAAATGTTATTGGCATTTTTCGCTTTGCTATCGATATAATTCGATAACAAAATGGCGGTTTCAATACTCAATCACACTCAATAGCGCTTGTCAATTAATCATAGTATGTAAAAAAATGTGGTATGCTTTGTTTTCATCTCAGAACAACTACATACAAATCGTGACAAATAGGTCATGTATTTAGATATTTGGTCTGTACAAACTAATTTCCTTTGATGATAATGATGAAAATTCTTTTTCAATAAACTGCACTGTATGAACGTCAAGTAGTAGAGTTCTTTCACGGACACGTTTTCTGAGACCCCACTTTTAACTCAATCTACTGTAGCTACTATTCTTGGATTCTTATTTCGTTTCGTTATCGTTATTTATTCTTTTATAAAATTCCACTTGAAATACAAAAATATAATATGCATAATAAATGACACAAACAACAACATTTACGAAACACAGTACCTTGAAAATTATGCGGTATTTTGTTTATCCCATATTGTGTCGTCGCCCAAAATGTGTCCCTCAAATTGGAGGCGATGTTTGCAGAATTTTAACGTTTATATCGTTCATGGTAAGAGAATTATCGTTCGTCGCCACATAATTCCCATCGTTAATTAAAGTTTTTAGGGAAGCTGATACGATAATATAATTTTGTTCGACAAAAGTGAATAACTTCCTGTAGAGTTCGATTTTTGAGGATGAGGAGCTCGATGGCGCAGTGGTTAACGCGCCGGTTTGCGAGTGCTGAGGTTAAGCAACTTTCGCAAGGCCGGTCATCGGATGGGTGGCCAAAAATTTATCAATCCGAGCTCCTCCGTGCTTCGGAAGGCACGTAAAGCCGTTGGTCCCGGCTGCATTAGCAGTCGTTAACAACCACCAATCCGCACTGGGCCCGCGTGGTGTTTATGGCCCGTTCTCCCTATCCATAGGGAAGGCTCGTGCCCCAGCAGTGGGGACATAAAGGAGCTGATGATGATGATGATAATGATGATGATGATGATAATGATGATGATGATGAGAGTTCGATTTTTGTACTATAAACAAGTTGGTTACCAAAGGTTGCACATTTATAAGAGTACCTCGCAATTGAATTAATTTCTGACAAAATTCTGTTCTGAATAGGTGATAGTTCTCTCACATTATACTTGTAAGTATTAACTATTTCGCTACAGCTTGGCGACTAGACGCGACGACAGGCTGCGGCCGACAATTTTCATATATTTTGTTCAAAGCTCCGCACACTTGGCGTCAGTCGCAGAGTCGCGACGACAAACTAGGGGAGTCACGAAACTGACGCTCACAATACTGTCGCACGACTGTGGTCGTGTGTGCGCGTGCACGGCGACTAGACGCGGCGACTAGATGAAGCGACAAGTCGTCCAGTGTGCAAATACCATAGTGCATCAATTTTCATAATGTCTTTTTGTAAACTTTTTGTGTTTCGGCTGTCATCGAATTTCTATAAGTTATAGAGAATATAGAGTTGCTACCTCCTTTTACTATACGTAATTGATTTAAGATTTATAGTTTTGTATGAATGTATGTATGAAAAAGATTTCCTACCACTGGCAATATAGTTAAGTGCAGTCCATAAAAAGCATTCGTCATCGCGAAAGAGGATTTTGAAAGCACCCCACTTTCGAGTTGATGGATGATTATTTCCACGTATAAAAACTGGGGTACTGTGACATCGCATCAACGAGGGCTTACCATACTAATAGGTACATAGTTTTCCTTAAATATATGATTTTACTAGTGGACCCGGCGGACTTCGTACCGCTTTGACAATTTTCATCAAGTGATTAAATTCTCTTCGGTTTCCATGACAACAAAACAAACAAATTATTTTGTATTGGAAAATTAAATTGTCGTTTTTAGTATATTTATAGCGTGATTCCCGTGAGAATATCAGGATAAAAGCTATCCTATGTGTTAATCCAAGTTATAAACTATCTGTATGCCGAATTTCATCCATATCCATCCATCCGTTGCAGCGTGAAAAGCAACAAATATACACACAAACTTTGGCATTTATAATATTAGTGTGATGTGATGTAACATCAATAAAAAACAGCTAAATAAATAAATATATGTTTACTTTACTATGTCGGCTAACCTACCAGACAGTGCTTGATAAATGTTCCAACCTTTTTTATCAGCTTGCCTAGTTACTCATGGAATCCATTTAAAATCTATCGATAGACTATCGAGTATTGATATAGTGGTGTAGCGATTTCTTATTCCGATTCAATGTGCGGTCTAGGGGTAACCACGAGCTCTTACAGCAGTATTATTGCAGTTGTGAAAACGAGACGCATGTAGCGGCGAATATACACGCGTCTCTTTTCCACAACCGCAATAATACTGCTATAAGAGCTCATAGTCAGGGGGCTGATCTACATCTACATTTAGATACCTATTTACTTTGGAAACAGGCCAATCACAGGCTGACATTAAAAACTTTGTGTAAAAAGTTAATTGTTTTCAACTATCGAGTACATAATATAAAGCTACCGATGCCGATGGATAGTTTTGATCGATAGAAAACGATAGTTTTTTATTAAGCGAAAATATTGTCTGTCATATAATTAAGGAACACTAGCACAGATTACTTAATACTTACTACGTACATCTCTAATCTAATACCTTGAAACGAGCAATTACTTATTGTATATACAGGGTGGCTCATTCAAATCGGTCAGTATGGGAATGTCAGTAACTATAAGACATACGAAGATTTGTTCTTAGGAACCATGTCACTGCATTCATACATTTGAAAAAAAAACTGTACCCAGCTCGGGAATCAAACCCGGTTGTTTTGAAAAAATAAACTTACACTTTTTCTATTTAAATATCGATTGTGTAGGTCTTAAGCTGTAAATGTCTCTAAGAAACATGATGTCTAAAATGAATAAAATGCATTGTTTTGACATACTTTAATTTATCATAGTAGTAGTAGGTGTTCGAAGTGACCACCGTTTTTTTCAAAACAATATTTTAATAATTATTTTTTATTATTTTAATATTTTAAAGATTTAATGCAATGCTAATGCCACATGATAAGGTGTATGTAACAAGTAGAGAGGTACATACAAACAGCCATAGAGACAATTTTACATGCCTGAACTTGTTGAATATTGTAACGGTGGTAACTTCGAACACCTACTATGATAAATTAAAGTATGTCAAAACAATGCATTTTATTCATTTTAGACATCATGTTTCTTAGAGACATTTACAGCTTAAGACCTACACAATCGATATTTAAATAAAAAAAGGGTAAGTTTATTTTTTCAAAACAACCGGGTTTGATTCCCGAGCTGGGTACAGTTTTTTTTCAAATGTATGAATGCAGTTTTTCTTTTTATCAAAATCGGTGACATGGTTCCTAAGAACAAATCTTCGTATGTCTTATAGTTTCAGACATTCCCATACTGACCGATTTGAATGAGCCACCCTGTATATAATCTGAATCTCGGAAACGGCACCAACGATTTTCATGAAATTTAGTATGCAGGGGGTTTCGGGGGCGATACATCGATCTAGTTAGATAACGAGCAAAGCTAGGTCATCCAGGTACTTAGTATTAAATTAGAAATAAACTATTAACTAAGTACAGACAGTAATGCTAATATAGAATATATGAATAGAAAAAATCTTTATTTGGTACAATCACACATACAAATTAATAATCTATATCTATACATTTTATATAAATCTGTAGGCTCAGTCTGTACATGCAATTTTTCTGACAAATTTTGGGATAAAATGTTCAAATAATTTTAACGCAAATTTTGTTGCGAACAAATTACAAAAACACAATTGTTGATAAAATTTCCACGAGCAGGATTTGAACCTGCACCCTTCTGACATACCGGGTCAGGTGCTCTTTCAGATAGCTCAATATAGACAAATATAGTCTAGAATACTAGTTTAATTCAGTTACTAATTGCATTTTTCGCGATACTGTCGAGAGAACCTACAACTGAGTAAGTATATGGTATAGTTAAGTTTAATAATATATGATCACATTCGAGCCGTTTGTTAAACGCCCAAAAAATTAAAAGATCCTAACATTACATAAAATAACGACATGTAATCCCCTCCCATCATGTAATAACGAGAGTTAAAATGCTAAGATGTTACTACCTCAACTGTACAAAATATACGCCATAAGGTTACCGTGCAGAAGTAATTCCCAGCGCAATCTATCCCGGTTAATAGGTACCTAATAACACAGCAGACCACATATGCAAAACTTCCGATGCTACATTCCCATATAGGGGCCGAAGTTGTGCACCAACGTTGTTCAAATGTTGATACGTCACCTATGTTGCCCAGATTTCTCCTTATTAAATTCGTTCTCGCTTCAACTATAAGGCCTTAGTCCCCATCACAAGCGTCTTGCACTAAAATTCCGCTCGTAGTATAACGCGAAATGTATTCATTTCTCGTTACGCGGTGTAGCTATAGCTAGACCGCGTAACTGAGTCTTCGCCTGCGGTAGGTACGCGGGGCGGGGGGCGGTAAGGTGGTACGAGTATTACACGTGATAATTTTAACAAGATTCATCTGAATATTTAAGACTATTATTACATGATCTGGGTTTTAAATTGAAGAATTGCGGATCTAAAAAGAAACTCCTTATCGAACAGCCAAATATAACATCGTGGAGGTGGAAATACTTAAATACTACTAAAAAATATCGTAGAGAAGGAAGACGTACCTCCCGCCCCGCGTATACCTACCGCAGGCGAGGACTCAGTTACGCGGTCTAGCTAAGTAATCTACTCACCGCGTCGTTATTTCTCGCGCTATTGACTGACGGCTCGCTCGGCCACGACCACTGGCGTCTTGCGAAACGGCAATCGTATTTCTAATTCATTGCGCGTTATACTCGTACACGACAGGCACTGTCGAACGGTTATAGCAGATCGCAATGAATTAGAAATCCGCTCGCCGCCTCCCTAGACGCCATACCACATGAGTAAATATCTAAAATATATTTACTCATGTGGACATACGCCAGGGGTCGTGGTAGAGCGGTGAGGCCGCTGCCTGTCACTTGCAGTCATTAAGCAGAACAATATATGATTTCAATTGATTACGAAACTAGAAATGGCAAATTGGAAATTATTAAATGGAGCATAGACTAATAATAAAACAAAAAATAAAACTGTTAGCACGGTATATTAATTATAATTCTGTGCTATTAGTCTATGCTATGGGGTATCATGTTGCTTTTTGTAGACCGCCGGCGGCCGTAACGGCTAAAATCATGGCTAAAATGTAGACCCATCAAACAATGTGCGATGTATAATTAAAATGAAAAATAAATAAAATTAAAATGAGCTCGAATTAGCGCGTAATAACCAGCGTTTCACATGGCATGGTTTTAGTTTAATCATTGACGTAGGTACACACCATACATCATTAAATTTGAAAAATGTTTGTCTGGAGTAACTTTTTCTGTTATTGACACTTTAGTAGTTTTTTTATTATTCTTTATTTATAACGCCTCCGTGGCTGATTGGTAAAGCGACACCCGACGGCCCCGGTGTCAATTCCCTGGTCGGGCAAAATGTGTTTCAGATTGCGATGCATAGCCCGGGTTTGTGATGACCAACCCGCACTTGGCAAGCGTGGTGATTTAGCCATTACCCATCTGATGACTTGATTTCAATGATGCGCCTTTGCCCAGTGTTGAGACAGTATATATAGGTTATTAACTACATATATTTACTTGTACCAAATTTTATTGTTCCGAGACTTTCAGAGAGAGTGACTAAGTACTTTAAAAAATGAAAAACGAGTGAGTGTTCTCCTTGCATAATTAACAAAGTGGGAAATAGCGGTGATAGACAGATAAAGGAGGAGCTCGATGGCGCAGTGTTTAACGCGCCCGGTCTGCGAGTGCTGAGGTTAAGCAACTTTTGCAAAGGCCGGTCATTGGTTGGGTGACCAAAAATTTATCATCTCGAGCTCCTCCGTGCTTCGGAAGGCACGTAAAGTCGTGGTTCCGGCTGTAATAGCAGTCGTTAACAACCACTAAACCGCACTGGGCCCGCGTGGTGGTTTATGGCCCGTTCTCCCTATCCATCCATAGGGAAGGCACGTGCCCCAGTAGTGGGGACATAAAATGAGCTGATGATGATGATGAGAAAGTCATGAGTCAGAAAAACGGATTTTTAAAAGTCTCTTTTATTTTAATTTTGAAATTAGAGCATAACACTGATTGATAATTTATTGTTTTAGTAGTATTACCACAGTCTATCTAACTTCTTCCGTATTACTTTGATTGATCTTACTGATTTGCAATTAGAAAACTTTTTTCCGGATAAAGAATATGTGATATTTTATATTATATTATTATATATTTTATTATATTATGTATTTTATTGTATATTTTATGACTTTACTTATTTTAATCTAAGTCATAATAAGTATGTATCTGTGATTTGATAAACTACCGAACTGTAGATAACTAAAATAAAAACTTAACTAAATTTACTTTATTGAACGCCGTTAGTTTATAAAATTTCGTGTTAATAAGTTAGATTGGACTTTGATCCCGGGTAGCCTAGAGTTTCAGGACTTTGTCTGAAATGGCAAAGTTCCGTGCTGAGTAGTTACGGATTCAAACAAAAGCTGTTCACTTAAAATTTCAATCTATTGCCGCTTTCGCGAGAGCTTAACAGACGGCAGCCATTTTGTTTTAGTCAAAGAAAATGGATGTATTCAGCGTAGTTTAATAACGAGGGATACCTACTGTGTTCCAATGTGCCTTCACACAAGTTACTTACTTCGTCGAGTTTCGTACGAAGCGTTCGTCTTAATATCGTTTTGACTCCACTCAGCCGGGGGTAGCCCAGCGAGGCGCGAGTATTCTGTGTTTCAAATTTGACGTGCTTTAGTGGCAATTTCGTCTTTGAACTTGACGTCTCGTTAATTTAAACGTACTACAAAACTGTTCCTTGCTTCGTGCATATTTTCATTAAAATGAAATTGACTTAACTACATAAGTTTATTATTTAAAATTGGATTTTGCTTTATAAAGCTATCTTTGAGTAGTCGACTCGTACGAAGAGCGGGTTAGAGTCCCGCCCGTTTAATATTGTTTCAAGTCTTTTCTGTTATCGGAAATTTGTTAGTATATATTTATGTTTATTACCTAGTCTATGAAAGCAATAAAAATGTGAATGCACTTATGAAACTTGTACCCAGGTTTTTTTTCCATTTAAGTGTTGTAACATGAACATGACGGATATACGAAACGAGGTTTTTATATCGAATTGAAGAAAATGTAAAATTAATCTATGGATATCTCTCTCTTTCTCTATTTTACCACCATCATACTGTACAGACAATCAGTACTCGTACCAAAAAATTTGGTAAGTCGTTCCTCTGTAAGACCATTCGGCTTTGGAATTCTTTGCCGGCGCATGTGTTTCCCAGCTCCTATAGTCCCGGGTCTTTTAAGCGGGGCGTGAAACGGCATTTATGCAGGCCGTCATGAGTGGGTGCGCTTGTCACCGTGCTTGTTCCACGGTGAGGAGCGCTCTCATTATTTTGGACTGCATCGGCTGCTTACCATCAGGCAGGATGTGGTCACTATGACGTGCCAATATAAAAAAAAAAAAAAAATTTCTTCCCTGTTCTCCTAAAATCAAATCTCTTTACAATTTGATAATTTCATGCCTTCAATCAAAGTTTTTATAACGGGGATTGACGCAAACTACTATGTATAGTTGTCATAGTCATTTATCATTTATCCGACATTTCGACTGCGTTGCACCGGTCGTGGTCGCGGGCCGACTCAATTAATGTCTTCTGCGCGTAATTTAGTTGTCCAGTAATTAAATTTGCTATTAGGAAGACTTAGTAGTGAGTGATCAATTCTAAGCCACCGATACGATACAGCCGGCGCCGCCGGTGCCGTGATTGTTGAGCTATATAAATACACTAGTGGCCCGCACGCTCTACTTCGTAACTTAATATAACCTATCATCATCACCATCATCATCATCATCATCATCATCATCATCATCACCATCATCATCATCACAGCCAATATTAGTCCACTGCTGGACATAGACCTCTCTAAGTCCACGCCACCGAGCACGATACGCGGCTACTCTTAAAAGAACCTATGTTTCAAAAACACAAATGTTGAAAAAATTTCCACGAGCAGGATTTGAACCTGCACCCTTCTGACATACCGGGTCAGGTGCTCCTCCAATTGAGCTATCGTGGTTCTAACCAGCCCGCCGAAATTATTCAACACTATGTACTTTTTGTCTTGTCAACAACTACCGTCATTAACATCCGATCATAATATTTTTACAAATACTAAAGATCAGTTAAGAAGTAGGCAAGTTATTATAAAATGTTTTCAAATAATTTTTTTAACGCAAATTTTGTTGCGAAACAAATTTCAAAAACAAATGTTAAAAAAATTGTTGAAAAAAAACCTATGTTGTTAACAAATCTGTCACCAAAACAATCTAAAAAACTTAAAAAAATTTAGTACAAATTTATTACGTAAGTACTTTTATTATTTCACTTGGCCGAGTTTCCGTTTCATTCGCTTTACGGCGACGGTTATGCAATTACGAAAAAAAAAAACTCTCTTTAGTCACTCTTAATATGATAATCTGGTTAGTACCTAGTAGGTATAATGTCAAAACATATTCTGTGCATTGCTACAAATTGTATTCATAATGAGCAGTAGAGGTAAACTTATTTTCTGTATTTACAAGTTTCAAGGCAGCTGATACTTTACAGCGGTTAATTAAAACTGAATTATTCATTTGCAAAATATTGAACCTGGAATTGTGTAAATCCCGCGGTATCACGGCATCGCGATGCCTAAACCCTTTTAACAATAATATTTCGGCAACTGCGGGATCTTTCATTATTTACACATCGATTTCCGTGAAACGTTTGGCAAAATTTCATTGGTTCATACAACATTTTGTTGCTCCAATAATTACCGAATGACGAATTTCTTTCTGCTATCGAAAGGGATCACCGAAATACCATGTCAAACAAAACAGCCAGTTTTAGTTGTTAAAATAGTAATGGTACCTACAAATAACACGTCTTCGCAACGAGAATTAAAAAATACGTTTGTAACTTTAAAGTTTATTTTTATAAGCAGGCACACACAAAAGCAATTTCTTCCTATGACAGTTGGAAACATTTCTTTCAAAGCAATTCTTTTGTTCAAATGGTTTCACTATTTCCAGGCTTTAGCAGTAACGATGTAGATACGCAGATATACTATTGCACGGGAATTCACGTTTAAAGGTTTATTCTTAGAAGAACTGTTGTTCAACTTTATGAGATATCGAATGTAGGTTACATTGTCACAAAACTAGGACAATTCGTAGATTTCGGTTGGTCTAAGTCTTGTTTTAAGTCCGCTTAGCGAGCTCCCACCATCTTATCTCAGAACATATATTTACTCATGAGTCAGAACGTTGCTATAACAACAATGATGCAGGTAGCATAATTGTGTTCTTAAAGTTTGAGATAAGTTAGTTTCTCAGGGTTGGGGGTGAAGAGCGCTTTCAACTTACGTGCTTATGGACGCGGGATGAAGGCTTAAGAAAATTGAGAGAAAGGCTAAACGCTTACTTGTTGTCGAATAAAAAATATCGAAATAAAAATATCCAGGCTTCAAAAAGTGTTTTACTTTTAAATGTACTTGATCTACGTTAATATTTGAACTGCCTGTGTTTCAATTTACTAAAGTATTTTCATTGCATTTATTTAATCTGAGTGTAAGCCTTTGACTGGACTGGACTGCCGATAACTGATTACATTATTGGTCACAAAAACCTTCCATAACGGCAGACACAAATGCATTTTATTAACGATTTTTGCAAACTTTTTTTATTGAAGCAATTTTAATAAATACGTACATATCTCTCTCTGTCTCAACAAATCATAACATAGTGTTGCCTGTGGTTTTTCTTAAGATAGTTTTCTGATGGCCTCAGGTGACCTTTTCAGCGTCATCGAACTTTTTTAGGATCGAAACGCCGTCAGAGGGTTTCTAGAGGGAATGGCATCACGAAAACGGGCCCCTTTCCCTACTAGATTCTCCGAGGGGTTCGGATCGGGGTTGTCTGTGGTGGCAGCCCTACCTAACAATGTACGAAATCTGCTCGCCGGCGTCGTCGGTGCGTATTAATATTTAAGCCTAGTTTTAAAGTTAGCCACTTCGTGTTTCGAAGTGTAAGCACCTACTTAGAAACCACATCCATTATGTCACAGGTTCCTGACGCACTCTCCCAAGACACTCTGCATCTTAAAAGCCTTTGTACATTCCGGTAGCTTATACACAAAAGTTGCGAGAGTTGCTCGTCGTTGTGGAGATATTTAGAAAGGCGTTTCTCCAGCAGTGGAGATCTTTCGGCAGAGATGATGATGTTGATGATGATACATTTTTATTTCGAATTTGTATTTGTGATTGTACCAAATAAAGATTTTTTCTATTTCTATTTAACATTTTATCTTTAACATCGTAGCAGCTAGGGATAAGACAGTCAGTGCCTCAGTAGTTGAGGATTTCGGTTGAAGTTCGCTTTCACCTTCGGCTTTATTATAACTTAACATCAGATAAATAAAAAACCCAACTACTAAAACAACTAAATAAAAAACAATAATATACTCGTAAAAACCGGACTAACATAAAAATGCAATAAAACTGCAAAGAGAAAAACTGAAAAGAAAAAGACAAGCTCTACGATCATCCCAGAATTCAATTTGAGCAATGTTGAATGCAACGCGGTTTTAATTGAGCTAGCCACGGCCGCTTGGTTGATGATTGTCACCGTCCGTCTGTGACAACTATCAATATTCAATGTATTTATAAATACTCATTTATTATTGATTTTATTATTTAAGTAAGTATAAGTATCGGACATGGGAATATTTTACGTTGCATTCAACATTGCTCAAATTAAATTCTGGGATCGTAGAGCTTTTCGTCTCGCAACTCAGTTCTTCTACCGTAAAAAGTTGTGAGATCCATGTAATACCAAGTCGATTAATTTATCCAGTCCCTACTTTAGGGACCTTCTGTCTTAAGTTATTATCTACGTAATTAGCTAACCTAATAACAATTTATAGTGACCATAATATCAATATTAAAAATATTTTATGTTTTAAATTAATAAATTTCTCGAGTAGAGACCGCGCATCGGCAAACGTAGTGTAGAACGCCCTCAGACTAGGTGGAGCGACGATCTTCGCAAGGTGGCTGGCAAGAGCTGGATGAGAGTAGCCGCGGATCGTGCTCAGTGGCGTGCACTTGGAGAGGCCTATGTCCAGCAGTGGACTAGTATAGGCTGATGATGATGATGATGATGATTAGTTGAGTATTTTTACTTATATTATAATTACGATTTGAATCTTATCTTTAATACCCGCTCCGTTAAGACGATATTAGCTACGTATCAGGCAAAAAAGAGGTTGAAATATTATTTGTACATTTTCCCCCTTTTGTATAATCAGTTCATTCAGGGGTAAAAAATGGCGATTTTTACTTAAGAGCTTTCACGAGAAAGAACTTTTAAAACATTAAACATAACATCAAAGTATAAAATATATATATATGTGCTCAAATATGCGATTGTCGATTGCTATAAAAGGTAAAGAAGTAAAAGGTTTTGCTATTGAAATTGGAATCCGCCTCCAGTTGTAGACGTTATAAATAAACAAACAACTCGATACAAAACTCTCTTAAGTAGGCTTATTTTGTGTTAACTAACGTAACCTTGAGATACAGTAAATAAGCCAACGTGCCCAAAACATTTATAGCCAGATGAGTAAACTGCCTGTATTGAATTTTTGTGTGTTCTCTTTTTTATGTTTGTTAACCTTTTTGCGTTGACTTATTACATTTTCAACGTGTGAGTTTTCAAAGATCTTTCAAGACACAAAATAGGGTTAATAAAGTGAAAATAAAGTAAATAAAAGTAAAAGAAAATTACGTTTAAAAACAAGTTATATGAGACGTATAAAAGCTACTTAATAGTCAAGTAAAAAGAAAATTACACCAATATTGGTCCTCCTACTCATGTCACTTGTTTTGAAACGTCTTCTAAGATTAGTTAAGCATGAATGATTTTATAACTTAGGTACCTACTTGATATTTATAATACAGCATCTATTTACCACAATACTTAGGTTTAACAAAAGCCAACCATTCAGGTAATTTGAAACGAAAGTGACAGTGATCAGCAAAAACATGATAAAGAAAAAACAAAAAAAAATACGAAACATACAAAACATTGGAGAACATACGAGTACATGAGGGTGACCCAGTTACTTCAAGGAGTGCTCTACAACTAAGGCTTCTGTTTGACACCTTTGACCTTTTTTGAGACTCATTATACCATATATACAGTCCAATTATAAACTTAAACATACAAAATACTTTTACAAAATCTAAACATACAAAAAAAATATTTATTTAGATTATATTCGTATAGTCATTATAAAAGTGGTTTTTCTTTTTAAACATGTGTATTATTTAAAAATATGTTATATTATAAAATAATTGCGCGTTACGTAGACTTCGTGTGTCTCGCAGTATGGACACACAAATATCGAGAAAAAGACGTCTGCGACTGACAGGCAAGACAGATAGATCTTACAAGGTTCTAAAGTGAAATGTCAGTTCTATTCAGAGTCTACTCTGAACTAACATTTATAAGCCTTGGCAACACAAACCCCGAGATAAACACTAAACCCCCTCGAAACAAAACATAAAACGCCAGCAAAACAAAATACATTGTTAGTTTTCTGTTGCTTTACACTGCGGCATACGGCAGCAGAGAGGTTAGCGTTCGATCCCCGTAACGAATATTTTAATATTCAGTTTTGCATATTGGATCGATTTGAAAAAAGAAAACTCTAACTCATGGCACAGTATAAATAAGTAATACAGTATTTTACCTCAGCAGTGTCTTTGAAATAACTAAAAACGGCCCCTCGGTATGTAAGCACGAAGTAGAGCTGCCTCTTTATGTAATAGGTCAGTATAACGCATGCCATGGGGAGTCAAGCGTCGGCGAAGCGCATTTTTCAAAAAAACTTTTACCTGTACTTATAATTTAAGTTCGTGGTAGATAATGGATACACTTTATTTCGTTGAATTATAAAAAAATAACTGTTTGTCATAAACGCCAAGTTTATACTATATTTTTCTATTCTATTTTATTCTCTAAAATATGTTAATTTATCGAGGTTAATTGAGTATACATTATCTAAATACATTGCTTATCGTCATGGAAATTTTATGTAAATCTTTCGCCCGTGTATAAATAAGAATAAAATAAAAGTAAATTAAAACTACCTTGTCAATTTCGTGCCATTATTTACTCAATTACGGCGCAATCGCAACTATTGTAAAACCGAACCATACCGAAGTACACCGACATTTTAGAGCTTCGGCCGTTTTGAAGACGTAAAACTGTATGCTTACTTATTCTGTGGTCATGGCCAGATATATGAATACGTAGTGCAATTTATATCGATGATCTGAAACGCTATTTTATCATGGATACGCTCCCGGGATTGTTCTATAGATTAAAATACTGACATAAAATATATTTTGCCCCAGAATGGGATAACTACATATTTTGAATAGTTCTTTAACTTTATGCGATTTTATTATGCCGAAACACCATTTCTGAAAATTTTTGTCTGCTTTAAAGTAAGTAACCGTATACTGATTTTAATTTTATTTTGAAAAATTATTATTAACCCACCTAGCTAATGTGCTTGTGTAAGGTCTTACCCGTAAATCTATCCGTTTGGAAAATGACACTTTAAATATAACTATATGTATAAATAATATATAGCCATATAATAATATTTTTATATGGCAGCACATAAGAGATATGGCAGTAACAACATTCTTTGTATTTATGGCATATCCATATTAAGATGTCGTCATGAAATCCCGTAGAATTGCGCTACCTATTTCTATTACCCTTCGCAATCAGAACAACAGCTCTTCCTGCGGGGTCGCCTAGACCTATTTTTTTCAGCGCCATTTGGAATTGTTGTTTTATCAATGCTCAGGTTCCTTTTACATCTTGAATATAATTACAGGCTAGCTGGGCTAGTCATTAAAATTTAGCCATACAAATACTTGTAATGAATGTCAAAAAATATATCAAAATAAGACTCCTGATTCTACTCTTAAAATATGTTTACAAAACACGTCTACATTCGTGTCTCGGTGGCCTAATTCAGATATCGAAATGTAAAATGAACAGCGCTCTCTGTCGATCTGTTTGCACCCCCTACTGGATTCAAGTAAAAAATCTCGAAAAAAGCTATATAATAAAAATCTAGTAGTTTTATTAAAATAATAAAACATCTAATAAGTATTATTATTATCAATATTAATTTCATCGACGACTTGCTTTTGTCAATAAAAATAATAATCATGTAAATAGATGATTATTTACATATAATTTTACGCAAATATTGTTGCGAACAAATTACAATTTGAAAAAAGACAAAGTGTTGAAAAAATGCCATGAGCGGTATTCGAACTATTTCGAACCCGCACCCCATGACATGCCGGGTCAGGTGCACTGCCAACTATGCTATCGTGGCTCAATCCAACTCGCCGAAATTAATCAACACTATCTAGGTATTTTTACTTTATAAGCCAATCGAATCCCGCTCGTGGAATTTTTCTTTTTTTTCAAAATGTAAATAGATACTGTTTACAGGTGACTTACAATGTTTTAACTGTCAAGGAAATTTCATATTTCTGCATTTTAGAAACAATACATTGTTGCTAATATAAATTGTTACCTATAACAGTTCTTTTAAACAAGCTTAAAAAAGCGCATTTCAGAGCGATCAGCGCCTTAGATCCAGATCTATAGTACCGTCTAAGGCAAGTCGTATTATCAGTATCGATTTCAATTTATGTTCTAACAAAGCAGTCTTAAACAATGCTGACGTTCAGCCAGACAGCTCCCAAGAACAATTGGATGATCCACAATACCATTGGTGTTGTGGATGGATAGTACTGTACTAGTATGGTACTTAGTTATAATCAAACATTCAATCATTCTAGTTGGGTAGGTCCAACTTGCTTGAATGTGCTGTTGGTCAGGACTCGAATTCTTTAAGTCTTAAAACTGGATTCATTCTGGAAGAGCTCACGCCGTTTCGTCTAAATTGAATTCTGAGTTCTCTTAAATTGCTCTAATGGAAGAAAGTCGACTCATTGAACTGAGTTACCATTTAATATGTAATCGAAATACTCATAGGTAGGTGCATAAATTATAATCTGTCTATGTGCAAAGTTTCGTCCAATTCCATTCAGCCATTTTCACGTGATGCGCGGTCAAATAAACAGACAAACAGACAGAAATTCTAAAAACTGTTGGAATGTGTTCTGTTATCGATTCCAACTTTTTTCGAATATCTTCCATGTACAGACTTTCGACCCTCTTTGGCTTTATTATTACGTAAAGTATAGATAGTATAAATAAATAAATAAATAAATAAATGTTTCCCACACTCACACCAATTACTTATCTAGCCCCAAGAAAAGCTTCCTTAAGAAACTCGTTATATGGTTAACTAGACAACGGATAAACATACAATATAATACCTATACTTTTTCCTTTACCTAATTTTTTACCACTGTGTTCGATTAAATCTGCTTATTGTATGTCACTAGAATATACTAACAAATTTTTTTCAAAAAATTATTGAAAATTTTAAGACTCGAATTTTAACTTAAAAAGCTTGAGCTCTCATTTACGAGTAGGTATTAGTCCCCAAAATAATGTCTTTTTAAAAAGGACTTAGAAGACTCGAGTCCTGCCCAACACTACACACTACTCTACGGTATTAAGCACCTCTATAGTGTAACGGTTGAATCACAATTGACTGGGACAATGGGCTGCACGTATGATTGTACTCGGTTTCATTGGAACTAGGGCTTATTTTACAGCCTGGTGAAGCACATGCTATCTTATCTGGGTATGTAGCTGGCCATTTTTAACATTATTAGTGACATTGTTGCTTTCGATAGATAAAAGGAAGCAATGAAGCGCTGTAATGTATTTGGTAAAACAAACTTTACTCTCACGCCTATAGAATATAGTTTCGATATGCGCTTTATTTAAACCAACAAACAAACTCAAAATCAATTTACCTTTTTTTTCCTTTAGTTGATGGTTTTTTGGTTTAAGCCAAAAGTAATTTTTCTGTCCAGTACCAGCTAATTAGTTTCGCGTTAATCACTAACGATGGAAATGAAAAACACAGTTCGGTTTTCACTAATTAATTCGGTGGTTCAATTAAATGCGTGTGCTCCATTGGTGTAAACTTACAATGTTGTGCTAATGAACTTGAATTTATACAATATCGTTATATCGATTGTATAGACAAGACCGTTTGGTCATGAACCTTTGTTTCGTTGTGTCATTAATATTTAACCCGAAATCTCCAAGGCGATCAGATCAATACACGGTAGACGGTTTTACGCTCATGATTATTCATAAACTGATATAGCTCACTGAAATAATTTTCACTGAATCTTATTTTTGGTAAGAGTTGCTTGATGATTGTAATTTGTTGTAATTTAATAAAACTCATTAATTAAATATTTCTAAAGTGTTGTTCATTAACAATAACGGATATACCGTTGTAAAGCATGGAAAGTTTCAAAGGGAACCTTTACTTTTTTAATTAGAATAGTATACAGATAATAAAAAGAGCTTTGAATTCTTACAAAAAGCGGCCTGTCCTTATCACTAAAAACTACTATCTTCCAGGCAACCTACGGATGGAACAGATCGATATGAAAGCCGACGAAGCTGCATTACGATTACAATAAGTTAAAAAATAAATCGTATTACATAATATATTACGGTATCTATCTAATGCTCGAATCATACATTCGTTTCGTAGCTATATCGAGCTGTTTTCTGGATCTGTCAGAATAATCGCTAAGACATTTTAAGCGTGTCTGGAACACTTTGCCAACGGATGCCCCGCCGCGCCTCTCCCTAGTCCTGTCTCGGCTGTAATATATGCGAGTAGTTAGAAGAAAAACCTGTCAAAAGCGATACGGACTCCTTATCAGAATTTAGCGTACTAACAGTTCGGCCAAACAAGTTGAACTATGTTTAAACTGCTTGGAACTTTGGATAAGCTTTTATAAGGTTCAGTTGATTAAGTGTTGACGACCTCTGCAGTCGATGCTACCACGCAAAAATCATTGCGTGGTGTTTACTTACATGATAATAACAATATCTTTTTTATTATGCCAACTTTTTTACAAATCCACTCGCGTTTGGTTCATGAATCCACTTCGCGTTAGCCAACAATATTTCGCCTATGAATCTTAGTCATAAATTGAGAGATTTTTACCTCAATGTCAAAATATAATGTACTTAACTCGCTCCTTCATTGTAACCCAGTTACTTTGTGCTTATTTCAATTTATAGATTGTTTTCGACTGAGCTATGAATAGCATTGTTACAAACCTTCGTGGTTCTCTAATGTTATTTATTATTTATGTAGGTACAAAATGTTACTTTCCTTTATGTGGTAATAAATAAATAACTTGAAAAAAAAAAGCAATTGGGTAGAAACAACTTAGAGATAGAGGCTTACAGAAGGATACAGCTAGGCTGGGCAGCATATAGGAAATTACGTCGGGTCTTTACGTCGAGTCTTTACGTCGGGTTTTTACGTCGCCTATTCTACAAAGTCTAAAGACGAAAGTCTTCAATCAGTGCGTCCTACCGGTCATGACATACGAAGCCGAAACGTGGACACTCACGGTAGGGCTGGTTCACAAATTTAAAGTCGCTCAGCGAGCTATGGAAAGGGCTATGCTCAGAGTTTCTCTGAAGGATCGACTTCGGAATGAAGTGATCCAACAGAGAACGAAAGTAATCGACACAGCCCATCGGATCAGCAAGCTGAAATGGCAATGGGCCGGTCATATTAGCCGCAGAACCGACAACCGTTGGGGTAAACGAGTTCTCGAGTGGAGATCGCGTATCGGCAAACGTAGTGTAGGACGCCCTCAGGCTAGGTGGAGCGACGATCTTCGCAAGGTGGCTGGCAAGAGCTGGATGAGAGTAGCCGCGGATCGTGCTCGGTGGCGTGCACTTGGAGAGGCCTATGTCCAGCAGTGGATTAGTATAGGCTGATGAAATAAATAAAAAAGTTATTTTTTTATTAATTGATTTCATGCCGACGAAGCCTTTACAGGGTCCGTGGTCACAGGGGGACTTATGTGTTCGCCGTTTCATAATTAATTTGTAACATATGTACCGTATGCTGTCGATCAATCACATCACACAACTTTTTATCAAGTGCGTTTATTTTTACGCAAAATGCACTTCCATTATTTTTTGGTATTGCAGCAGCGTTGTATTAATTAATCTAACGATAACACGATAAGATCCCAGGCAAGATTGCTTGAACTTTTGAAAACAATAACTTGGAAGTAGGTTAACACTTAACAACTGATAATTAGTTCTCGTGACTACCCTTGGCTGTATCCAGGCTGTCTACTCGTTATTTAATTAAGGATGCTGTTGCTACTGTCGCGCAGCCTGAATGAAAGGGGGAGCTCGCCTTTTGGTCCAAATTACACCGAATCGGTCTGTGCGCACTGAGTCAAACATTGTCGAGCCCTGAATAAGCGCACTGGCCGCAATGTAGTCCTGAATGCTTTGTGCAATTGGAACGGCACACCGGTATGCAGTGAACTGACATTTCCGAGAAACCATTATCTCTGGCAAATTAGAACGCTGAAGATTGACGTTTTCATTTGTCTTTAATGGGAATAATTATTATTAACGGCATTATCAACATGCTTTTTGTTGTGTTAATAATCTCCCGTTAATAAAAATTGTTCTGATGTAAGTAACCGTGATAGTTTAAAAGGTTGTACCTACTTAATTAACTTAGTAATTTTTGAATCCGTTATCAAAAGTTTTCTACTTCAGATACAAGCTGAAATTGGTGTTTTATAGCCATGAAACACTTTAAAAAGGTCAACTCGAGTTCATGTAACGTCTTTTTTTCCATCCTGACGTTTCAAGTGATTGACGCGGGGTTGACGTGGTCAAAAGGAGATAAAATTGCCAAATAATATCAATTCTACAATTACAATACTATAACTTGGAAATTTATTAATGGGATTTTTGTTTTTTCAATTATGTTGAAGCGACTAAATGGATTTGGGTAAAACTCGGTTGTCAGGCATATCGTGAAGACACCCATTATTCTGGGAAAACATCTTAAACCTTCAGGATTCACGACAGATAGGAATAATACTGAAGTCGCTAGTGAAAAAAATAAATAACTATAAATAGAAAATCGACTGAAAAGGCCGGAACAAGATAAAAATTCAATAATTACATAAAGCCAGCGAAATAAATCTATACTGTATTCTGTATTCTATATCTGTACTGTATTTAAATTTTTATTGTAAATTAAAATTTTAATTGCATTTTCATAGTTATAAAACTGAATAAACTGAACTAATTCTTTCACTAATATTGCGGGTAAAATAGGCTAATTTTAATTTGATAAAATTGTTATTTTTAGTCTCATATATACGCAGACGAAGGTGCGGGTAAAGTGCTAGTATTAAATATATTAACTCATTTAGCCCACTTAATACTAAAGAGCGTGTTACAATATCCTCAAGTCATTAAAACTACAACGCTTCGTAACTTTCGAGAAAAACTTCTATATATATAGCCAGAACACACGAGAATGAGTATGATGATTCCAATTCCTTTATCCTTTAAAGGTCCGTAATTTAAGGATGCCGACCCTTAAAATTAACAATTGCTTTTGCCGCCGTACGGTTGCAAGTTCGTTCTGATTCCTGCCGTTTCGTCGGCATTAGGATTGAAGCATTCTCGTCCTTGCGGCCAGGAGTTTGTTCCTGCGCACGCAGGACGTGCCCCACCCTGTATACGCCCACGCTGCTTAAACAAAAGTGGTTTCGTCTATTGTTGAATTTCTAAGATCCAAACGTGGAATAACGTGAAAGTGCGTTAATTGTCACCTTCGTGGAGGCAAACGAAAGCGTCCACAATTAAAGTTAACGTTGGATATATAAACAAATGATAACTAACGAAATATTTTCTTTTTAGAATTTTTATATTAAATTTCAAAGTAAGTGCTGCTCTATAATTGGATTCATTAAAAAAACTTTTTGTTACGGTTTTTGAAGTAGCGTGGAGGACTTGGCACCTTCATTGTAGTGCTTAATACTTGAGGAAACGTAGTGGCGGCCATCATTACGGCGGCCTCTAACGTACCCAGACATACGGACGTGAACTAGGCAACCGGATAGAATATGCATAGTTCCATCGATACGTACGGAACGTATGTATCCGTACTCGTAGCTTGTGCAGCCAAGTTTGTTTATGTAACTTTTTTCTCGGCGTTTGCGTCGCAGACTGTCAATTTATTCAAGTGCCGTTGAAAGTGCTTTTACTCGTATAATAATGTAACAATCTCTTATGGATAGGTACGGTGTATATGCTTGTTGTCGAAGGCACTTTCAATTCATGCTTATAGTCGTACAAGTAACATGTCAACGTTTTACAGTTGACTACACATATAAAGTAGTTTTAGTTTCTCGTACCTCAGCTGCATCTAAGAATGGCGAACAGCAAATGGGATTTAGAAATACACTACCTATTCTTTATTTGTTGAAATACATACATGTCTTTATATAATAAAAGCTTTAACGATTGTGTCTGTGCATAAATTATAATGGTTTAAATTTCATTTAGGGGTTAAATCTTTTTCGTTATGGCTATGAAATTCGTTTTTAATACATAAATTGTCCTCTTTTTTGCTTCATATGTAAACTGAGTTTACACATGATTTATTGAATTAATCTTTATTAACAATGCAAACTTAAAGTCTACTTAAACGAAGTTGTAGCACACCTAAATTGCTAGGATAGCTATTAGAGCTTGTCAAGACAGCTTTTATATAAAAATGCGAAATGTGTATACATAACGTTTATCGGAATAAATAGAGTCTATATTAGGTTATAAGTGAAAATTAAGCGTTAGCATTTTCTTTAATAACGACAGAAAGAAACAGGCCTTGCCGAATTTCTTGTGGCTTCTTCTCGGTACAAGGTCTCCACCGTAGGGTTTATGAAGTCATAGCTTTGAATTGACGTTCAAAAAACACTTGTAAATGAATTTTGAATTAATGACAATTATCTCATGCGGCGAGCGACGTCGTCGTATACAGTTTGCTACGCGACTCGTAGCAGCTATTTCACGGACTACGAAATTGTTTTCGCGTGTGCCGGTCATCATCATCATCATCATCAGCCTATAAACGTCCCACTGCTGGGCACAGGCCTCCCACATGATCAGTAGCACGTGAGGATATCGGGCCATAACCCACCACGCTGGCCCAATGCGGGTTGGTGGGTTACGGCGTGTAACGGTATTCTTTCAATTTAAATTATTTCTATGGAGTTCAAACGATTACGTCACCTGTTACCACGAACAATGCAAAGGGTCCGTATCGTAAGTCATAACACAAACCATTGATATACAAACTTGTATAACTAATTCAGGTTCGTGGAACTGGACATTAGATTCCGTTTTTTACGCCAAAGGTTCACCCCACGCCGTACAATAAGTACTCGCTACATTAAAAGAGGAGAAACGAGCCTAACAGTAAGCGATCACCAAATTACCATTCAAGTAATTCTAAAAAACTCTCAAAAAAAAGGCAAAATGTTTTAAAAAACCCACTAGCAGGATTCGCAATTTGAAAATTTGAAAAAAAATTTTTTTTTCAAATTGTAATTTTTTCGCAACAAAATTTGCGTAAAATTATATAGGTATAACCATAATCACAAAAAAAAACAGTTTACCTAATTTAAAAAAGGATTACGTTAGAATTATTTAAAAAAAAACAGATTCCTGCCGTAAGTATTTCTGTAAGCTAAATAATAATTTGAATCTTGTGAACTCGCAAATAAAGTCGTAACAGAGTGTCTGGCTGGCGGGCGTTGGGCGGCGCCCGCCGAGAGCCTTAGCGCCGGCTGTTCCCGGTTGCCGGCCGTGTCGTGCCGCTGCTCCCGTCCCGCAGCAATTCCACGCCTCGCGTTCGTCGGCTGCGCTAGTCACTCATCGCCCCGCCGCGCGCAGTAGCGGACTCTTTCCCTAACGCTACCCAACTTTTATATCCAGTTACTTCCAAGCCAATAAATACCGGAATTGAAATATACATATCTAAGTAACCAATTATGAGTGTAGTGCTAATAAATATACCTAATATTTTTAACCGATTACAAGTTTAAGTGATTTGTGCTCAATAAAGTGTATGAAATAAAAAGGAAATAATATAATGTGTAACAGTGAATAAGAAATTCATAGGCAACTATGAAAATAAAAATGTGTTGTGGATGTGCGTGTGTAAGAAATAGCTCAACATGCTGAGTCGGTGGAAGAGCAAAGACAAGGCGGAAAAGTCCGGCAAGTCATCCAGTTCGAGCAGTAAAAAGAAAAGAAAAGGAAGAGAAAATGGTAAGCAAAAAGAAAAGAAGATTTTTTTTATTATTTTTATTATTTTAGGTACTACTGGGCGCCGCAGACTGAGAGAACTCCGACGTACGTAGATGTGAAAGCTGCGGATTTTAAATACCGAGCGGGCGGCGATGACTCATTCCTTGAATATATATTCTAGCTTGTATATGCTATGTATTGAAAGAGCGGCGTGCAAGAGAATAATTTATTTGATAGTACATACGAGATTTTAGGTCATTTTACTGGCCCGCAGTGAATTAATAGCCAAGTATCAAGTTTTACGTTCGACTTCAGAGGCTACGTGTTTGACGAACAGACCGATAACCAGCAGATTGATTTTTATTTTTAAAGATTTTAGTTTTTGTTTGTGAGTTTCTTGTATTATTACACTTTTAATTTTAGAGTTTGAATTTTTGTTATGTTTCTGCTATTATTCAATTTCCACATAGTGGGTAGAAGATAGCGTAAGTGATAGTATATTTAAGTGGGTTTGTTTCCACTTGATCCCTCTAGACCTTCCTTATAGTATTATGTAGTCCTGTGTCTGTTTGAAACCGATTAAATCCCGCAATATACGACCTGCTTCATGGATTATTCTCGAAGGGATGCGGGATTTGATTCCACACGGCTTCTACGCCTGAGCAGTTCGATTACTGACTAATGGAAAATGTTGTCCGAACGGCAAGTGATGTGTGTCAGCCAATTGGCTGACACACATCCCATTTAATAATTCATTAACACTAGTGTTCGCCCAGTGGCCGACATTCGACCGTTTCTATACATATATACAATTATTAATTATTACTATATAGATCGACGTTTTGTAACCTACAACATGTTTGGCATTGACAGGTAGGTAAACCGTTTCTGTTATTGAAACAATGTTGTAGGAGTTTCACCCGAGTTCTTCCCGTTATAACACGTATTGTGAGACTCAACCCCCATAACGCCGAGTATACCAAATCGAACACTTCGTGCGCGCAATGTGCAGAAAAACAACTTTTGCTCCAATAATAATAATAAAAACAATATTCTATTCAAAATGGCCACCTTTGGCTTTTATACAGGCCTTTAATCTGTCTGGCCACGAATTTATGGATACTACGCACTGTTTCTATGGGAAATTTCGCCACTGCTTGCTCCAGAGATTTTTTAAGAGACTCAATGTCGCCGTGTCGTTTAGAGCAAGCCATGTCCTCTGAAACTGACCATAATTTGTGGTCTAAAGGGTTGAGGTTTGGACTATATGAGAGCCAGTCTTCAACTCTTATAAAATCCGGAACGCTGGTTTCAAGCCAGGCCTGGGTAGTTGGTGTCTTGTGACCAGGTGCAGAGTCATGCTGGAAAGTCCACGTTACATTTTTAAAAAGTGTATTGCTCAGAGGTTTCACAACACGATCCAAGACTGTCTCTTGATACACTTTGGCTGAAGTTTTCACTCCTTTTTCACAAAAATGTAGCTTTGTGACGCCTTGATAAGACACGCCCCACCAAACCATCATTGACGTAGGATGATGACCACGTTGTACCTTTCCGACCACTTGAGCAGTTTCTTTAGAACTGTGAGCGTACACTTTATCATTTTGCTTGTAGCGCTCTTCAATCGTGAATTTTTTCATCGGTTCTTTACCTGCGTATCGCGACAGAAGGCGTTTTGATCGATCCACTCTCTTTAATTGTAAATATTGATTTAGGGCATGTCATGTATATCGACGATAAGTACCAAGCTTCTGGTCTTGTTTTATAATACGCGACAGAGTCCTAGCGGGAATTTTCATTTCTCGTGATAAGATTTTTTGATGGGATTTCGACGAATTCTGGCTTTAACAGCATTAACAGCCTTCGTAGTTCTAACATCATGCGGCCGTCCCGATCTTTTATGGTCTTCGACAGAGGAAGTGTTGTTGTATCTGTTGATAGTACGATATACGAACATATGGCTGATACCAACGACTCCATACCCTTTTTTTTTGCCTCAAACGGCATTTTTAGCTTCACCGGGCTTTTTTGGGGGCGGCGAGGAACGTAAAGGGTAACTCCATACCCACTTTGTGCAAGGCGATCACTGCAATCCTATTTTCTTTAACACCCCATTCCATATTGTAATTTGATAATGAACACGAAAAAATATGTGAAATGGCGCGAAATCGAAAGAAGTTTTTAAAATAATAAACGCGTTCAAAATTCAAAATAATTAAAAAGTTTAAAAAAAAATGTTTTTATGTAACAGTATTTATGGCCAGACTTGTTACAATAAGTATTTCATTTAATGAGTTTTGATTACACAAAGTAGGTAAGCTGCTGTTAAATACAATATGTTAACTGATAAATAATACAAATTATTCATGCAAAATAATGCAAGGTAGTATTCACAGATATTCACTCACAGTTGACCATGCAAAACGTAAGGCTGAGCGCTGCGAGCTTACAATTTTTAATAGATTATCATTGTTGGAGCAATAGAAGCCGATATAATCGCGATAAACTGTTTTTTTAACCTTTGACCATGAATAACTTCGACGACGCAGACACGGAAATTTATGAGACTTGAGACAATTTTTAGGACGCCAAAATGAAAGTATATAAGAAAATTCAGCTTATTATCTCTCATTCCGAGGTTGACCCCTTTTTTATGCTAAAATGACTGGACTATAAAAGCGGTCACGAAGTTTTCGCTTGGGATGTACATACAATAAGGAATATTTACATTCAATTAATTTATGCAATGGTCCCTATTGATCTGCAGAGGCTCCTCTCATATACCTAGATGGAGTATTTTGTTGGCCTGCAATCAATAAGAACCGGTCATTTAGTCACCTGGTACAATGCTTAAGTGTTTTTTAAATTTTTCTAATGATAAAGTGGCGTGCACTTGGAGGGGCCTATGTCCAGCAGTGAACTAGTATATAGGCTAATGATGATGATGATGATGATGATGATGGTGATGGTGATGGTGATGATGATGGTGATGGTGATGGTGATGGTGGTAGTGATGGTGATGGTGATGGTGGTGATGATGATGATGATGATGATGATGATGATGATGATGATGCTGATGATGATGATGATGATGATTTTTATTATTATGATGATGACGATGATAGTGGTGATGATGATGATGATGATGATAGTGGTGATGATGGTGGTGTTGATGGTGTTGATGATGATGACGATGACGATGACGATGATGATGATGATGATGATGATGATGACGATGATGATGATGATGATGATGATGATGATGATGATGATGATGATGATGATGAAAGTAAGTTTATTTTATACGTGTATAATTAAGCTTTCTTGTTTTTAGTGGCATTCACTAGCTGCGCTTATGGTGGATATACCTAGTTTAAGTAGAAGGTGAATTTTCTTATATGTGCCTAATTCCGTCAAGACGACATCATCGTCACGTCATCACGTTAATAAACACCTATGGGTCCTGTCTCTCTTATTTTAATTACATTTTGTAAGGTAAATATAAATCGCAAAACACTTTTGGGTATATTCATAATTATGTGTTTACATTTAATGCTATTTTTTTATTTAAAATATGAGTAGAACAGCACCTATCGAGTTTCTGTCCTCCAAAAATCAAAGCTTATTATACAACCTTTTAATGTTTTACGTTTTATTAATTGTTAAATAAATGTCTTTGAATTTGTCTCGAATACTTATAAATTGGGTACAAAAGAAGATTGGCGAATATCTATGAAATTGAGCCAGAGAAAATTTCGTTCATGGAGGAGGCTTAATCAGACTAGTTGTTCCTACGACTCTGTTTGCATCTACTCTAGATGATTTATAATGTAATATTTCACCAAAAAACCTTTTTTTTAATAAAAGAAGGAGGCAAACGAGCAGGCAGGTCACCTGAAAACCAGAGGAATCGCAGACGCGTTGCCAGCCTTTAAGGGAAGAAATAGACTCGTTTCTTGAAGATCCCAAGGTCGTAACGGTCCGGAAATACCTACAGTGTTTTCATTTTTATACATGTATGGGAGTATAGAAGACAAATGAAACAATTGGAGAGCCATCTCCCTAATAACGAAAAGTTTTCGGTGCTATTAATAAAGATTCTTTGGCCAAATTCTTAAGCAAAGATGTTTCTTTATTCCCGGCTTCCTTGTTCCTTAAATCTTTTTTTTTGTTAATTGGAACATCGGGCTTGAAATTTTGCGAGATATGTGCTTTGTAGGCATTAAGAGTTTTTCTTCATAACTGTGTAAAGAATCTTCAGATTTTTTCTACACGTTTTTCGTTTCCGGAATTTCTTTAAGTTTGTTGGATATCAGATTTTGGAATCCCTCATTTTTCGTAACATCCTTTGTATCTATTACAACTTCAGTATTTTTATTTGCAAGTATACTATGTCCCTGATTCACGTACTTGATAACCTATAAAATGTTAATTTAAACATAAAAGGAATGACGCAATTAGGTTCCATTAGTTTTCGATCCTCATTAATTCGACCGAGTGATGTAGTTGCAATATCGAAGAGGGGACACAGTGCTCGGGGAATTGAGCAACTGATTTAATTGGTCCACTTTATAAAGCCGCGTTATAAAGGAGGCAGTCGAATCCGACACGCCATCTCGCCAGCACCTATAAGCGCCGATACCACCACCCAATGGTAGATGATGTTTTAGTAAAGGTATAAAGAATTTATCAAACACAACAAACAGGACAGTAATCCTTTTACAACAGTTAAAACTGAGTAGAGACATCGTTTGTAATTGGCAATATTGGCATCAACTAGCAGCGTGTCCACCAAACTGATGTTACCGTAAAATGGCCGCTACCAACGTCTATCGAACTCGATCGGGATTTGTCGGCACTTACTGCCGCTAGTTCGGTGCTTACCGGCGCTTTTTCGGTGCTTACCGGCGCTCGCTCGGCGCCGGTCGGCGCTTGTTCGGTGCGTAGAGTGACCATCAAGGCCGCATCGCGTATCATTTTGCATTATGGACGCGTTCTTAAAGCATTCAAACCGGCTTTGGTTTTAAACTAGAAAGCGCATGGATTAACAGTATAGCGGCCTTTTTTAAATTCAGGTTCCCTTAAATAAATAAAAAAGGATTTGATAGTCTTTATTGAGAAATCATCGAAAATTCACAAAACGTCTAACGGCAAAGTTGTTTGATAGGAGTGTCAGAAACTAGAAGTCAAAGAATCAGAATAGCTGAATCTATTGAGATGACCAGCAAAAAAGTGGAAGTTTTATTAAATTGAATTTCTTATATTCGATGGCACTTGTGTTAGCACTGTGGATTTCTTTCTGCTTTTTTTTAACAAGCCCCTTAGGCGTAGGGGCTTGGACGTTCACCCTTCATGATACCTATGATGAATTAACATATTCCCATTCCGCACGCAAAATGCATAACAATAGCACGTTTAAAATTAATGTAACCCGATAAGGCGTTCGTGTTTTGGTTCAAAATGATCTGTTTGTATTTATATTAAAGCCTACATGTTTCGATGACAGTTGGAAAGATATTTATAATTATTGCGTAAGCCACTAATTATGAACTTAATTAATTTCATTAATATAATTTGAAAAGACGCGTTGGTAGACGGAAGAAATCTTGGCTTAGAAACATTCGGGAATGAACCGCAATCACCAGCGTACCTATAGCAATTCAGAAAGCTGACGGCAGACCTCTAGAAATGGAGTGCCCCACGAGAAGAAGAAGATGAGGGATCTTCTGATTCGGATTTGACATGCGTGGTGATTTGATTTCAATGGTGGAGGCCTTTGCCCAGTAGTGGGACAGTTATAGGCTATTTTCTTTAAATCTAAGTATCGTTATTATTAGATGGTGCGTGAGTGCTTTGTAATAACAAAGATGTTATTAAGTAATTAATTAATTTCATAAGGTACTTCATACATTTTACTTTTAAGGCAGCACAGGTTCTCATTTTGACTTCAATATATTTATAAAATGTATAAACAGGATAGTGTAATTAAAGCAATTACAACGAAAAATACGGTTTTTGTTTGTAATTTTTTTCTTTTTCTTTTTTTCTTTGTAATTCTTACTTGACTTTGTGCACTGACTTATTTGTTAAAACAAAATGGCTGCCTTGTTTTGTTCGACACGCCTTCGGTATCTACCTTTTTTATCTATAGCATTTCTTACTAATGGATAAGTTAAGAATTAAAGATTTCAATGTTAGGCGGTTATATAGTTAGGTTACCGCTTCAGTTTAAAGTTTACTAGCTCTCTTCATCCGACTTTGGTGAAGAGTGCTTCCAGTTGTCTAGAAGAAATCGCTTTATAGCGGTAATACCGCCAAAAAGTAACCTTCATTTAATTTTTTTATGTTTCATGTTCATCATTATGGTGTTGCAATAAAAGTGTATATATAAGTCTGTATATATATCTACTTTTTATTATAAAGAAAAATAATATACTGTTAGGTCAAATTAGTTGTATGAGATTCTCCAAACATTTCGTTCTTTTGGATCTTGAATTGACAAGTTACTACAAGTTATAAGCAATGCAAACGGTATACATATCGTCATTGACAAGTTCAATCGGTTTCACTGACATTAACAAGCTACCAATGCAGTTTGAGGTACTTACGTATTTTCTAGAAAGACTTTAAAAATAAATATCAAATTCTGGAATAACTTTAACTAAATTATTACCTATACAGGCGAGACAAACGAATCACGAGTGAGCTGCAGCCAATTTATATATTGAACCTGCAAGTGACGATATGACAAACTCAGGCAAATTAAAAAAAACTGCACCGTTATTGGCCGCCGCCGCCGAAGTAATTAAAAAACGAATAGCCAAGTGCAAATCGGCCCAGCGATAGCGTAATAAAAGAATCCATATTCTAAAGTTACTAATGATATACGTGGAAATACTTTAAAAACGTCCTATGAATGCATATTCTTTAGGTAACCTAAGATGTTTAACTGAAAACTTTGTGAATTATTGGAAGCATTGTTAATTTTTTTATCGTAGTCCGACCAGTTAAGCAACAATGACGTGGTTATACCAGGAAGACTTAATAAGTATCTCTTGGAGTGCCAAATCGTCGTTCGAATAATTCTCTGGGCATAAAATCGATATAAAATTTTCGGACGCCGAGCGGCGAGAAACTCAAGCCGTGGGGCGAAACATCGACAGGTTTTTTTTAGAATGAATGGCATCACTCAAGCGTCTCCCCGTTTCCTAGTAGATTCTCTAAGTTCGGTTCGGTTCGGTCTAGTTGTCCGGCTCCCGAACTAATACGAGCTCGTATTGGTTCGAGAGCTGGACAACCCGAGGGCGCCTCTTAAGGTTAGGACCTCAGCTCCGGTTGAGCGGCTCGTGGGGGTGGAGAGAAGCGGCCAGGTACATGTGTGTACTGTAGCAACCGAGACTCCTTGCTCGGGCATGCATACTGGCAGTCGCCGTGGCCCGCATTCAAACGTAGTAGAAGAAAAAGGATAAAGAAAAAATAAGAACATCGCGGTCATTCTTTGACGGGCCGCGACTACGAGTACACGTATTTGAGACATTAAGGCGTTATTCATTGTATAAAACCCCGGTACCTTAAGTGACGATCCATCTGGTTGTCACAGTACTTGGTGTAAAGCGCGTGTGAACCGAGTCGTCGTAACTTTATTCTACAAGTACGGTGTTTTGAGCCTAAGCGAGTGTACATGTTAAGTGTATCATGTGAATACGTAGTAGGGGCATTCAGAGGATTAGGCGGGGTTAAAATCTATCCATCGCGCAACGTGAGCCAATCATTCAAAACGGAAATAGTTTGTTCGGAGTTAAGGGGGAACAGGATGTGAATTTGGAACCGGTGTTAATTGAGCTCGAACTCAATTACGAATGTTGCGCCCATTCGCTATTTTCAAATATCGGTGAATATAGGTATGATGTCATCTTTCCATCTCATCTGGGGTCTGCCAACTGGTCTTTTCTAAGTGAACTGGTCGAAGAAGGCTTGAGATGATGATGATGATAGGTATAACGATGAAAATTCGAATGGGAAAACCGTAAAAAAAAATTGTACTTACTATAAGATACTACAATACGTCATGTATATTACGGATTTTATTTTCGTGTAATTTAAATAACTAAAATGTTTTACTTTTCGGACTTATTGACGTTTACAAAAGCACAAATGTTGAAAAAATTTCCACGAGCAGGATTTGAAGGTTCAAGGGTGCAGGTGCACCCTTTTGAAATACCGGGTCAGGTGCTCTCCCAATTGAGATATTGTGGTTCTAACCAGCCCGCCGAAATTATTCAACACTATTTACTTTATTACTTTGAAAGCTAAAGGCGCCCATTCAATGTCAACAACTACCGTCGTTAACATCCGATCATAATTATTTTACAAATATTAAAGACCAGTTAAAAGATTTGCGTTAAAATTATATAAACAAAACAAAAACATTTTATTGACGTTTATTTCTATCCTTTATTTCGTAGTAACAAAGAGTGTCAGATAACCCATAATAAAATTAATCTCGCTACTGTCAACTATTTTTAATCGGGTGCATCCCGTTCCAATGGTACTATGTCGTGTACCCACCCTCCTACCCTCGCGTTCACACGACATAGAACCTCATGTCATAAACAGTGTTAGCTTAAACAGTACAATGTAAAGTTGGAATGAAAGCGGCAAATTCCAACAAAGTTGGTAATGCCCATTATGTGGCGACGCGACGCGACGGTAGCAAAAGCTTTTGTCAATTCTGAAGTGGTGGCCTTTCACGCGAAAGCCAGCACTGTAGTTAGCGGTATATTGTAATAGGAAACTGGCTTCTGTCGGTCACTTTGTCCACGTGAATTACCAGGATATCTGTCAGAGTTGTCCCCGAATAAAAAGAAAAAATGGCACTACCATGCTTTCTAACTAAATGCGCTTAACACATGATTTTAGTCAAATTGCTATCATCATCATCATCATCATCATCAGCCATATGACGCCCACTGCTGAGCATAGGCCTCCCCCAAGGATCGCCACACCGATCGGTCCTGCGCTGCCCGCATCCAGCGGCTTCCCGCGACCTTGACCAGATCGTCGGTCCACCTTGTAGGGGGCCTGCCTACGGAACGTCGTCCGGTGCGTGGTCGCCAATCGAGAACCTTTCCGCCCCAACGGCCATCGGTTCTCCGCGCTATGTGTCCCGCCCACTGCCACTTCAGCTGAGCAATCCTCCGAGCGATGTCAGTTGTTTTAGTTCTCCTGCGGATTTCATCATTTCTGATTTTATCGCGCAAGAAAATACCGAGCATCGCTCTCTCCATTGCTCGCTGGGTGACCTTGAGCCTTCTTATGAGACCCATAGTAAAGGACCACGTCTCACTCCCGTATGTAATCACTGGTAACACACACTGGTCAAAGACTTTTGTCTTGAGACATTGAGGAATTTTGCAAATTGCTATAATAAGATATAACGAAAATACATCGTCCAACATAATATATTCAGACCGATTCACATTTCATTTCTATTACGTCCCATAATAGAGTATTGTCCGGCTTTATCCGCCTCTGTGGTCTAGTCCAGAGGTTAACACCTCTGGTTTCAGACCCAGAGGTCCCAGGTAAGATTCCCACCGTTACATGCAGGTACATGTTTGTGTACTCGGTTTGGTTGGTGGTAGGGGTTGTTTGTCTGCCTGGCTAACACAATCATATCTAAATATACCGCCATAACATCAATGTTTGTAGCATTGTTGTGTTCCGGCAGCTAGATATAAGATAGCGAGTGTCTCGGTAGTTCAGGGTGCCGGGTAAAGTGCGCTTCCACCAATAGCATTATCATCACAAAACTTCGATTGTTCCTAGTTCAGGCAAAAAATTCAATATGTTTATTTATAAGAATTTATCTGTTTCTGTTTATATGTGTGATTTTATGTGAAAAATAAATTATTACTATTATTATTATTATTCAATCGATATTATTATTATCTCCTTTATTTATTTTCTTTCTTAAAACTAGGTTTTTACAATATTTTAATATAAAAACAATAAAACATTATAAAAACCTAAGTATTATTAACCTTATTATTATTATTATTCAATCGATTCAATCGATATTCAATCGATTGTATACCGAATATACCCTTGACTGTTGATTGACACCCCAAATTCATTTTTAAGACACAATAAAACGATAAAACACACAATCGTGCTGTTAATTGTTAATAGACATTTAATTAATTACATCCATTGCTGATGGATATTCCATTGCAGGTTTAAACCATGGGTGTGATTAATACCTTTCACAAAACGCTTATATGTAATATCACGCAAACGAGTCGAGCTTTTCCATTAGTGTTTCTGGCGTGCGGTTGTTTGACATATTCATACATTCTACAAGCCGTCAATTATGCAGCAAAATATCTGCAAGCTTGTTTGATTCAATCAAAATGTTAAACGGTCAAATATGCTCAGTGAACAATGATTTAAACGTTTACAAAGGGAATCAGTTTATGGTGTGAACCGAAACTCTTCTGACTTTATTTTAAATTTCACACAGAAGATATAGGCTTTCATCTCACTTGGTGGTAAGTGGCGATAAGGCTGAATATGGTATCGCACTTCTTCGGGAAACTTTAAGCAAACATAAGCTCATAACAAAAGGAAGTCCCTCCACTACGTGTTCCAACGCTCTTGAACTTGAGAACTTGGCTCTAGTTAATCAGAACAAGGATACAAATATCAAAACAAGTACCAGTGTCATAATAGTCACCGGTGACTTCATATACGAGTGTAAGGCACTCGTTGGTATTACTTACAATATGAAAATTCTTATTACCGGTTCAATATCGCATTACTGCCGCATCACTCACTACAAAAGTGAAATCGCGCAGGCTTTCTATACATACCTATTACATGTCAGGCGTGCATATAAAAGCAGTCCATGATGTGAAATGGAGCGGAAAATATATCCCTAGGGGAAATGTTGCAGCGTGAAAGCTCGTATCCCATAGGTACGAGTATTTATAGTAAACTTATATACGCAGTTATCATCATTTTTATAAGAAACTACCTGACCCGGCGGACTTCGTACCGAATTTCTTTTTTTTTAAAATATAGCCTATGTTATTCAGTGCTAATGTAGCATTATAATAATGAAAGAATTTTTTAAATCGGTCCAGTAGTTTTTGAGTTTATTCGTTGCAAACATACATACAAAAATACAAAGCTTTCCTCTTTATAAATATATATTATGTATATATATATATATATATACCTCTTTATAATAAATATTAACTACGTTTCCCAAATCAAAAAATATAATCATGATAGAGACTGTTTCTTTTGCATGCATAACGCATAACAAAACACGGCGGTTATGTGCTTCCCCCAAGATGGTTCGGGAGGAAGGGGAGGGGGGGGGGGAGGCTACCCAAAACTAAGGATGGATCACATCCAACAATCTTTAACTTTTCCCAAAATTACCCATCACATAGCTACTTAAATTTTTCACATATTTTAGTGCAATGTTTCTTGTTTCTTGTTTTGGTAGAAAAACTTTGATAGCTTTCGGGCTAAGTCAAAAATTGAGTGCTGATGATGTTAGAATGATCGCTACGATATAATTGTGTCGCAAAGCTTTTTTTAAAAATAGTTAATGACACCATTACCTGCACTGCCGGGGTGGATCCCACTTTATCCATTGCGTATATCCATTGATGGATAATCTGGGACTGTTTATCCCACTATATACAAACCGGGTATATGGGTTTATTTGACAGCTAAGAATGGTTTCTTCAGATTTCTGTTAATCCTCATTATTTTTATAAGTGTAAAACATCGTGCATAGTTCATAGTTTTGACTCACAGCGCCGCCTGGCGTAAACGCGTGAAACTACTGCGGTATCTGTAGGGTGCATCTTGCCCACTGCACTGCAAGCGTACGATGCCATCTCGCGGCGAAACCTTGTTTTATTAAGTGTAACTACAGCAGCGTACTACTGCCTAGCCTGACGCTAGATGTCCTGGACCGCCTGGGAGGCATTGCATGACATCTATCGTCAGGCTGTAAACTAAATTGCATCCGGTACGGTCTAGTTTCAGAAGCTTTCGCATGCGGAAAGCGCCACTCTGAACGCCGAGTGCTATAGTAAAAGCAGTATTTTAAATTCTAGTTCCTACGACAGATTGCGCTAGTGGCTGGCCTTTGATTGTGTTTTTTTTTATAAAAAAAATAATAACTAAAGCTTTAAGTAATTATTTGAATATCAGGGAATATTTATAGTACCTATATGATTGCGTATCTGAACTTAAAATAACTTCGAAAGCAAAAAAACATATGGCAACGGCAATTTAAATACGTAAATACAAATAACTTAAATGAAAAAACAAGAAACAACAAAAAACTGGGAATACTGGATGTATTAAAACAAAAAAAAAACTCATTGAAATGCGCCGAAATCAAAGCGAAATCACAGCGACTGACTTACCAGATGCACTCGGGCTTTCCAACCTTTTCAGCTTCGTTAAATAGGTTTTCACACCGCGATTAAAGTAAATTTGAGATAGCAATTAATCATGAGCACTGATGACTAGTTTTTAGTACGATTTCGCGCAATTATCGCTAAGTATCTCGCGTGCGTCCAGTGTTTCTGGCGCGTGTGTTTTGACGACTGGTTGGTTACCAATTTAAACGCGGTGGCGCTAGTGTGTATTGCAATAATACATGCACAACCTAGCCCACATTTTATGAAACTTTTAACATGAATAACGAGTTAATCCTTGGGAGACCTTTGCCCAGCAGTGGGACGGAATAGGTTGATAAAAAATTCGGGATATCATAACATAATTACTTACATTATTTAACAAAACTTATGTAGGAATAGTAAGCGGATAACAATTGGTTATTACGCCTGACAATATTTGAAAACCTTGCGTTATGAATGTAGTTTAATTTAAATGTATTGATAAACAAAATCTTATGTGTTTTCATTTAAACGTATTGAGATACAAAATCTTTATGTTGCTAATTAAATCATTAATGAACTGCGTTTTACTATAATTAACCTCTGTTGAGAGTGTTCTTTTACGATTAGAATTATGACTGTAATTAGAAGGATTTTAAGAAAAATCTCATTAGATTTTCCTTCTTCTTTTTCTTAATATCATTCGCTTCTTGACTAAAAATCAGTAAAAACTAATTTATCTGCATAAAAAACGTAAAGCTGAGAATAACTATAACATAAAAATACTTATTAATGTTAAACAAAAATTACCTTTGTCCAGCAGTGGACGTCTATTGGCTAAGATGATGATGATACAAAAATAAAACTTTCATAATCAAGTCCATGCTATGATAAAAAATAAACAAGTAGTTGTGGTAGTAGTGAATAGCCTGTAACTGTCCCACGGCTGGGCAAAAGCCTCCATCATTAAAATCAATTTATTGCTTCAACTGATGGGTAATTTAAATAATCTTAAAAATCAACATATTTTTGAAAAGTCCAACTTTTTTTTAACTACTACGCATTTAGGACGTCTATTTCTTTAGCTGTGGAGAAGAAAGGTCGCAAGAAACTCGTCATTTCCAAAAAAAAAGTATGTTGTTACCAAATCATGCAATATTATAATTCAATACAATAAAAAACTTACTAGAGCCTGAAATTACAATAATGCTTACCTTTATACATTTACTTTTCACTTTACATGAATGTATTGCATTGATACCAATACTCAATATTCCGTAATGAAATTGCAGTCATCACTTAAAAGTCGTACACAGCGCAATTTGAATGAGAAAAAAATGCAATTTTTAAATTTTACAGTTGATCTTAGAAATTAAACATTATAAAGAGGGATTAAAATATCAGTTTTCAAAGACGGCAATCTGTACTTGTTGCTCAAGTAAGTTTTTCGTATCAATATACATATAACTTGAATAAAATCGTTTTATTTTTGCTACAGTTAATTAAACTGGCAAACTGCCATTACAAATAATAATCTAAAGCTATGATTGGGATAATACGTTCTCATTCTTGAACAATTATTAGCAAGTCTTATAACTTTTGCGTTTTTATTTCAACTAGTAGATTTAGGTTTTCATCGTTCGAGAATGTTCAGTGTCAAACTAGTCATCGGTGTCTTCGAATCCGACCAGGAGCACTCTTAAATAATATCATATCAAATTGTATCATATCATTATTACTGGTGATTACTATTGTCACTGGTGCATAACCGCACCCGCCGAATATGTAAAATTCTCTAAATTAATTAAACTATGTAAAATGGGTTTATTACAAAAACACTAACGTTGAAAAAATTTCCACGAGCAGGATTTGAACCTGCACCCTTCTGACATACCGTGTCAGGTGCTCTTCCAATTGAGCTATCGTGGTAAGCAGCCCGCCGAAATTACTCCAAAAATCCACATAAGGAAACTGGGCGCAGTTTTTCAGTTTGTTCTTATAGTCACAACTTCTTATGTGCATTACATTACAGTACATTTTGAATTTCACATGCTATTTAATTTGGATAAAACAGAAAATTAGACACACATGCCTTAATAATGGCATATTGTCAAGCCAATCTTGACTTCTACCCAACAGATGGCGCTGTAGGTGCGGAACGCCGTTTGTTCCACTTGTAGAATAGTTTGTGTGTTATATGGTAGACAGGAACGCTCGGTAACGAAGTAGCTAGAGCGTTCGGATAACGATCATGCAAATTAAGCAACTTCCGCAAATCCCGGTGTCCGGATGGGTTAAAAAACAAATTAAAATATTACCAGCTTCACCCTGTTCGGAAAGTACGTTTAACTGTTCTTTTCGATTGTTGAAATATGGCAATATAGTCACAAAAGATCAAAACTACTCGAAAGTTATTTTAAGAGTTATTTGTAACTCTGTTATCTATGAATAATACAAAATGCAAAGCTCTAACTTATTAGACGATTTATATGAAACTTTAAAAGATGACATTTATAAAAAAAAACGTTTGTTCACTAATTTTATCCGCAATTTAGGTCTACTATTGAAAGTTTTATTAACATCGGCTTAACTATTATCCGTTTTTATTAACATCGGCTTAACTATCATCCGTTTTTCAGTTTTCCACTGCTAACGTAAAATGTATCAATTCTACTACCAATTCAAAACGCTTACCAAAACGGATAAATGCTCACCAAATTGTGTTTCCTAAAAAATTATAAAAAGGATACAATTTATATTTTTATTAAATGCAATAAAAATATTTGAATACCTTTTAACTGCATTTCAGACCAAATATGTTATTTTGTCACCAAATAGATAACACCAATATTTTATGCCTCGAGTTTCAATTTGGTAATTTTTGCTTTCTGTGATTGTCTTAAATTTCTAACCTATCACGTGACCTACAGGTGTAGGGCAGCTAGTATTCTCAATCATTTGAATAATAGTGTAAAAATTTGGTGAGCATTTATCCATTGTGGGAAGCAAAAATAATATTTGTACAGTCATTTAATTTATTTGGTACTTAGGCTTAGGGTCTAAAAATATTTCTGGTGAGCGGTGAGGTATAAAAACCCAATATAATTTATCGATGGAATAATTGCCCTCACTACTATTTACTATATATTCGTTATAGATTTGTAGCGTGGCGCTAAGAGCACATCGCGGTCGAAATTGCTTGGCGCTCTTTTGACGTTAAGACCACCGGTTTATACCCAGAGGTCCCGGGTTCGATTCCCGGCGACAGGTACATGTTTGTATACTCGGTTTGGTTGATGGTAAGGCTTGTTTGCCCGACTGGCTATCTACCACCATCTTATCTAAATATGTCGCTATAACATCAATGTTTGTAGCATTGTTGTGTTCCGGTAGCTAGAGATAAGATAGCCAGTGCCTCACTATTAGTTGAGGTTCCCGGTTGTAGTGCACTTCCATCATTGGCGTTATCATCACTTAACATCAGGTGAGATCAAGGCACTGTGCTTACTCGTAAAATATTTAAAAAAAAACATTGCATACAATAGAAATTTCATACTTTGGCGATATGTTGATCTACGTTTGGCGTATTTTGTTGTATGTGTTTAATTTTATGATCAGATCTTTACTGTTCGTTTTGTTACTACAATAAATTGACTAATTAGCACGCTCCAAGGAACACGCAGTGCTGCTAATTCCGTAGCCTCGTTACGTAGCTAAGAACTTCATGAATGTGTGCATGCCAAGCACATACACATATACGTACTCTTTGGTAGTAGGTACGAAGGTACGCTAAGTACTACTCTTCGTCTCAGTCTACTAGATTGCCTTTCCTATTCTCTCCCTCCTCATATAATGCTCGAGCTCATATGAAAATTTAATAACTACGTGATCTAAACGCTTATGAGAGTAAGTGAGATTGCTTTAATAAAAACTTTTATTTATCGGTGGTGCTGTAACTCGTTTGTATGTTGGCATGAGCTAATTACATGACCCGCTGACACTTTGAATTCTGTTGGGGTGGTTAATGCAAGCAGGAAGTTGATATCGGGTCTGTTAACGCCTTGTGCACTGTTTATACAGTTGGTTGCAAGTGCAACCATGTAGTATTAAAGTTATTAAGACAGTTAGTTGCTACGATCTTAATTGCAGTTTGCTTTCTTAATTAAGTTTGTACTTTTCTAAAAGCTTTATGCATATTTCTATTTAATATTATATCATCATCATCATCATCAGCTCATTTTATGCCCCCACTGCTGGGGCACGAGCCTTCCCTATGGATGGATAGGGAGAACGGGCCATAAACCACCACGCGGGCCCAGTGCGGATTGGTGGTTGTTAACGACTGCTAATGCAGCCGGGACCAACGGCTTTACGTGCCTAAGCACGGAGGAGCTCGAGATGATAAATTTTTGATCACCCATCCGATGACCGGCCTTTGTGAAAGTTGCTTAACCTCAGCACTCGCAGATCGGGCGCGTTAACCACTGCGCCATCGAACTCCTTATGTACTACTCAAAACAAAATAAGGGCCACGAGGTATTTTGTCTGTACCATGAAAATAATAAAACCAATATTAATTTTTTGTCTCCATAACGAAAACTAATGTTGTTTTTACCGTGTAGACCAATAAATTTATTCCAATAATAATGATTAAAAAGTTTATTTGCTTTTGAAAGAAAAAACACATTTAAGGTTAAAAATAAAAACAATGTAAAGTTACTGAAAACAAAAGAAAATACTCCATGCTCATCTTTTAGTAACGGGTATGCCCCCCTCGTTTCGTTACGCACTCCTGAAGCCTGGAGTGCATGCTCTCAATCAAATGCCTGACATTTTCCATTGGAATCTCTTCCCAGGCTCTTTTAACAGCGTTGATGAGTTGCTGTTGGTTGTGGATTTCCTGATCACCGTCTCTAACTCTTCGTTTCAACTGATCCCACATGTGCTCTATTGGATTTAAATCCGGACTGTTCGCCGGCCACGGCAAGACTTGAATTTGAGACACTTCCAGTACAAACCGAGTCGCTTGAGCCGTGTGTGCACGAGCATTGTCTTGCATCAAGATGAATCCAGGACCCGCTCGCTGGGCAAATGGGATCACATGTGGTCTGACGACTTCCTCAATATACCGCTGAGCAGTAACAGTACCCTCATTTAAAATAGCGAGCTCAGTTTTGCCGTGTAAGCTTATCCCGCCCCAAATCATTACATTTGGACCACCAAAACGATCGACTTCATGGATGCAGGCTTCTGAAAATCTCTCGCCGCGTCTTCTCCATACTCTAATACGCCGATAGTCGTTAAAAAATTTAACTTTGCATTCGTCTGTGAAGAGCACCATGCCCCATTGGTTTATGTCCCAGTCCAAATGTTGACGGGAAAATCTTAAACGATTTTCACGATGATTTCTGGTTAATGGAATACGGACAACTCGCCTTCTTGATGCCTGCTGGTCTTCATGCAATCGATTACGAATAGTTTGGTCACTGACACGAGTACCCGTTGTGAGCCGTAAACGATTTTGCAGCTTGCGGGCCTTCGTTGTGCGATCTCGGCGCGCACTTAATCGAATGTAACGATCCTCTTGAGCTGTTGTAATGCGAACTCTGCCCGAACCAGGTCTTCTTCTAACACTGCCGGTCTCTTGGAAACGATTCCATAGATTTTGAATAGCTCTTCGAGAAAATCCCAATTGCAAACCCACAGATCGCTGCGAATGACCTTCTTCAATCATTGTAACGGCTCTGGTTGCTGTCAGCGAGTCCATATGACGCCTGCGTGCTTGTGGCATATTGCAAAAGATGTTTCTGACTCGAGATATCAATGAACTCTGATAATTTCTAATAAACCAAGAAGCTAAGGAAAGCAAAACGTCAAAGAAAATGCAATCAAAATTTTCAAAAATAATTTGAAATCAAATTTTATTTAAAATTGTTGCCAGCATTAGATGAATACTACAATATTAAAAAGTTTAGGTATCAAAGAGTTTGTATACTCAATATTTTACTACTTTCAATATGTAAATGTTTAATAATTTACACCAAAATGAAAAAATACCTCGTGGCCCTTATTTTGTTTTGAGTAGTATATTATATATCCCTTATTAAATAATTTTTTAATGCATTCTGTCTTTATGTTTTATTAAAATCGCCTTTATGGAACGCCTCAGTGGCCGAGAAGCGCTCGGCTTTATACCGCAAAATTCCGGTTTCAATTCCCAGGTCGGGTAAAGGTTGTTTCGAATTTTTCGATGCATAGCCCGGGTTTGTGATCACTAACCCGCATTTGGCAAGCGTGGTGTTTTCGCCGTTGTAGTTAGCCTTCGCGCAAAACAGCAAAATCTGCTCGGGCCTCCGTCGTAAGTACCAGCGAATACACCACAGCGAGTATACAATCTCTATAAAATATAAGCCTGAATCATCCTGTGTATAATGTTTACGTTTCAGTCAATAGTCCTATGCTTTGTGTCGCCGACGCTCCCCTGACTCGTTGTTTTTCTCTTACCGTGCCCAGTTTTAAGTTTTGAAATAATTTATATTTACCAATAAACTGTTTATTAAAACTCTTTATTTTTATTAATTTTAATCATAATTAATATCAAATTTTATTTTCTCGCTGGTCTGGGACGTAAAATAATGTATCAGCTGCCTTAATTCGACTAAGGGATAAAGGGTTCCAAGTAGCTCGTACATCAGACGATTGGCTAGCAACATGTCGATGTTATTTGTTCCACCTTGAAGCCCTACTTTGATTTTGTTCAATGTGACGTCGAGATCACTTTACTCAAAACTGGTGATTTTGACGCTCTGCCTACTCCTTTTTGGGAGAAAGACGTGTATATGTACGTATGTTTATTTTACGAACGATACTATTGGCTACATTATGTAAGCTTTGGTTTTAGGACGCTAAAAATAGCACCGTGTAAGTATAGAAGCTACAATGTCTTTGGATTAAATAAACGAAGATTAAAAAAAAATGTATGTCGTTGCATAGCTTTATTTTATTTATTTAATCAAAAATACTACTATTTGCTTCGAAGAGTTATTCCGTGTTTTGTATCTTTTAATTTAATTTGAAGTGTAGTTTACATGACGGGAACAAAACACAGAATAACTATTCGCGGATTATTCCCTGTTTATTTGTAAGACCCTTAATCTAAATAGTGTAACAAAAACTAGATAGGTTTGTTCGTACACTACATTCGTAGTTGCACTTTTGAAAGTATCATCATCATCATCATCAGCTCATTTTATGTCCCCACTGCAGGGGCACGAGCCTTCCCTATGGATGGATAGGGAGAACGGGCCATAAACCACCACGCGAGCCCAGTGCGGATTGGTGGTTGTTAACGACTGCTAATGCAGCCGAGACCAACGGCTTAACGTGCCTTCCGAAGCACGGAGAAGCTCGAGATGATAATTTTTTGGTCACCCATCCGATGACCGGCCTTTGCGAAAGTTGCTTAACCTCAGCACTCGCAGACCTGGCGCGTTAACCACTGCGCCATCGAGCTCCTTGAATCCTTGAAAGTATACAAGCATTAAAAATAAAATAAATATATAAATACATAAATAAATAAATAAATAAAATAACGAATGTAACATCCGGTTCAATCTGAACCTCTCCGAGAATTTAGTTCCTTAATCGGGGACATGCACTAGTGTGTGATGGATGCCATTGCCTCGTTTCTCGTCGCTCGCCGCCAAAAGTCCGGTGACGCTGATGCCAATTAGCAAACAGTCTCTAAAAAAAAAAAGAAAATAACATAATTTAATACAAATAAGTGAGTATTAGTAACACTATTAGTTAGAGATTATGATGCCGGGTGGGAGTTTTAAGCTTTCTTAACGAGCTTATAAAAACGGTACACGAGTATTATTATTTTTGCTACCGTCTATCGCACAATCGAGTCCGTAATCCTAACTCGTGTACAGGATGCTCCATATTATGGCAAATATTCGTTATAAATTAAGATAAATTTTATAATTTTGTTGAATTTAGTTGAATTTATTTGTTAAAAATACAATGCCAACGTGACATTATTATTATTTTATTAATTACTAGCTTTTGTTCGCGGCTTTGTTCACATGACTTGTGTTTATCTATACTAATATTATAAAGAGGAAAGCTTTGTATTTTTGTATGTATGTATGTATGTTTGAAACGAATAAACTCAAAAATTATTGGACCGATTTAAAAAATCTTTCACCATTAGAATGCTATATTAGCGCTGAGTAACATAGGCTATATTAAAAAAATAAAATAAAAAATGCGGTTCGAAGTCCGCCAGGTCAGCTAGTTCGTAATAAAAGCCAAACTTATTAAAAGTAAATTTCATAAGGGTATCTATGTTTGTTTTCTTCAATAAGCTAGCCCACTAGACGCTAATAAGGGCATTGAAATCGCCAGCAGCAAAAAGCTTACAAACCTTCGCTTCGCCGACGACATTGTCTTGTTTGCAACAACAGCTCCAGAACTGCAGAAAATGCTACAGACCTTGACACTTGAGACAACGCAAGCCTTGAGGTTAAACTGAAGATGAACAGGTCGAAAACTCAGTGTATGAGTAACAGCGTGAAACGTAGGGTCGAGGTAGATGGGCAGGAGATACAATACGTCGATGAGCATATACTTGTAAAGATATTGTAGCTTCTATTATATTTATTACGGTGCTATTTTAAGCGTCTTACAACCAAAGCTCACTTAATGTAGCCAATAACTAGTATCGTTCGTAAAATAAACATACGTACATACATATACACTTCTTTCCCCCATAAAGGGGTAGGCGAAGCATCAATATCACCAATTTTGAGTAAAGTGATCTCGACGCCCCAGTTTACCTTCATAGGTTTCGTTGCTCACCAGGGAGGCCCGAGCAGATATTGCTGTTTTGCGCGTAAGCTAACTACACCGGCTAAACCACCACAAATGCCAAATGCGGGTTGGTGATCATAAAACCGGGCTATGCATCGAAAAATTCGAAACACCCTTTACACGTCAAATCGAAAAATATAAGTTTTTATTGCTACAGACCTTAGCAACGCAAGCCTTGAGGTTAAACTGAAGATGAACAGGTCGAAAACTCAGTGTATGAGTACCAGCAACTTACTTTCATAAGCGTTTTAGATCACGTAGTTATTACATTTTCATATGAGCTCGAGCATTATATGGGGAGGGAGAGAATAGGAAAGGCAATCTAGTAGACTGAGACGAAGAGTAGTACTTAGCGTACCTTCGTACCTACTACCATCGTATCGTATCTTATCTTATCTTAGTGGGACCTGCTGAGGTTTCCCTCTCGCAATAATGCTGTCCCATCGGGATCTTTTGTGCAACCCCATCATTTCACTCTCTTCCTCTGTAAAGATTAGATGCCTTAAGTTTGGCAACGTCCTTAAGAGCGTAGAGCCTGAAGTCCCCCAGTTTCAGATAGGCCGACCCCAGGAGTCCCATTCTTTTCCTAAAGGGATGGTAAAGATCTGTGTGATCATAAAATGAAACAAATTTTAAAAAATAACTTTTAATAAGTAAGTACTTCAAGTGTAGATTCACATCTCCAAACTATGAAATTTTTATTGTATTCGGATTTAAGGAAGCCGTTGCAACGTCTTAATTGTGAAGCGTTCCGATTGCGTTCTGTATTTATTATTCTAAATTGAAAACTCGTAGATCGCTAGAAGGACCTTTCAATTTAAGTTGTAGCCCGCGAGTTGTTAGCGTGTATAAACAAAGAAACTAATTTAGACTTCGCTTGTTAACACCAGAATCTGAGCTTGTAATATTTTAATTTTGTTTACCCATCCGGACACCGGGATTTGCGGAAGTTGCTTAATTAGTATGTTCGTAATCGGAACGCTCCAGCCGCTTCGTTACCGAGCTTCAATGCCTGTCCCCCTTTTAATAAAAAAAAACTATTATACAAGTCAAATAAACGGCGCTCCGCAACTTTTTTTAATTTTTATATTGACAGTCTGCAAACGAGCAGGCGGGCCGCCTGACGGTGAGCGGGTACCGCCGCCCATGGACATCAGCAACATCAGAGGTGTTGCTTTTGTGTTGCCGACCTGAGAAAAACCTCTTTACACCCCTTTTAAAAGAATCCATGTCGTAGCCCTCGGGTGGCAGCTCATTCCACAGTTTGATGGTACGTGGAATGAAGCTTCTCTGGAAACGAACCTACAGCGACATCTGTCGGGTCGAAGTCAAGATTGGCTTGACATTGTGCCATTATTTAGGCATGTGTTTGCATTTGTTAATACCGAGTGTTTTTACTTGCCAATTATACCTGGGATTTTTAGAATATAATATACTAAGAAAAATACCTACTAAGAAAGCATATTTTTCAGAACACATCATTTTAAGAATCTGATATATTTTGAAAGGGACATGATAAGATTCGGTAATAATGAGAAACTGCGTTCCTTCGAATCTGGCTTATTACGAATCCGATGTAGTACTGTCATATATGAGATTTGTTACGAATCTGACCTACTAATAAATTAACTAAATGAGAAAGTCGCAGAGAGTCGCATCCCGAAATAGCCTGATTCCGAAAAAGACCTATGGCAAATCTGACCTTCACCAGAATGGCACTTACTCAGATTTTGACCTGAATCTCAACTGGCTTACTTTAAATCTGTCCTGGCTCGCCTCAGGGAAGCATGTGTGTCTAATTTTCTGTTTTATTGAAATAAATGCTAGTTAGAATGTGAAATTCATAATGTACTGCTATGTAATGAACATAAGAAGTTGTAACTATATTTATTTATTTATTTATTTATTGCACTTATGTATACAGTATCACTTTGATACAGTAATGTAGTAACATAATAGTATATGATGGCCTGTTACATACCCTGTTAGGGCATCGCAAAATTATAACTATTTTTATGCTAAATACATATACTTAAACAAAATATAAAAAATAAAAAATAAAATTACAAATGTTGCCAGAGTTAGCTTTCCGTGGACATGTTTAAGAACTTATTAATTGTCTCTGTTTGACATAAACTCCAGTATTGAGTAGTTGTATTTTTGTGCTAAATACAGTTTTAATCTTTTTTAATTAAGAATAAACTGAATAATTGCGACCACTTTTTTTTTGTGTATTTTTGGGATAATAAACATATTTGACATAATTGTATTATTATATTATTAATTTAGAGAATTTTACATTTTCGGGGCATGCGGTTTTGCACCAGTGACAATAATGATAACCAGATATTAATGATATGATACAATTTGATATGATATGATATCATATCACTTAAGAGAACACCTGGCCGGAGAAGCCACCGATGACTATTTTGACACTGAACATTCTCGAACGATGAAAACCTAAATCTACTAATTGAAATAAAAAAATAAAATTGTTCAAGAATGAGAACGTATTATCCCAATCATAGCTTTAGGTAGATATTTATATCGTCGGATTGAATGCGAGAATTCGTAATCCAATCCCCACACTATAACTCCGTTAGACTAGGTACTGACGTGATCCGATGCCTAACTCAAGCATATTAGTTTTCAAAGTGGATTAACAGGACTGTTATCAATGTCGTCGTTGTCGTCAACAAAATTTTTTTTAGTGTTGATGTCACAGATAAACTATTGATAAATCTGTACAACAAAGTAGGATGTATTGTTGCCTTAGAGTACACTGTATTATTATCAATCATGCATTACCCTATTTTTGTTGAATAAACATTTTTCATTTTCATTTTCATTTTTCATTTTCGTAATAGCGCATTAATGATTTTAAACTGCTTTTCTAATACATGCTTGGATTTGAGGTTATTATTTTGCTGTATTGGTCAAATATACGCGAGCCGGCAAAGTTTGTATGAAAATCCATAACTGAACTGTTATTTAAAATTGTAACGAACTTTTTATCCCGAAACATGGCAACCAAGGAGGAAGGTAACCTACCACGGATTTTATTTAAAACTAGCTGATCCGGCGGACTTCGTACCGCATTGACCGCTTCCATCATCGAGTTATATATTATATATCAATGGTTTCCATGACAACAAAACAAACAAATAATTTTGTATTGGAAAATTAAATTGTCGTTTTTAGTACTTTATTTAATATTTTTTTTTAATATAGCCTATGTTACTTAGCGCTAATGTAGCATTCTAATGGTGAAATAATTTTTAAAATCGGTCCAGTAGTTTTTGACTTTATTCGTTGCAAACATACATACATACATACATAAATACAAAGGTTTCCTCTTTATAATATTAGTATAGATTCGAACTGCATTGCAATTAGAAATTAAGCTTGCTAAAGAAAAAGAAAACGAATGAACATATTAAATTGGTGCGTGCAAAATGTCTTCTGCTCCGTCGACCAGTTGTAAGTTGATCGATGTTATCTGTTCTAATCTCAACTTAGTTTGAATTTCTTCGCATTATGTTGAGAAAAACACTTTGCAAGCGTTTTCCGCAACTGGGCATTGATGGACTCCCATATATGTGACGCGGCTTCGTGTTGTCCACTTAAACAAGTTCGTCCAACATTGCCTCTTTTGCCGGCTGCATTACTGGACTATTTCAGACATACATCTGAAATTCATATCTGTATCTTTATCTATGTACATATAATGATTTGTCCTGACTGATTCATCATCGCCGAGCCGAAACTGTTAAAGCTAATTACATGAAATTTAGACTATAGGTTAATTGAGTGACGTAACCAGCCACTAAGAAATGATTTTACGGAAATCATACCCTAAGGGTGTCAAATAGGGGGTGAAAGTTTGTATGAAAGTCCGTCAGTTTTTAAGTAAAATACATGAAAATTGGTATTAGGCTTTTTGAAAAGAAATAAAGAATGACGTGCCTCAGGAATTTTGTTTATTTTCCTTGTGAGGAGTAAAAAAGAGAAGATAGTTTTTTGGGTCAATCGATATTTTATAAGTATAAAAATGAATAATTTAATCGATCTTTAGATTTTTCAACAAAAATAAAGAATGACGTGTTTTAGCATTTTTGGAAAAACCTCCCCTGAGGGGGTGAAATAGGGGTTTAAAGTTTGTATGGAAATCTGTTATTATAAAAGTTAAATCTTTCGGTATTTGGCCTGGTTAGAAGTAATGACGTGTTTCAGGATTATCCTAACAGACACTATTACCTTAAATAAATATTGCTTTTATTAAAAACAATTACAGGTCGTGTAGCCTATGTGAGCAAAGCCGCGAACAAAAGCTAGTAATATATATAATATTATAATGAAGAGGTCTAATGCAGCTCTCGACGGCACTCTTCAGATACTTTTTGATGAAAGGCGCCAACTTCTCATCGTCGACGTCGTATTGGGCCGCGATATATTTCTTGATCGCCTGAAGGGATGAACCGCTGCGCTCCTTGAGCTCCATCAAATGACTAACAAAAATTAAATTATAAAACTTAAAGAATAATGAAATGTATGATACGTGTCGATTACGTACGGTGCTTCTATTTTCTTAATATCTCTCGGTAATCATCGCATTTCCGGATGCAATCAAACATTAATTTCCATGTCCATTAATTATTAGATTTATCATGTATAACAATTTGAATTCAGAACAACTTAGGGTAGTAGCACCAGCGTTCGACGGGGACCAGTGATCGACATTTTGTTCCTTTAATCATTAAAAATTGATTCAAGCCACTGATTTAAGTATTTAGCAGCAATTTAATTCAGACCACCTGCTTCCTAGCTGTCAAAATTTAAATAAAATTCTGTGGTGCTTTTGGTGTCGAGCACTGGGCTTAAAGTGTCGAACACCAGTGTCACTTACTTACTTACTTAATTAAGAAGAAGAAGAAGACAAATCATATTTTTTTAACACAAACCAGAGACAATGAGTGTGACGAAAGATTTTGAAATCCTCTTCCGTAATGTGGGTACACATTTACTATTTACGAAAATACCTTTATTTCGGTAGTAAACATAGGTTTAACGAAGTTTTAAGCCATTTTTCTTCAGTTTTTTTTTTCAGTAAAAACATCAATAAGAACACCCAACAAAGTGTTTGTACATGTTCCAAAAAAGAAAATAATAAGAGTTAAGTGGTTAAAGCTCGCACGGTGAAACCCGAACGACGTAGTCAAATTTATTGTCTTAGATTATGCGTTATTATTCTAAGTTTATTGTTAAAATAACCTATGAAAGTAACATAAAATAAACTGGCATGAGTTCAAAAAAGTTTGGTTATATGTTGCTTATATCTGTGGTGAAGATAAATAAATCCAAAATTTACTTACAAGGAAGTTTTCACGTTATAAACTTCTTTATTTGTTGCGAGGAAACCGCCCAACATCAAGACATCAATTCTGGGCAAATTTGAGCTGTTTGCCTTAACAAAGCTTTTTTCCATTGTTATAGTCGAGTGGAGTCGATAAATCACACGTAAATGAATAAAAAATCAATCCAAATGCGTAATCAGTAGTATTCACAACAACAAAATACCTGTGTTTTGTCCTTCCCTGGAAGGACAGTAGTATTGACAGCGGATGAGCGGAGTTTATTTAAGCGTGACGTCATGCGCTATGATTGGTGTTTCAGTGAAAATGGCCGATTGCAGTATTTTAATGTTCTCAATTTTTTAAATGAAACTAAACCAGTGTTTTAATTTTTTTTAATATGTATTTTACCCTAAAATCATTGAATCGTCGATTTTTTGATATCTACTGTCGTCATGTCTATTGGAAAGATGTATAGGGAATATGCATGATTTTTTTCTTAATGTAATCATTTACTTACCATCTTTATAACATATAAAAAAATATAAATAGGCTTGAAAATCGTCAAATTATTTTTCAAAGTTGTTCAGGCTAGTGCCTTCACCATTCAGTGAGCAACGCTGTCGATTTACTAATGATGTCCGATGACAGTGCGGCAGGATAATTTTGACTTTAATATTTTAAATACCGTGTATTGAAAATTGTCACTTGTCTATTCGAAATTCATACACGAACGTTTGCACTCCGTTGTAATAAATCACAAAGGTCAATATAAATCGCATCTATATCGCCTTATAATTAAATAAAACTATTTTTATTTAATTATAAGGCTCCATTGTGTTCACTAGGAAACATAAATTGGCGACCGTGACAGGACTGCATTATCGGAAAACTGGAAGAATTCATCCGATCCGCCGCCGCTGTCGGAAACTCAAACTGTAACGACTAGAAGTTACCAAAGAAAACTGTTTCTACGAGCCTGGCTGGAATATATATACTCCACTGACGAACCATCGCAGACCGTGAATAGTTTGCACAAGAAGGAAGGGTGATATCTAAAACATCGCCGAGCAGCACAGTTTAACAGATAAGCGCCCTGTGTTTCCTTCCATTCTGCCTAAACCCTTTAATCCAGTCCTAATTCCCTTTCTGCCCATTACAGTCTTCTAATTGTGCGCAAAATATTACCTTAAAATTAAAATAACTTATAACATAGTACCGTTAACTTTGAATCAATCTTAAAGTCATTTTTCAATTAAATCAGTATCACAAAAATAGTTTTTTAACGTTTTAAAAAATAATTATCTCCGCGCCAGTGTATACTGTTTATCAATGCAATTTGTCGAACGTTACAGTTCCGCTGTCGCGTAAATTGACCTTGAGCTATTTCGACCCCGAGACGCCTGCGCCACGGTAATAATATCTACAGTATTGTAACTCGGCCCTATCTTTGAAATAAATGCCTACAGCCGCGCGGTACGTAAACACGCGCTAGGGCTGGGCGTATATTTTCTTTGGCTGGGCTGCCCTCCTACAACAGTATTTTAATTACATCTGCCTACTTTGATTTTTTTTCTATCTAGTTTTGTGAATGTATTTTGTGATTGTAAATATGATCCCTCTTATTCCTAAAAACTATTTAAGCATTATTTCGTTAAATATTGTTTTGTCAACGTCACACAAACGTCAATTTGAATTTGAGAAAAGAGACAAAACAATGATGATTAACTAAATAAATGAATAAGGGGGTATATTTTTTATTTAAACAAATAAAATACGTTGTGAATGAAATAGGAAGTGTTCTATAAAAAAAAATGTTTTTTGATTAGTTTAAAAAATGAAAATCAATCAATCGTTTAATTCAATAATGTTTCCAAAAACCTACAACCCCGAGGTTTTAACACGAGCGTACCTACCGTATGTATCATAAACGAACCGCCTACCTAGTTTACTCGTGTATCACTTTATTTATAGTCTTACGTAAGTACCTTTCGGAGTTTCAAGGTAATCTAAAAATGTTATATCTGGGGGCGTTATTGACGAATTCATGCAACCAAAAACAGCACAATATATTCTACTATTGATCCTCGCCATAACTTATTTTAATCAAAACAATCGCTTACTGTTTAAAAAACAACACGCCCCGCGGCTAGTCACTGCGGCACATTCGCGACTGTTGCATGCCGAGCGCATGCCGAGACCCGAGCGCGTAGGTATAGCTCGCGCTTCGTACGTTTGTATGAAGTTACACTACTGTTAGATATTATTACCGTGCCTGCGCTCGGCCCGTCCAGCTGATTCTATTTATTAGCAAACCGGTCTACTATAGGCCTTCGCTGGAGGAGCGTGAGATTAAAACTTGCATCACTTTTAATTTTGAGCCTTCTTAGTTGGTTGTCTAGCCGTTTATTTTTTGTTTATTGACTACCTGCTGTAAACAAATTATTTAAAATTTAAACGATTTAACGAATAAACACAATTTTATCACTACTCGTATTTGTTGCAGAGGTGTTAATAAACTTTAATCATGTCTGAGTCATACAAATATTTAAATGTAAGGCGCAGTTCCGTTAAGGGACAGATTAACAATGTTAGTGATGAGCTACCTATTGACTACGGGGTGCCCCAGGGCAGTATCCTTGGCCCAACTCTATTCCTAGTATTTATTGATGACCTTAGCAATCTTAAGCTACCTAATGGCCACATTGTTTCCTTCGCTGATGATACTGCTGTTTCTTTTTATGCTGACTCGTGGTCTGAGCTCCAAATTGCTGCCCAAAACGGGATCGAAAACATCTCTCTTTGGCTACACACAAATAAACTAACCTTAAATACTAATAAAACCAAATTTATCACTTTTTCTATCAGCGCTAGCTCTCAACCCACTATTGTTCCTTCTTTAATAGCCCATTCTTGTGTCAGCAACATCAACTCTTCTTGTCAATGTCCTCCACTCTCACAAGTTGATACCATCAAATATCTAGGCGTAACTCTCGACAAGTACCTCAATTTTAAGCACCACATACAATCACTCTCCGGCAGGATGCGTAAACTTATATTTGTTTTTAAAGTACTTAGACATGTCGCAAATCCTACAGTCCTACAACAAGTCTACTTTGCCCTATGTCGCTCACTAATAACGTACTGTATCTCTTGCTGGGGTGGTGTCCCTAAGACTACGATGAAACCTTTAGAAATAGCACAACGTGCCATCCTTAAAGTTGCAACATTTCGTCATTTACTTTTCCCAACTAATGAACTGTATAACATCTGCAAAGTTTTAACTGTTCGGCAACTGTTCATACTAGAAGTTGTTCGTCTCCAACACCGAAACACTCCATATACTAAGATCAGAAAACGACGTAAAGACAAAATCTGTGCCGTTCCGTCTACGTCCTTCTCCTTTACGCAAAGATTCTTCTACTACTTAGGACCTTCCTTATATAATAAAATCAATGCTGAAATCCCTATTTACAATCTCACTTCCTTTGAATGTAAAAAGGGTGTTCGCTCTATTCTTCTCAGTAAAAATTACGACCAAACGGAACATTATTTATACACATACACTTAATTAACTAATACATTCTTGTGTAACATATATTATCTTATTATTATATTATATACACATATACACACACGTTCGAGTTCACACACACACACACACAACACACACACACACACCCCCCCCCCCCCCCACACACACACACACACACACACACACGTTTTTAGAGTAATTGTTAAGAGTAACCTCTTTTCGCTCTTCAGCTGCTCTCTTACGCACTTGTTATTACCATTTTTATTTTTTTTTCTATTTTTTGTATTCTTTTGTTTTAGAAGACTCCTTATCAGGTTTCTTTAATTAAAGTGTTTAACTTTCAACTACTTTAACTTTATAGGTTAACTTTTTTCTACTTTCTGTTCATTACCGAGGTGGTGGGGGCCTGATGACCTGTACTACTGATATATTAATATCAATCACAGGCGTCAGTCTCACACAAACTATTATATAATGTACATTGTTTAAAAGTTATCATGAACTATATACATGTGTTTGTGGAGAGAAAATAAAGTTATTATTATTATTATAGATTACAAAATTTAAACATTATTTAGACAAAAATGCTGAACAACCTCAACTGACTGCTATCGAGGACGCTGAACTTACGTTAAAGGTCAGCAGGTTCGAGAGTTTGTTTGCCAAGTATGATGAGCTGCAGACTCGGATGGAATTATTGAATTCCGAACAGTTGGAGTTTGATATTGAAGAACGGGAGCGCATTGAGCATGATTTTGTCCTGTACATAGCAAAAGCAAAAAACATTTTAGAAGAACAAAACAACGTAAAAACAAATGAACTGGATAAAAGAAGACGTGATTCTTTATTTCACGAAGCTCAATGCAGTCTCGATCAAAACGATTTGAATGTGTACCTCAAATTCAAATCGTGAAGTTTGATGAATCATTTTTCCGCTGGTTTGAGTTTCGCGATACTTTTATGAGCTTAATTCATAATAATGAACGCATCCCATCGATTCAGAAGTTACTGCTCTCACTATCTGCTTTCTTATCTGGTGGAAGATGCAGCCCGTGTTGTCAGTAATATTGAAGTTTCATCCGTTAGCTGTCCTAGCGCTTAGCAGTTGTTGTATGATCGGTACAACAATAAAAGATTGCTTATTAACTATCATTTAAAATCTTTGTTCAGCATACAGCAACTGACTAAGGATTCACACTTTTAGTGATGCATCGCAAGTTGGTTACGGAGCGGCTATTTACGTTAAAACTCAGAATTCTAGAGGTGACATTGAAGTCAGACTTTTAGGGTAGCACCCTTAAAACCTTCTGCAGCACTTCTTGCAGCACATTTAGACTGTCATTGCGTCCATTCGGTATAAGCCAGTCAGATATTGTACTGGTGTGATTCTACTATTGTCCTAAGCTGGCTAAAGGGTGATGCATCAAAATTAAAAACCTTTGTTGCTAATAGAAGCAGGGAAATTCAAGATACAACGAAAGCGTCCAATTGGCGCTACGTTCCCCTGCATTGCATTAGTGCCCCGGTATTCTTATCACCTATGCAAACTAATATTTAGACATGAAAATGTTTATAACATGCATGCCGGCCCACAGTTGCTCTTGCCTACGGTCAGACAAACGGTTTGGCCTATTAAGGGTAGGCTCGTGGCTAGAAGCACGGTTCGAAATTGCGTAAGGTGTCGACGTGTACAAGGAAAAACCCTAGTTCCGAAGATGGGTGATTTGCCTAACCAACGTGTCACGCCTGACTTTGCTTTTTTAACTGTAGGAATTGATATGGCTGGACCTTTTTATTTACTTACTCGCAAGGGGCGCGGTGCCAAATTAATCAAAGGTTACCTATGCTTGTTTGTATGTTTCCGTTACAAGTGTGTACATTTGGAAGCGGTTAGTGACTTGTCGAAGGATGCGTTTGTTATGACTTTACGCAGATTTTGTGCTCGTCGTGGTAAGCCAGCGGAAATATTTACAGCGAGGCAGGATAATTTTGACTTTAATATTTTAAATACCGTCTATTGAAAATTGTCACTTCTCTATTCGAAATTCATACACGAACGTTTGCACTCCGTTGTAATAAATCACAAAAATCAATATAAATCGCATCTACCAAGAAAACGAGGAGGGCCGCGTGGAATTTCGAAAATTTACTTGTTTTTAAGTCACTGGTGCTAGGCGCTGAATAGGTCATATACATTAAAAAGACTAGAGTAGGTTAGCTTGATCCTTTCACAAGGCCTTGGTTGTCTTGGAATTTGAAACAAATACCCAGAATCTGCATAAACAATACGTAAAAGTAATGATATCTAAAAACTTATTTCTTCAGAAACTTTGTAAATATAGCACAAAATGAAATGTAACAATGATTCGACATCAAAATGTTTGTATTGTTATTCCGCAGGCCACTGTTGTCTTATTTTTCAATTAAAAAATATGAATATGAAAATATTAAGACTTTTATTATTTTTTACCCAAACGCCTATGATTTTACGAAAGTAAACATTGCTCTAATTAAATCACCAGCCTAGTCTGTACAGTTATTAGTGTGCGTGCGTATTCATGTCGTACGCCGTTGTCACACCACTGCCACGCGCCGCTCGTTCGCTATCATAAAGAAACTTGAAACTCGTAGTTTTGCGTCCGCGCTGCACCCCCTTAATTATAGGGCTCCATTGTGTTCACTACGAAACAAAAGTGAAATTTAAAACATTGAATAAATTTGAGCCGTTCAAATGCCACCATATAGCGCGCACTTTTGATGACGTCATTGGTTGTGTCCCGTGTTTGTTTACAATAGCGTTTCAGTTACTTCATACTTATTTTCAGTTTTAATTGCTATACAAATCATAAAAGAAGTTAAAATACCTTCTTACAAGTATTGTATGGTATCGAAGTGCTAAAACACTATTATTAGTACACCCTATAAAGTTTTTTTTCGTATGCCACGCGATGCGAAAGTACGACAAAAATAGTGTAAGATGATGAGAAGGGATAATGTATCTTTATTATCGGTTGTATTTTGTTGTGACGATCATTTTAACGTAAGTATGCTATATTTACGTAGGTACTTACTTACTTAAGAGCTTGCATTCCTATTGCGCTGCCGTGTGAAGCACATTACATCTTCTACATCTCAAAAAACAGCGTTTTGAGTAAATCGACTTTAAAGTTTTTAAGGTTTTGGTCTCTAGGGCTATTTTAGTCATAATTATTTATAAAATTATTACTTTTTTATATTCTATACATGTCTCTTAAGAAAGGGCAATCAATTTAATTTTTTTTAATAAGTTATATCAATTACATTAGTAACGCGCCCTGATGCATCTTTAGTTAAATGAGTTATGCGTTACAACACCTGATGTACAGTCGGCGGCAGATCAACCTACCCAAAACTCAAATTTTTACAATCAATCTTGAACTTTATTGTTTAGTAATAAGGATCAATATTCATTGGAGAAATTTGACATATTTGGGTAGGATGATCTGCCGCCGTGTAATGGTAGTAGAATCGAATCTACTTACACTATTTTCAAGTTTATTATTAAGTTGTTTTATATCAGGGGAAGACCAACTTTAAAAATAAATCAACACAATTTATAAAAGGATGTTTATTGTTTTTGAACAACATAATAAATCACTTTATACAGGTGAGTACCTGCAAAGATGAAATTCTATAATAATTATACTTAATTATGTAAAATAACAACTTTTACGAAGAAAAATTTAATTTTTTTATCTCACCGACACATTTTAGTGGAAAAGGTAATATTTGACGTGCGAAAAGTTGTTTTCTTCTCGAACGTTGTTATAGGACACAACAAAATAAATAAAGAAATCGAAAATTATCAAACATCAGAAAATAATGAACATTTTTTGTTCGAAATAAATATTTTAGTAGGAACATTAAATATTAGTGATCAAACAATATTTTTTTATAAAATAAAATTCTAATTCAAACTATCACTTGAAAATATAACAATTATCTTTTACAATGCAACGTAAGTACTTAAGTCTTTTAAAACTTAAAAACAATCAGTTCAAGTTCTGTTGAGATCAAAGAGACAATGTCGCTTAAAACATCTTTCTCATAAAAGTAAACAAGTAAACAAAAATAAAATGTGAAACACAATAACAATAATTAGTACCTAATATTATCCATACAAATGTTTGAGATCAGCCCGAGAACATCAAGTCCGCCATCTTGAATTTTATTTTAACGTTTGTTTGTTTTGTTAATCTAATCCATAAACTTTAACTAGGTATACCAAATCTCACACTCCTCCATGCGCGCATTTGCGTCACGTATTAATATATAGAAGATGACACAGTAGTATTTCCCCTCATTCCAAAACAAATTAATAATAAGCAAAAGAAGTAATAGCAACTCTATATACTTACCTCCTTATTCATAAAAACTATTTAAGCAATATTTAGTTAATCATTGCATTGTCTCTTTTTCTCAAATACAAAATGACGTTTGTGTGACGGTGACAAAACAATATTTAACTAAATAATGCTTAAATAGTTTTTATTAATAAGGGGGTTACTCTTTAACTAATAGAAATCCGTCGACAGCCGAAACATGAAGTGTGCCGAGAGACATTAAGAAAATAAAATATGCGCTGCACTTACATATTTAAACCAAAAAAAGCTAGTTAGGACAGACGCCCGCACCATAAAACTTTATTTTACGTTTTACTAGAAAACAAATTACGTTCGTCATACTGCCATGCCTTTAGGAGACACGAGACTCCATTCCACACAAGTTCTACTTGTAGCTTGTTTAAACACAAAGAAAATGTAAAAGCATACAGCTTAGTGATTTACGTGAAGACAGTGTTTTAGTTTTGCGCTCAACCTTTGACCTGGGAACCTGGGAAGAATACCTTTATATTGCAAATTACAGACTGAGTGTAGGGCAGGCATTTGAATTTGAATTTGATTGTATTTATTGTGGTCGTGGCAAATATTGTGTTAATTTTAAAAGTAAAAACTTATTATGGACATGTTAAAATTAGAACAGTCTCCTTAGTAACTTTGATTTGTTATTAACATGTAAAGGAAACGGAATTAGGATGAATTTTAGAACACAAAGCATCGTTATTGTTATCAGCAGTCTATGAACGTCCCACTGCTGGGCTTAGGTTTTTTAGGTTAATAAATTGGGAGGTTGGGCCGTACCTAACCTTAAAAGGGTTTTACGGCAATAAAATTAAAAAATAACACCTGAAACAACAGCTTTTTCTAAATTATGTAAGTAATATGTAAGTTATTGCAAGTAAGCAAAAGAATTAGGAAAACTGTGATACTAATGTGGAATAAAACCCCGCCCGTGGAAAACAAATTTCGTTTATTCTCATACGAGTATTATAAACAAAAAAAAATATTTTAGTAACCTCAGTCTCAGAAACTTTATTAAATAGTACTCGCCAATGATCTGGAGAGTTGCTACTTCAAAAACAACATTAAGTTTTAAGTTACTTACAGTAAGTTTTCAGACAAAATATCTGCCTTAAGTTACCTGAAATGTTATTGTAAACAGATTTGTTCAAAATAATTAATTTTATTTCAAATTATGATGGAAACAACTGCGCTCTGAATTCCCTTTCCTTTGAATATTCCTTGTCTCTAATATACATAATTGGTGTAAGTACTTAAACTAGGTCGGTAGGTATTTCATGCCAATACAATACCTAGCCACGCCAAACGCCATCGCCACTGAGGAATGTTCTCAAAGGGACTAATTATATTTCTTAGAGTATCGCAGAATCCGAATTCAACTCTTAAATTAATTAAGAAATACCATTATTATTTGTATGCTTTCAAATTTTTTGTCGTTTATTTGTCGCAGTTCCAAAATATGGAATACCAACACGCGTTTTCTCTTCTTACTATGTGCGAGCCACCTTATGTTGTGCCGTACTGCGATGTTTTCACGCTGCACTAGTTAACTTTGCGTCTGGACTTGATGAATGATGAACCATGTCGTTGGACATCCCGAAGAGGCAAATGGCCGGCCTTTGACGGCTTCTACAAAAGAAAACAAGGGTGGTGTACCATTTTATCGAAGAAAGTAGCGAAATCACTTAATTCATTACGTGTGCGATAATGCGTTCAGCGCGACGCTGAAATCTGTCGAGGGCATCGAGAAGGTACTTTGCGGAACCGTACCAGATGTGCGAGCAAAAACTGAAAATTACACTTGACAGTATAAGTAGATCACTTGAAAAGCGTACATGATAATTTTAAAGTACAAACTATCCAAAACTGACAATTTCTTCAATAAATGTTTACCCATATGCCAAACTCAATATTTTGAACTAACAGGAGTACACAGGTGTACTAAGACTTTGAACTGAAATGAAGTTCAAAGTATATAACCGGAATTTAACTGTTAGTATTAGTCTGATGTACAGTCTTGTGTAAATACATCTCCCCGTCTCAGGAGATAGTTGCCAGTTACCATTTGTGTACTTAGTTAATATTATGTAGGTACACGTTATAGGTACTTGTACATGCAACATTGCCAGAGTTGACACACAATACATAAATAAGGAAATGAAACTTCGAACTGAAATTATTTTTAGGAATATTCATCATCATCATCAGCTCATTTTATATCCCCACTGTTGGAGCACGAGCCTTCCCTATGGATGGCTGGGAGAACGGGCCATAAACCACCACGCGAGCCTAGTGCGGATTGGTGGTTGTAAACGGCTGCTTGTACAGCCGGGACCAATGTTTTTGCGTGCCTTCCGAAGCACGAAGGAGCTCGAGATGACAAAGTTTTGGTCACCCATCCAATGACCGGCCTCTGCGAAAGTTGCTAACCTCGGCACTTGCAGACCGGGCGCGTTGACCACTGCGCCATCGAGCTCCTCTCAAGAATATTCAAAAGAATCAAGAACATTTACTTACACTGACTTATAAAATACACAACCCCACCACCAATGGGGTTGTGTATTTTGTTGTTGAGAATTGTACTCGGGAGTTTTGGTTCCGAATCCGGTACTCTTACATGAAGGTGGCTGTTATGATTCCGATAATCATGTTATGTCTCAATGGTACATACTAATAACAATCTATACATATAAAATGCTTTGTCCTGAATGACTGACGGATCAACGCACAGCCTAAACCGCTGATCGTAGAGACCTGAAACTTGGAGGTTGTGTTCTTTGTGTGACGTAGGCATCCGTTAAGAAAGGATTTTCTGAAACTCTACCCCTAAGGGGGTGAAAAAGGGGGGCATAGGTTTGTATGCGACAACGTGATTCCTTGGTCCAATGTACTTTAAATTTTGCATAAACATTTTTTAACAGAATTGATGGAAGTCGTGTTTCGTATTTTATTCAAATTTATCCCCTAACGGGGTTAAAAAGGGTAGAAAGTTATTTTGGTGGTGATTTGCTTCGTGCGTAGTGCTTTTGATTTAAATTACATTTTATTTTGACACATGTTTCAAAACTCAATCCGATTTTTCAATATATAAAAAGATTGATTTCGCAGATAAGCTCAATTTTTTTTAGGAGAGAGTTATCTGTAAACGGCCTTTACAGCGTCACCGGACATTTTTGGGGGCGGCGAAAAACTTAAAGGGCTCCTCAAGCCACACTGCTTGATCACGATCAAAACAACGTCAGGTTTCTAGTGGGAATGACATCACGCAAGCGTGCTCAGCGCTCTACTAGATTCTCCGAGTAGTTTGGATAGGATTAGGATGGCCTTTACAGGGTTACAATAGTAGTGTACGTTATAAGCAGATGTGTGTCTAAATCACAGTTTATACCCTAACTATCCTAACTAATAGTAACCTAACTTTATATGCGAAAGTGAGTTTGTTTGTTATTTGTTACGCTTTCACGCGTATACTATATTTCATGATGATCGGTTGAATATATTCAACCGATCATGATGAAATTTTGTACATACCTACCTATATTCCCAAGAGTATAATCAAAGACTTATTATTAAAAAAGTGAGTTTGTTTGTTTGTTTGTTTGTGTGATACCCTATCACGCGTAAACTATTTAACGATTTGTTTGTTTTGTTGTCATATAAACTGTCAAAGCGGTACGAAATCCGCCGAGAACGATATACCTATACTCGTATAATATCATAAACTTTAATCTAAGATCATAAACAATAAATTATATGTTTATCTAGCTGTGGCCGAATATTATGGTCATGTATAATGTCTGATATTCATATAACTCTTTTAAGAATATTAAATACCTACTTCTTTAACCACACGTTTTAAGAATAGTCGTAGCATCATAAGATACCTTTGCAACATATTTAACAATTTGCGTTTGTTTCAGAAGATGACTGGCATCAAGATGGATCAAGAATGGATGGTGAGTTTCTCTATACTTTTGTACTGTTTACTTTATATATCTGTTGGTAAGTAGATGAAGATACTTTGCTGGCTCAGCGACCTGATGTGGATTTTGGTCTCCGACATTTCACTGTTCCGCTCTTTCCTGTTTCGGCAACTTCCGCCTTTCATATGTATAAAGGTTGATGTACGGTAATAAGAGGTATTTTAAAATATTTTACGTGCTCAAAGGAACTTATGATCCGAACCCCTTGGAGAATCTAGTAGGGCACGGGGACACTATCACACCTCCCGACACACATCACCATGTCGTAATATTCCCGATTACTGTATTCCGAGGCCATGATAAATAACGATAACAAAAACAAAAACAATTACAACAAAATAACAATAACAACGATTTGATAACAACGACTTGCGTGTTGATGTAACCGACTTGAGTAGACTTCAGAAAGGGTAGCAAGCGAATAACATAAAACTAAATTATGAGCAAATTTTGAAAAAGGGTTTATGCAATAATTAACTATTTTATTTTTATTTCTTTTTTGTAAGTACCCACTAGATAAGGATCTCAAACATTCTTATTCTAACTGGAAATAATGTTATTTAAGTTAATATTAAACTTATCAGTTACATGCCTGTTAACTGGTTATTAATTGAATCAAGCAAAATTACGTATCTACGTTACATTAAACTTTTTATGTGACTGTGCAAGGCGCCTTTCTCGGATTCTTAGACATAGGCCTCACTCACGGACCTCTATGACAAACGGCCTAGGGCCAACAGGTCGATAGTTCATTAAATTACATATAGCAAATTCATTTAATTCAGGAAAGGGTAAGATGTTAGAATGATTAAATAATTTTTAAATTGAAAATGTTCATCAAGATAGAATCCATTAATAATTATTCAATAATGAAATACCACCAGCAATGTTAGAAATTACGTACCTAATAATAACTTATTTGTTAAAAGTTAAGAATACACTTTTAAACTTTCGCGTTCCAGCACACATTAAATTGCATCGGTCGTAGTCGCGGGCAGACTGTCCCGCGACCACGACCGATGCAACTCGGTCGAAACGTCGGGTTTAGAATATGTGTGCAAAAGTTAAGAAATTATGTAAATTATCATTTAAATTATCAATTCAAAAATGAATAGTGCAGTTTGTGACGGACATCCCCAAGAGCCTGCCCACTTCGATCTGATTGGCGCACGTAGTTCTGATGAGTGGTCAAAAGACCTATGCGAGCCAATCAGATTTTAGTACCTGCGAAGGTCGCAGGCCGTACTGCGGCAGGCAGATCGAATATCGAAGATGCGACATTAGCATAGTTAGTAGGCTACCTACCTATCCGCCGCACAAGTTGATGAACTTAGTAATGCTTTTTGATACTTACTACTTTTACCGCCTCGGTGATCTAGTGGTTACATCATGGTAAGCCCGGTCTGAGAATCCAGAGGTCCCGGTTTCGATTCCCAACGGAGGGTACATTGTATTCGGTTTGGTTGGTGGAAGGGCTTGTTACAAGTTCGCCTAGCTAGCTACAACCATCTTATTTAAGGCTGTCGTCATACAATGTTGAATCCAAGGTTGGTAGGTCAACGAGACGCCGACGTAGAGAAAGACGTAATGAAATTAACCATTAATAACAATAATGAAATTAACCTTAGTTATTATGCACCTCATCATCACCATCATCATCAGCTCATTTTTGTCCCCACTGCTGGGGCACGAGCCTTCCCAATGGATGGATAGGTATTTTACGTGCTTTCCGAAGCACGGAGGAGCTCAAGATGTAAAATTTTTGGTCACCCATCCGATGACCGGCCTTTGCGAAAGTTGCTTAACCTCAGCACTCGCAGACCAGGCGCGTTAACCACTGCGCCATCGAGCTCCTAAAATGCGCTGCGCCATCGAGCTCCTCAATTATGCACCTACACACCATCAAATGGGGTCTCTCGGAGGACGGAGATTCGTAGGTAAAAAACTGTTCTCTGAAATGTTTACAATTACTCTCTACAGTTGATAAGAACGGCCATTTTGTTAACCCCGGCAATTAACTCAAATGTCTCTCTCTTAAAACAGCTGACCGCCAGGGCTACCACAGCGTAATTTCTTTTGAAATATTAAAAAAGCTGTTAATCTAAAATTATCCATTTTTCATCATAAATTCAAATTGTAATTTTACTCTCTTATTTATTATTCAACTATGTATCATTTTGCTTTTTTTTAATGAATGTGGTCTTCGCCTATAATTATAATAACATTAAGCTTTCCTACACTGTGCCAAAACCATAACTGTATTAGTTGATGTTCATTATGTTGGTGATCAATAAATAAAATAAAAAAATAAAAAAACAAAAGTTATTCACTATCATGTATACTTTAAGGAGGGTTCCTTTCGGCTTAGTACCCCCGTTCCGACTAACGTTGTATATAAGTTGAATAGATAAACTCGGTTATACCCCCTCTATTGTTTTACGGTGCTACTATCAATACACCTGTCTCCATAGATCAGAGATAATCGACACCCACTGACACCTGTCACTGTCACTTGTCACCAGATACACTTAAAAACAACATTACAGTACCTCCCCACCTAGGGTAGAATTCACGCAGGGAATTCGTTTGAATGCCCACGTTCGACCCTAACACTACTACAATAAGTACAAAAAATAAAGACAATAGTGCACAACGTTACTCCAGAAAAAAAAAATATTATATATACTGGAACGGCATACAGATAAAAATATGTAAAGTTATACCCTAAGTTAAGTTCAAAAATATACTATATAAGGTAGCATCTAGTGCTTGTGGTACAAACAGATCCCCGATTACCGGTATTGTTCCCAATTACGTATATTATACACGCCAAAGTGTATGCTACCCAAGACACCAACACCAAATTTGTTGGAATGCCAACAAAAAAAAATGGATTCACAAAAAAACAAAATGCTGAACATACGTTATATTAGTATGATCAAGCAAATACGTGAAGCCTAAATTAAACTTTTAAACTTAATTAATAAACAAAATGGGAAAAAAAACTATAAACCAAGCAAACAAACCTAAGACCGAACACGGCTGAACGGCAGTACAAGGTGATAATGTTGCCAATAAAAAAAATATTCCTACAGTCGGCTTTTACGACACGCCAGGACGAAAGGCGGGATGAGTATTCTACGCCCGCTACACCCACGGGGACACGGTGTTGTCAATTAAAAATAAATTATTCCTACAGTCGGCTTTTACGACACGCCAGGACGAAAGGCGGAATGAGTATTCTATACCCGCTACACCCACGGGGAACGGTAAAGTTAAGAGTCATCAGAAACGTCTAAACTTTTAAAATCTTTGATGTGCTATCTAACCATTTATGCCAATCTTCTTGAGAAAAATTATGGTCTCCAGATCGCCGGTTCACTTTTTCAAGTTTTTTGGAACCTCAGATTTAACCTGTTTGTGCTCCGCTCGTGTTCGACTCGTCTAACATAGACCCACCTTCATTACGCTATATTGTCCACTGAAATGCTGTCTCCTTTTTATTACCATTACCTTGAAAAAACTAAATATTTTTGCTATTAGTAAAATTCAAAAATTTATTCAATTAATTTTGGAAATTAATTGGATGTAAATTTTAAAAGCAATACCTTTCAATAATATAGATTAACATTTACAAGACCAAGTTGAAAAAAGATTGAAACCATAACGGAAAGACAGATCGGCTTAATCTGATACTAACATTGGATTCACCGTTAATGCAGAAAAGTTTTCAGTTGTTATCGTACAACTGCACGTACTGTGAATGCAAGCCAGGTGCGGTTACGTCGCCTGCTAGGGAACTACTGAGGTACACTTGTTGCAATGCTACTTGTTTGTATTCCCCACTCTTAAACACAGTCCCGTTGCTATAGCAACTGCCAGAACCGAGCTTAGCTTGCATCGGAATCATAAATTCAACTGTACCGAACCTGCATTAATGTATTATTGTATATACTTAATACATTACTGTAGTTTGCTGTGATGTTTAAAGTTAGCAGGTAGATTGTATCCGAATAAGTCTTAATTTAGATTAGATTCAAGTAATCGCTTAGGGCAAGTGGCGTTCCTTATATCTGCTACAATAAGTTCTTATAATTCTTATTGATTTAATACGTTAATTGTTTTATTGTTAATAAAAATTAAATTAGTGTTTATTACAGGACGGGTCTCAGTACGCTTCCCTGCGGAACACCGTAACTTATCGGGTGCTTCACAGGGACCTTCTATTTCGGAGATAATCTTTTATAAAAGTTTGTCGTCTTTATGAGGTAGAGGGGCAGTTTGTGTAGACAAAGCGCTTCCTTCTTCGATTCTTAAAGTATACTTTTCGAGTACATTGGCGTCATTTGAGCTGGTTTCAAATTTTAGGTTCAAGGTTAGGTTACCGTACCATGACCAGGAAAGCTTGCGCGTTGACAATCCTAATGAATAAGCCCAGCAGTGTAATACTGCTGGGCATATTCATGACGGTAACCTGTTATACTTTTGATTTTTTTTCTTTTTGAATTTTATTTGTTCGAAAACGGTATGACGAAGTTTCTAAATACCAGATGGTTCTTTTTCATAAAAATATTGCTGATGGAGTAATTTTTTCCCTATTATAACCCAGATTTTTGTTTTTCTTTAACAATATATAGGCTGCGTGACTAATTGCATAGTACACGTAAACAGGGGAGCTCGGAGGGCAAAGCCCTAAACAATTAGAAATGTTAAAAAATCAGCAACCGACCGAGTGAATACCTATTTTTTTTTTCTGCCGGTCAGATTTGACATATCTGCGTTTCTTCCAAATCCTAACTGGTAGCAAACTATAAAAAAAAGGATTTTGATATCTCGTTTTGCATTAACTATCTATGCTATGCTGGAACCTTGCTGGAACTGAAAAAAAAACCATTGCAAAAGACCACTTGCCGCCATTGGGACTCGAAGCTACGACTTTACAATATTATATCGACAGTTTTTTCTAGCAATATTTCTTTTAAATTTAAATTACTAATAGTTAATTATTTAACTTTTTTATCCTTTAGTTGATGGCTTCGTGCGGTTAGCACATTTAGCCAGTGTCAAAGTAATATTTCTTACAAGTTATACATTATATGTATATAATAAACAATAAATAAATAAAATATATATATATTTCCTTTCTGTATGATGATGATGATGATGATGAATGATATTGATAATAGAAATAATAAGAAGGAAATGCTATACCCTCAACCCCTTGAGAATATCAGTAAAGATTTGGGGCTTTACTAAGACCTCACGCGGACTTTTTGAGAGAATTAGAAAAGTGACGTTGTACTGTTTTTTTATTTGCCAACATTTATGCACGCTGACGGACACTTAACGGTTAATAATCCACCATTGTTTCACATTGATATTCGACATAACACAAGTTTTACAAAATAAAACAAAACCGCAGACATGCCCTTCACTTTCCCGCCAAGAAGTCCACTTACTTACTTATAAGTATTTTTAAAATTGTGGTGGTATTGATTAAGAACTGTAGATTTTGTTTCTTGTATGCGGTAAAAGAAATAGAAAAAGATAATCATGAATAGGGGTGAAATAAAATAACACAAAAAGTTAGAGAAGCGAAGGAAGAATTAGTAAAATGAAAGTTAAATAGAACAGTAAAGCATGAAAAAGAAGTAATTAAACTTAATGCATTCTGACAAATAAAGTTAGTATTAAATTTGCGAAGTGAAGGATGCATTTATTTAGTTGAATAAATGGTAATAGATATTGGGAAGCCTTAAGAACAACAAAATAAATTTCAATTAAATACATTAGTTTTAATATAAGCCTGCAGCATGTCTGTAGTGAAAAATAAAATTGATCAACAAGGTAATTATGCAATTGTGAACTGGACATTCTGCTAACTGGACATTCTGCGAATAGGACATTTTACGACTGCTGGACATTTTGCGAATTGGACATTCTACGCCTAAATGAAGATTACGTGTGAGTGCAATAAGCATTCGATAAAACAGTTAATAATTATAGTGTTTTTACATAGAAAATTATATATAACAGTATCTGTCATCGCAGTGAGATCCTCGGGTATTTTCTATCGAATCACTGGACATGTTGCCCTACCTGTTGACAGTTGCACGGGGAGGCGCAATACTCGAACGTTTCCAAGGTTACGGGATATGGGCGGTCCGAAACTGCGTGCGTCTTTTGTTGTTGCACATAATAATGCGGAATAAATATTAGTTTACACCCAAAAAAGGTAATAATAACCTATTTTTGACATAATATTGACAATATTTCTCAAAACAATTAAGAAAATGATAAGTCATAAACCTGGTAGCAATTAAATGTCAATCACCAATCAACGCTGAATTGACAATATCTTGATGTCTCACTCTTACCTTATCCAAACCTAAACTGCGAACGAGACAGCGGTATAGTTCTGAAAATATGTTTCCGCCTATATGTTATACTTTGAGGTAGCAAATAAGGGCTGCTGGCGGGCGCACTGTTAAAGTTAGTCCACCGCCGGCCGTGAGCAAGGTCCAGTACGCTCCGTCGCGTTCAGTCCGCGGGCTGCATACAACTAATACCGCCGCATCGGCAGATTGTTGTCCGAGTTGTAAACTCTAGTTTCCGCGAAATATGTTTTGTTAAAGTGAACAGTTCTTATTTATATTTTTAAAAGTTGTGAATTTACAGTGTAAGTGAGTGATCATCAGAAAAGTGTGCTTATTTTATTATTTCGTTTCGTTTATTTAAATAATCATGTCAAAAATGGTAAGTTTTAGCAGTTTTTGTTGTTGCTCAAGCTTTCGTGGACTGTATATTTTGTTTAGGGTTTGCGAGTACATTTAAACACTGCTTAGAGTTAACTTTATTAAATGTAATGTAATAAATAAATATAATGAATGTAAAGAAGAAAAAAACAATTTGTTAAATAATTATAGGTAGACAGAGCAACACGTGTTACTTTGTTTGCTATGGTTACTACGTTTAAATGTTTTTGTTTTGTGAAAAAAAATTTGCGTGAAAATATAATTTTAACGCAAATATTGTTGCGAAAAAAATTACACTTTAGATCAATTACAATTACGCTCAATGGGGAGAGCACCTGATCCGGTATGTCAGAAGGGTGCAGGTTCAAATCCTGCTTGTGGAATTTTTTTCAACATTTGTGTTTAAAAGACAATCAATTAAAATTCATAGTATAAAAAGGTTTTAACACATTATTATGATATGTGGCCTGTTGCCAACAAAGTTTTGCTTTTTCCACATAGACGTTCTGCGTGGCGTACTTCACATTGAGGAACGCATGGCGCCGCTTTTATAAGAAGTACCTGTGCGGTAAGGACACAGACTCCTTGGATGCTCTATATGAGTATCGTCTGGATCAAGTAGAGATGCTGGTGCTGAAAAGTGAGTATTCCTTGGACTGTCGTCCTAGCTTTTTAACAATAACTTTCATTTCAGGATCCCACGTCTGAGTTAGTGGGTGACGTTGAATCGTAAAAACGTTTGTGTTTATAATTTTTTGTTGCACCTGCGAATATTGTTAAATCAGGTCAATGGAACGGCTGCGGCCGGCAGTTCCATGCACCCGCTGCGAAGCGAGAGTCTATTGTTTTGTTATTGTAAACATTCAACAAGTTATATTAAGAAAAATGTATGTAGTAGAAATATTTCATAATTTATTTACATGTACGTTTATGTCATTACCTACTTTTAAATATCTCTTCTGGTCTTTTAGTTAATAATTAATAATAAGTTATACAGTTTTGATTCTACACTGTTCCTGTTTAAATAATAATGGTTGATGCGAAGTTCATGCAATATTTTACAACAAACTTTAGACAGACATGGAACCGATAAGAGTTTGCAAAAAATCGGCGATTTTTTTTTTATTACGCTACTTTAACATCATGCATACATATACATATACATGTAGGTATATGATAAACGAAAAGGAAATGTTCTATTTATGCTTTATCTATGAATTACAATGTGATAAATAAAATAAAATTCAAGCCGCACGTGCCAATTACCAATTTCTCAGTGGTTGATGATTTCGGGTAAAGTGCGCTTCCACTTTCAGCATTATCGCCTCTTAATATCAATATACTTAATATAATAACAAAGAACATGGGCTTAATTAGCTACATATTATGGTCTGAAAAAAATGTAGATGTTCTCAATAATTCTAACTACAAAAAAAATAAAAAAGATAATCTGTTAATTGATTGTTTTCACACAAAACATGATATAGACGCAAACAACGAGATATACTAGAAAACAGGATACAAGATGGCTTTCATGAGACTTTTTTTTACTGCTATTGTTTAAATAATATTTTGGAAGTTTATTACCTTTTATCTTCGATCGTTGATGATCTTAGAACGTCGTAGGATCGTCACACTAACACAAAAACCATCATACAGTTCATATTATCTAATAAAATTAATGAACACAGAGATTGATGCCCGTTACTTACGCTTTAGCATTAACCTTTATACAATGACAGTTCAAAGTTCAGAGTGTCAAAAGAGTATCGTCCTGAGTAAGAGTAGCTGATTGTTTAGGTATATTAATTGTACAATCCAAGGTGTATAAATTGCTCTTAACAAAACCGCGCATAATTAAATTGCCTTTACAAGAAAAATCTTTATAAAAGTTACAACCGTTCTTATCAATAACAACATGTAAACCTTTGTCACAAACCGTTTTGACTGATAACAGAATGCAGTTCCAATCGGGAATAACAATTACATCGGAAATAGTTCCACTAGTCGTTAGCGCTAAAAGAGGCGACTCCTACAGCTTTGTCACCTTTTGTAACAGTAACAGGATCTTTATTTTGAACTTCATCTAATGGTTTCACATTATAAGTTTATTCTGCCCTATTTCTCTAAAACAAAGTTACATTGATTTTGTAATGTTAATAGCGGCATTGACAGATTTTGTTCTGTTCAGTTATAGGCCTGTCGCAGTCTAATAGAAATAAAATATCATTGAAAGACTTTTTTTTTTTCATTTTGTTGATGGCTTCGTGCGATTAGCACATTTAGCCAGTGTCAAAGTAATTTTTCTAACAAGTAATACATAAATTAGCAATATTTCTTTTCTGTTTGATGATAATAAATGATAATAGAAATGAGAAATGATATACCACCCAACCCCTCGAGTATCTCAGTAAAGATGTGGGGCTTTACTAAGTCCTCGGGCAGACTTCTTGAGAGAATTTGAAAAGTGACGTTGCACTGTTTTGTTTCATTTGCCAACACTCATGCACACTCACGAACACTTAACGGTTAATAATCCACCATTATTTCACATTAATATTCGACATAACACAAATTTTAGAAAATAAAACAAAACCGCAGACATGACTCTTCACTTTCCCGCCAAGAAGTCCCATTGAAAGACTTAAGTAATATCTAATGTGATGTTTTTTTTTATCGTAATGCCTTATGGTACACGGTATTTTTTGTGTGATTACTTGGCCCGTAAAGAAGTAATCTGAAGGTTTTCCGACGCGGGACATACACGCAACATACAACTGTCCATGAGAGAAGTATGGGTTTTCAAGATTAACGCCGCAAACATTCAACGACTGGCCCTGAGATTTATTTATGGTTATAAATTAATATAAAACAAATTTGAGGGAACTCGTTATATTATTTTCATTAATGACGTGCAACAACAGCAGCCTTTGTTTTGTTTTGATTGACGTCAAATGTTTGACAGCTGGGGACAGAGTGTTTGTATGGGAAAAGAAAATTGTTGTTTTTTTTTAACTATTTTCCTCGTATTTTTTACGTTTTTTTCTCTCCATAAGAACCTACCTCAGACTTCATCAAACACAATAAAAATGAAATCAGCCAAATCGGTTCAGCCGTTCTCGAGTTTTGCGATTAGCAACACATTTAGCGAATCAATTTTATTTATATAAGTAGATTTCCATATCACGGGATATGGAAACCATCTCTATTACACAGAGGTTTAATCGAGGCTAAGCCTATCGAAGAAGATTAATGATTTCGAAAGTACCTTCTCGTGGTTTATCGGGCATTCTTCTAAGTTAGCCCACAAACACTTAAAATTCACCACACTTCACGCGACAACGAAATAAACAAATCTTCTAAACTGTATTGTGAGAAACGATACCAAGCACTAAGCTCTTCGTGCTGATAACATGTTTGAAATGAACTAGGTCGCAGGAATAAAATATTATATTTGTTCTCATCACAGTTGTTTATTTTGAAGTAAGGATTAGACAGTTACCTTCACTGTTTAAATAAAACTTCGTGCTGATAACATGTTAGAAATTAACTAGGTCGCAGGAATAAAATATTATATTTGTTAAAATATTTTTTTAAATTACAAAAACACAAATGTTGAAAAAATTTCCACTAGCAGGATTTGAACCTGCACCCTTCAGACATTCCGGGTCTGGTGCTCTTCCAATTGAGCTATCGTGGTTCTAACCAGCAGCCCGCCGAAATTATTCAACACTTTTTACTTTGTAAGCCAAAGGCGCCTATTCAAAATCAACAATTACCGTCATTAACATCCGATCATAATATTTTACAAATATTAAAGATCAGTTAAGAAGTAAGCAAGCTCAACATATGTGTTTTTGTAATTATATTTGTTCTCATTACAGTTGTTTATTTTGAAGTAAGGATTAGACAGTTACTTACACCGTTTAAATAAAATAAGTCTAGCTCCAAAGAGTACTTAAGTAAGTACATTTGATTATAAGAAGGTATTATGCCTACATTAGTTAATGGTTGAGGATACAGAGATGTAGCATTGTGCGCGCGTCCCACGATAAATAGGTACAACATATGTAATTATATACAATATAGGGTTTATATTTTAAACTAAGAGGCCTATAGAGGGATTGGGTTTCTACCACCTCTTATTATTTCAAGATTCTCATTATAATATTATTATATACTAGCGGCCGCCTGCAGTTTCACCCATGTGGTTCCTGTTCCCGTGGGTACCTATATCGGGATAAAAAGTCCTATGTGTTAATCCAGGTACCTGTATGCCGAATTTCAACCAAATCCATCCATCCGTTACGAAGCAACAAATATACACACATACAAACAAAGTTTAATTCGCATTTATAATAAGGTTAAAGATATTTATTTCTCATAAAGAATTTACAATTCACTTACATGAGATGCAAAATTATTCTAAAACACATTGAACGACACAAAAACAAAGCAATCAACAAAAATTAACAAAACACGTAGGTAGTTTTATTAAAACTCAGGTTCGACCATTAGGAAGCGGTCCGTACAAGTACCGCAGCAATCCCCACCCGGCAAGTAGCCCCGACAACAAATACACGTTGAACTAACGACACTGGAAGTGGCATGAGACACTGGAAGTGGCATAATATTAGTGTGATTCAAGTAAGATTGGATATGGAGAGTTAAGACAAAATCAATACATTTTGTTCGATGCTCAACAGTTATTATATACGGGAACAAATAAAAAGGCTAACAACCAGCCGAGTTTAAATTGGCCTCGCACAGTCAAGGGCTCCGTGGTCTGATGGGGTACTTCATCGATTCACACCACGACTGGTTCGCACCACGGTGTGAATCGCAGAAGGACGCTTTTAAATTGACTGTTTCGAACCATGGTATGAATCGGCGAATGTGTTTTTCGTAATTCAGCTATTTGCACCACGGTGCAAACCACCCAAGTATATGTATTTTTGATTTCGCGGATTCAAACCAACGAAATTTTATTATTATTTAACAGTCATGCACAAATGAAGCAGTAGGTGCCTTATTATTTGGACATTAAGAACCAATGTCCCGGTAGCTGAATTAGTAGTTTTTTTAAATAACATACATAACATGCGTGACGGATAAATAAAAACCTACGAACATGACTATAAAGGTTCCTGGGTTACTACAAAATCTTATAAACAATCTTAAAACGTTGTGTTCGCCACTGGATTCATAAAATATTGAAGAAACCTACCTGCTAACTTCTTTTATGATTTTTTTTATTATTAAGACTCAAAAATGTTTACGCGAGAGTTTGCTGTTATCTGTAAACGGCTTTCACAGCGTCACCGGACTTTTTTGGGGGCGGCGAGAAACTTACAGGGTTCCTAACCCTCACTGCTTGATCACGATCATTAGTTTTTATCCCGATATTCCCACGGGAATGAATGGAAACTGTCAAAGCGGTACGAAGTCCGCCGGGTCAAATATAAAAAATAACTAATTTATTTCATATTGTTACTACAGCTGCCGCCAATCAGCCAATGTTTCACTTTGTATAGGATTGGCCGTTTCTCTGTGAGGGGTTAAAATCCAGTAAAAGCATGAAAGCTTTTTTATAAAAGCTTACGGGCCGTCAATATTCGATTATACAGAGGCTGGGGTGATCGCGTATGCATGTGACGGCTTTGGCTTAAATTTTTCGTGGAATAGGATACAAAGGCACCACCAAAGAAACAAAATAAATGAAAATAGCGTTATCGCGATAGTACACTACTATAAGCATGTAACTTTCTTAGTTTAAAAGAAATACAGATATCTAAACAGAAAGTAGAATAAAAAGTTTGTAAACCTGATTTTAGTTTGCTTATTCTACTGACAATTATATTAAATAAAGCCGATTACAGATTTCTGCATTTACAATTTTGTGTAATCGTTGCGATAGTCACATACTTACTTTCACAGCGTCATGTCATATGGTCTTTTATTGTGGGGCTCAGCGGCTGACATTGAAACCATTTTTGTGTTACAGAAAAGAGCCATTCGAGCTATTTATAGCCTTAGACCCCGTGATACGCTGAGAGAGTTATTTAAGCAGATTAATATTTTAACTGTAGCTTCACAGTATATTTATGAAAATATCGTTTATGTTTATAAAAACTTAGATAAATTCTAAAAAAAAAGTAATACCCATAATTTTAACACAAGAAATAAAAACAAACTTGCCGTTCCAAAACTTAGACTTAATAAGGTCGATAATTCATTTGTTGGGAAATGTATAAAAATATACAATAAAGTGCCTGTCACTATAACGGAACTGCCGCTACACAAGTTTAAGACAGAAATAAAACAAGGGCTAATGAAAAAAGGTTACTATAAAATTAATGATTATCTTAATGATAAGAATGTGTGGTCATCTTAGTCTGCTCGCCTGCACATGTTATTTCACAATAATAAAATTTATTCATATAATTTTTATACTGATATATAGTCTTATAAGCAGTGTTTTACAGATAACAAACAGTGTTGAGTTAAATATATCATTAAGTTTTTATTTAGAGTATCTTGAGTGTGTCATGCTCTCTTTATTGTCTCTGCGGTGGTGGCGTGTGCGTCGGGTCGTTACGTTCCCTTAAATATGGTTGAGCGAAGCGATGGCTGATTCATATGTCATACTCGTGAACGGGTGCCGCCTGTGGAGGCTGGTCTGCTCTTGCATACTTATCTTATTTTTAGTATTATTCACTATAGTTTGACTTTGTTCTTTTAAAACAATTTTTGACTTTTACTAGAATGCTGTAGTGGTACTGTATGACATTGTGGAAATTGAAACTTTTGCCTGATGTAAATTTGTTAACCTAGAATTTTTATTTTTATTTTTATTTTTTTTTTATTTTACATGTGTTGGTTGTCTTTTATAAGTATGTTTTGTGTTTATTTGTAATGGAAAGTGTCCTGCTATGATCGGGCATTTTCCAATATTTTTGACGCTGTAAGGGAGAAAAGATCTGGACACTTGCTGAGTTTCTTGCCGGTTCTTCTCAGTACAAGATCTCCCGCCCAGAGTAGACTTACGAACCGATGGCATAGTGACATTCATAAGAGCTACTTGTAGCCTAAACTGAATAAAATGATTTTGAATTTGAATTTGAATTGAATTTGAATTTGAATTTGAATTTGACATAATAGCTGTAGATGGAGCATTAATCCACTTCTTTCGGACTTTTAAAAATTAAAATTTTGGACAAAGTTTCATTCAAATAATAATTAATGAAACCTAGACCTTATTTAATTATTATAAAATTGTGAATAATGCAAATAATTTTACATTTCATAGTGTAGGTAGGTACTTCGTGTCAGTTTTAATTTTGAGATTACCGGTGAGATTCAACAATCGGTTATCATAATGATCATGAGGAGCTCGATGGCGCAGTGGTTAACGCTCCCGGTCTGCGAATGCTGAGGTTAAGCAACTTTCGCTAAGGCCGGTCATCGGATGGGTGACCAAAAATTTTTCATTTCGAGCTTCTCCGTGCTTTGGAAGGCACGTAAAGCCGTTGGTCCCGGCTACATTAGCAGTCGTTAACAACTTCCAATCCGCACTGGGCCCGCGTGGTGGCTTATGGCCCATTCTCCCTATCCATCCATAGGGAAGGCTCGTGCCCCAGCAGTGGGACATAAAAATGAGCTGATGATGATAATGATCATAATCATATCTGGACTACATGTGTGGCGGCTCCACCTACCGCATACGCCGCACATTGACACGAAGCAAACACCTTCTCAACTGTGTCAACAGATGGCGCCACAAACGCATACCAACGACGTCGCCCATACTACGACAACAAAATAGTATGGGAAGCCTGCATCGCGATAGCGAAGTTTTACCAAGTCCTTCGCTATATATAGCACCTCCAACTAACATCCGTTGGACCTCGGTCCCCGAGCTATACCACCCAGCTCGGAGGAAGATCTTCCCTTTGGCCTTCCTCAATGTAACATCCTACCTACCACCAGGCTTCCCTACAGTGGTAACCCCGACGTGATGTACCAGTGGCTTCCCTACAGTGGTGACCCCGACGTGATCTACCAGGCTATCCAACAGTGGTGACTCCTACGGAGCACAGAAGCACCTTCGATATCATCGCAGCAGCGCCCATCCGTCACACTCCTCATCCACCAGATACCTTCGCCAGCAGTCACAGCAAGCCAGCAACCGAGCCACAAGGTTCCACCGCAGCATCATGGACGACGCTTCCTGGACCTCCGGCACACTCGACGGCATCATCCCGACCTGGTCTCCGCAGCCCACGACCGGTGCATCAATGTCGGCCGCATCACTCTGGCGTGGCAGCCCTGCACACCAGCAGCTCGGACCCACCATCATCGTCACCTGTCTCGACTCACCGCAGACAGAAGCAGCACACTGCAACACTGGCAACGCGCCTTCACCCCACCCGTCTCGACTCACCGTAGACTGGGGCATCCTGCAGCAGCACTCTCCACTGGCACTTGCAAGCTCTGACGCACTGACTGCTGAGCACACTCACTGACTTCGACCTCCGGTCTCAGGGGGGGAGTGATGTGGCGGCTCCGCCTACCGCATACGCCGCACATTGACACGAAGCAAACACCTTCTCAACTGTGTCAACAGATGGCGCCACAAACGCATACCAACGACGTCGCCCATACTACGACAACAAAATAGTATGGGAAGTCCGCATCGCGATAGCGAAGTTTTACCAAGTCCTTCGCTACAGTCCCAGTCTACGGTGAGTCGAGACGGGTGGGGTGAAGGCGCGTTGCCAGTGTTGCAGTGTGCTGCTCCTGTCTGCGGTGAGTCGAGACAGGTGACTCAACTGTGTCAACAGATGGCGCCACACATGAATGGGTGCTTACGGGCTGAATTATGGTGATGATTTAATTTATTTAGTCCAGTCCAGTAGTAATAATTGAGGCGGTTATAAAATGTCTATATCAACTATTTAATAACGCTGCCGCTGGCGCCATTGCGCGCTAGAAAAGTAACTTCTCTAATTTAATTTTAAATGTGCTAGCAGTTTTTTTTGTTTTTTATTTATATATGACGACCTTGGTCGAGTGGCTTGCACACCGGTTTTCATGGTGTCGCCATCTCTTAGGTCCCGGGTTCGATCCCCGGTCGGATCAATTTAGAAATACCTGTTTTTCTAAATTGTTTCGGGTCTGGGTGTTTCCTATGTATAATAAGTATGTAATTAAGTATATTATGTATGTTTATCCGTTGTCTAGTTAACCTAATAACGAGTTTCTTAGGAAGCTTTTCATGGGGCTAGATAATTGGTGTGAGTGTGGTAAAAATTTTTTTTTTTATTTTATTTATTTTATCCTTAAATAAATAGACAGTTGTACTACAAATAAACTTTCACCAAATTGATGAACAAACAGTTTATGGACGAATTCAGTTATACATATAGTTTCAGGACGAAGATCAGCCATTGCGAAAATAGCTAAAATATAATTTTGTATTTTGTAATAATTTAAATAAAATTTTGAAAAATATAGATTGCAAAATGTTATTATTGTTTTATTATCCATAAAATATACATCAAATCAATAAAACAAACATTACACACACTACCATGTTTTTTACACGCATAATATACTCTTTTCAAATATTTCAAAAATGGAAGAGGAGCGGCCGAAATCTGTCAATGCCAATCCAAAATCACATTCTATCTTTTTTAATTTTTCATTGCATAAGATACAATCTTCAAAGCTTTAGATAGCGCGCAAATTTTTTTTGGATCTTCTCTATCATCAGTTTGTACTTAGCTTCGTGGAGGTCCCAGATCATCGAGTTGTACTCTAATTTACTTCTCACAGATGCATATAAAAGGGTGACAATGGTGCACCTATCGTCGAAGTGAGAGGCCTGCCTCGTGACGAATCCTAACGATTTGTAGGCACGGGCACACACTTCAACGATGTGTTCGTTGAAAGTCAGACGTACTCTTCAAAAAAATATAGTATTTTATGAAAAAGCATAAAGTAGTCAAAGATATATATGTTACTCATTTATTTTATAAAAACTTATTTTTTTGCACTTCTTGCATCTTAAAAAAACCATTTCTACGTCCAGGGTAAAGCCTAAGTCACGAATTTGGGTCACGCGTTCGAGAGGGACACTATCTATGGTGTAAGAGTATTCGATAGGCGAACGGGCACAAGTGAACGTGATGGTTTTATACTTAGATGTGTTAAACTCAAGTTGGTTGCGCTTACTTCATGCGACAACACTATGCAACGCTTCGCAATCTTAGATACTCTTTACAGCCATGAAAACTTTCAGATCGTCGGCAAACATTAGGCACCTATCTGACCTAACGACACTCGGCAAGTTGTTTATCATGATCAGAAACTGTTCGGTCCAAGTGTACTTCCTTGACTCACACCAGAGAAGGTCTCGTATGAGTCAGAGCGGTAGCGTTGAAGTTGTACATATTGAGAACGGTTAGAAAAGTAGCTAGAGAATAGTTTTATTAATTTTGGAGTAAAACCTATATCCGAACATTAATACATTATAGTAATACGTATGTATTGACGCGGTCAAAAGCCTTTTTAAATCGAAGTAGGCTGTATCCATCTGTTTATTTAAGTCCATTTCAACCACGACAAAATCTACAAAATTTACATGGTTCGTGGCAGTGGACCGGCCTGCCCTAAAGCCATATTGGGCCATGTTATAAAAAAATATTTTTCAATTGTCCATGCAATTCCTTTTATTTCCTTTACAAGTTACTTGAGTTTATTTTAAACTAATATACTGTTAGCCGTGCGTAAAATAAAACTTATTTTATATACATGACACAGGGTGCAATTAATAAAAAAACCTTTATAGACAGTATTTATAATTACATAGATTAATAGATAACTAGTGATCGCCCAGTGGTCGAAATTCGACCGTAATTTTATTAAGGCTGCACGGATTGTATCCTAAGCAATGAAAAATTTAAAAAGATAGAATGTGAATTTGGAATGGCATTGACAGATTTCGGCCGCTCCTCTTCTATTTTTGAAATTTTTGAACAGAGTAAATTATGCGTGTGTTTCAAATACATGGTAGTGTGTGTAATGTTTGTTTTATTGATTTAATGAATATTTTATGCATAATTTAAAAAAAAATTAACACTCTGTAATCCTTCTCTATATAAACTACTAGCGGCCGCCCGCAGTTTCACCCGTGTGGTTCCCGCTCCCGTGGGAATATCGTGATAAAAAGTATCCTATGTGTTAATCCAGGTTATAAACTATCTGTATGCCGAATTTCATCCAAATCCATGCATCCGTTGCAGCGTGAAGAAGCTACAAAATATACACACATACACACAAACTTACGCATTTATAATATTAGTGTAATAATAAGTGTGCGAAAAATATCATAATCCTCCGTCCGCGCAATTTTCGTAAAAAGGGATACAAAGTTTTTGCTTCACGTACTAAAATATAGATAATTACATAATTAGAAGATATACTGATATCCTATTGAATTACATTTGAGTTACGTTTATACCACCTAAGTATATAATGTACATAGTTACAAATTATGGTTAACTATGAAATCGAAACGATACTAGCATAGTAATAGTAGCTATCTCAAAAACGACTGTATTTCATTTACGCAACACGTCTTTCTGTGTGCGTGTAGGGTTGGATTTACTTCTTTTCGTCGATAAACAGGAATCGTTGCCGTAATCATTCACGAATGTGAGCCAAAGTCACTGAACTCGATTCTATTTAAAAATGATTCTTCGCGAGTTGTCTACGTTAACTGTTTTGGGCTATGACGGCTTTATAAAACGTAACATTGATTTGTATGCACCTCAGTTAAGGTGAAACTTTTATATTCGTAACTGTTGTCGATATAGTGTACAAACGTTAAGTTAAGCTTCTAAAGTGTCGTTTTTCAGAAAAAATACTCTCAAACCTCTTTTGTGTGATTTTTTACTTTTTTTGTGAGAGTTTTTTTCGGCCGACTGATCTGACTGTAAACGGACGTGTTTTACAATTCTCCGCGTTTATTTAATTTTATTTATATTTGTTGTGTCCCCGGGCTTCGCCCCATTGTGATTTTGTGGTTTTGCGAGCTGGCCTCGGAGTCCTACAAGGAAAGAGAATTTGGAAAAATTTGAAATTTTGTGTGAGGTTCGAACCTGCGCCTCTTGCCGGTGAGTGACCCAGCGTCTTATCCACTGGACCACGCGCGCTTGGAGCGGCGCCGCCGAAATTTCACGACCGCGTGCTGTGATCCGTCCGAGACGCCCGCATCTCGAGTCCGTAGACGATTACTACGGCTGCTGCTGCGTTATTGCTACGTGTGCTACGGTGTGAACTGAAATCTAACTTCTTGAAGTATGACTGTGTGTTCGGGATGTAATTGCCAAGTTGGAGTTAATGACTATTGTTGTACGAGCCGTACGAGCCGAGCAAGCGAAGCAAGCGTGCCGCGGTAGCGGCCAGCGAGTACAAGAAGCAATAGATTATATAAGTACCCGAGTTTAGTGACAGATCTATATTTGATATTAATTTCAGCTTGATAACTCCACCCGTTCCCGAGATAAAGGGTCTTGACAGACGGACGGTCGGACAACAAAGTGGTGATTCTGTTTTTTTTCTTTTGTGGTACGGAATCCTTAAAAACCACAAGAAAATAGAATGTCAAATACTTACTTACTTTGACCGTTGTACTTCCCGTACACTTTAGTTTTTTGAACGACGAGCATCTCCAAATATTTAAACCATTTGTGTATGATTTCAATTTATAATATTAATGGCCTTCATAAAGAAGCACGGTACCCCCTTTTCTATTTATAAAGAAAACTATTGAATCTAACGCATCACATATGGTAAAATAACTAAGACTGGATAATCCGGAAAATATACTAGATAACAATCCTTAATGACCTTCAAACTTTGTTATCTCCGTTTATTTTATTCCGTTTCTCCGTTTATTATACTTAGATCTTAGAATAATAACGCCTAGAAGCCGAGTACGCGCACGGCGATTGAGGCAAGTTGAACCAAGCCATACCTATGTGGCTTGGTTGGCCGATCGGCTCGCTAGTATCCAAGGTCACGTCGTGTCGTAAGCAGCTCCGCAATTTTTGTTTATAATGACGATTTGTGCCATCAAAGGATGCTTTCGCAAGTCAGAATCTAGCAAAAAGGATGCTAAGATTACATTTCACCTGTAAGAACAGCTAATCAATGTCTATTTTTTCGTAAAACACGATATTAATGTTCGTAAATTTGTAATATGTCATTCCATGTATGTTTTGCTAGATGTAGGAAAACTTTTACCCCATTTTGTGTTCCGAGTTTTTTTTATTTAGAGTTGGTTTTTATCCAAGTCTAGAGTCCAAGAAAGACAATTTATCACGATTGCTGTTATCAAAGCGCCAGTTATTTAGAAAATAGTTACAGCTACAAGGATTTTAAACTGACATGCTGAAAAAATGTTATAACAGTAATTTTTTCTGATAAGACTGATTTTTGTGAAATAAAGTAAATGAATAAATATTGGCATTCTTATTTATCACCAAACATTGTTACATTTACATAACATTACATGTACATGTTATCGTGTTATATGTAAGTATCTTTAAATAAGTAGCTAATGATATGAAAATTGTGGTAGTCGTAGCTTCACCGCCATCTAACTAAAGGCTCGAAATAATATTCAATGCATAATAAGATAAAATTACACTTCCAAATAGTTTAAGAGAGAAGTGGCGGTCCATTGTCTCTGCCTACCCCTCCTGAGGGATTGAGGCGTGACTATTTATGTATGTATGTACCTTACAATTTTAATTTTTTTAATCACAAACTTAAATGAAAACATCTTAATGTATATAACAGTTAATATTATTAATGTATGCCGTTAATATAATAAAATAAAATAATATGTAATAATTATAGAAGACAATTTTCTTTTTGTGACTATTGACTTTGTGGCTATTTTCACATAAGAAAATTGAAGTAATTAAAAAAATCATATGTAACAATAATACAATTTTTAAACTATGAAACAAGATAAGAGTTTAGTAACTTACCCATTTACCCCGAGTTTGGGGAAATTACCATTTTACTTGCAACATTTATTCGTACGGTTGTGTGTGTAATGACAAGCTGCTGACGCACACGACGGAGTATTTTGTGCCTCAATATTTTGGCGAACTTTGTTTGACACTATCGTTCTAGGCGTTATTATTCTAAGACTTAGATATAAAGAACTCGCATGGAAATCTGCTTTCATGATAATGTAAGTTTAATATCTGACAGTAGACATCAAAATTATTCGAACATCACAAATTAAAAACTTTCATAACTAACCAGTACCTACATATTTGAAAAAGGTTCACAACACTCGATTTTTAAAAGCATAAGCATACCTCGAAATACGTTTGTAGGGAATATTAAATTGATAAGTAGTACCAGGGGTAATGTAAAATCTCCCTTGGTACTACCAGACAGAATAATAGTACTACGGGCAAAAAAATTCACAGATTTCGCAGTCCCCGCAAGAATCGGAGCATTGAAAATGAATACAACAATTTGCGGAAAAAAAAACACATTTTATTTTAAATAACACATTACAAGTTAATTATTATGTTTTATATATTTTTTATATAATTTTTTTTAATTTTTTAACCGATTTTCAAAATTCCAACTTGAATGAACTTCTCGCCTGCATCCGCTATATACAGACCGTACATACCCGTTTTTCCACAATACCAAATCTAAAGGGACCACCTACAAGGTCACAATAAAATTATTAACCGATTTTCAAAATTTTTTCGCCATTTTGTAGCTAAACTAATACCCTAGGACCCTTTTTTAAATTTTTTCTTAAGTCGGTTATTTTTTAGAAATATTTACAATTTAGTATACAAACACCCCCCAAAAACCCAATTTTTTTTTTCATTTTTCAAAATTCCAAAAAAAGTTTCCAGCCGATTTTCAAAATTCAAACGCTCACACGTGTCTCGATAAATCACTCAACTCTTGGTACTATTTCCATTTCGATTCCTCCAAAATCCTTGGAGCTATGGCCAAAAATATGTCTCAGGCGATTTGCATCTGATAACTAAGAAGTAAGAACTCATAAAAACAAGTTTTTTAATGTATCCAACGTTCAACCATTCAGTCCTTTGACAGAAATGGCAGCGTGGCGTGCGGACAAAAAGCTCGCAAATATTTGTGAAGGTTTTAACGAATCTGTGCAGCCCAATATAAATGTGTGCAGGAAAACGTATCGTTTGACCAATGTGGCTGTTATTAAGGTTATGAAGCCCAGTCAATGGAGCTGGTGACAGTTGGCAACAAGCGAAATTTAAAACGTCCTTCAAATGTAGGGTCACGTTTTTCGAATTCTACGATTTACATGTACATAAACTTTCTTTAAAAAATATTCTTGACTAACCAAAGAGACTATAACTCCTTCTACTTGAGACTAAAACTTTGCCTTGCCCTCTGATATTTTCTAGTAAAGGATGATCTTCCCGTTGTTGGTGAAAAGTATCTTACTCGTACTTCACAATTACTGCGAGTACAAACGACGCTTTGCTTCATTTTTCAACACGAGTTTAAATTTTGAATTAAAATACATCTTGAAAAATATTATTCTAAATAAAATTCTGGCACAGTAGTTTTGGTATAATAAAGGTTTTGAAATTGTTTAATAATGCTTCGGGATACGCAACGTATATCTCAATTGAAAAAAAAACCACAACCGCTATCTACCTACGGTAAATTACAAACACAATGTACAAAAATATAGGTACTAGGTATGCTGCGACATGTACTCCTAGGATTTTTTGTCATACAGGACGATCGATATTCAAGTGAAACCACTATTCCACACTTACGTTTTTATATATCTGTAAGCAAATGGCTCACCTTATGTTAAGCAGAAGCAGAATAATAAAAAAAGGAAGACTGTCTTCGCATCTACCGTTTTAGCCTTCCTTTTTATTATCGGAGACAATGCATTAGGCATACCACTGTGCCCGGGAAGACGATGATGGTCTTGTAAGACTCTCCCCTTCACCTTGCCGACTAGCAAGTGGCTTCCTTACATTTGTATGGTGTTATAAAGTTTTTGGGACTAATTAAACATTTTTTACAGGGGCCACGGCCGAAACTGAATCAGGCCGCAGCTTACCAAGATCCCGTTGCTCTCGCCGCGAAGACCCTCGTCGCCACATCCACACTAGTACCCCTTACTATGCTCAATTCCACGCAACGCAAAACTCTGGCTCTGTTTCATCAATTGTCGAGGTTAGTTTAGAAATAGGCTGCGTGACCCAATGAAAATTGGATGATGCTGGTTTTTACATATGTTATATATCATATTGTTATAATTATCGGCCATAACTTTTGACAGAAAAAATGTGGGAACTTTCGTCATTTTTTCGGCTGGATTTTATATTATTAAGTATAATGTTTTAATATAATTTCCAATGAGTCAGACAAATCTGACGGGCCAAACATCCTCCCAGATTCGTTAAAAGTTCCGCTGTGCGAGGAAGCGCGAAAGCATTATTCAAGTCAATTCAATATTATTTATATTTAAATTTGATTATTTTATTTATTTTATGTTTTAAAAGCCCGTTCTTATAGAAACTGAAAGTGAAGTGTGTTTATAAAGGACTACCTTTTGTTCGCGGCTTTGCTCACATGGGCTACACGACCTGTAATTGTTTTTAATAAAAGCAAAACTTATTTAAGGTAATAGTGTCTGTAAGAATAATCCTGAAACAAGTTAATTTTATAAATTATTTATTTTATCACCCTCGAAGAGTGATGAGCCCATCATATCTTCTTCCAAAAAAATATAATTTATAATTATTTTCGTCATCTACCTCTTCCGTTTCACCGGTTGATTCGTATCGCTTTGACAGTTTCCATACAACAAAATAAACAAATCATTTTGTAGTACAAAATGCATAAAACAATGTTTATTTAATTTAATGTATTTTTTATGTATAATTAAAAAAAAATATTAGCGTTCATACTACTCCGTCCGCGCAATTTAGTAAAAAGGGGTAAAAAGTTTTTTCTTTACGTATAATAGGTATACTTATAGATATATTATTATAAATAGTTTTTACTTATTTATTCACTTTTTCAATCACGAATATTAAGTTAGAAATGAACTGAAACATCAGATGTATGAACAGTGATATAGACAAAAAACTAACAATACACTAACTCAGAGTAGCCACGAGTCGTAAGAGAGAGACATCCACGCGTCAGAGTGCATCTCACTTGTACTTATGCGCTTGAATAATGCTCTAATGCTCTCGCGCTTCCTCGCACAGCGGAACTTTTAAGGAGTCTGGGAGGATGTTTGGCCCGTCAGATTTGTCTGGTTCATTGGAAATTATTTTAAAATATTATACTTAATATTATATATAAAATTCAGCCTTCCTAAAATGACGTAAGTTAGCATGTTTTTTTTTCCTCCTTTGATACCTGCTACCTGTAAAACGGCCCCGCTTTCAGCTTAGCGAGTATCCATTCCTTTCTAAGTTTATGAAAATTTCATCTTTCCAAAAATCACGTAAATCTGGTGTGACTGGGATCACTACACTTACAAACAAAAATAAATAAAAAAATATATTAAAAAAAACACACACACATAACTGCCAACACGGTATCATATTTAGCGTTCAATCAGTGATTATGTACGTAGGGATATTTAAAATAATTACCATTACGTGACGTATAATTAGTAGGTAGCTGAATTCAAAGCACCAACGGCCTTTTCTTATACAAATAATCGTGTGATGAGACTATCGGGGTTCCCCACCCCGTAGTCACGTAAGCCTCACTGCATTGGAAGGAGGTGCAAACTGCCGCCTCCTTTATACCGACTCGTTTGCGGCGAAATAATATGTAACTATTTAATGTACAGGATGTTTTTGCGGCGAAATAATATGTGACTATTTATTGTACAGGATGTTACAAAAATACCCGTAAAGCCAAAAGAGGGTTAAATGATGCCTTATAATAATACATTTATTCATTTAAGTAACAAAGACTCATAATGGTTAGTAACAAAGGAACTTAGGAGCTATTGTTAGTACATATTATTATTGTATTGTAACAAGTCCATTTACAATATTTCAGAACCGTACTATCACTGTGTGACTTACCGCCAAAAAAAATAAAACCATTATTTTTTTCATTGATGTGCAAACAATATTTCAGTAAAATTAAAGAGTGAAACGATAAAGAGACAAACTAACAAAGTGTACTGAATTTGATAAGATAGACATTACAAGTCGAGTTTTGGAAGATTTTAAAAGACCTAACCTAACGAAGAAACCTAAACTAACAACACTTACTTTTTCGTAATGAACGTCAAATTTACAGGGACGACTCAAAGTGAGCTCCTCCTTGCTCAATGCACAACCTCGCTCGTCGGGATGTGACTTGTGTGGCATTTCGTACCATCGTCAATGTTATTGACGCGAACACCGATCTTACACGCTGCTCCATCTCGAAAACCGTTGGGCAATCGGAGAAATAAGGACAGATCCTTAAAATAACCCCATAAAAAGAAGTCCAAGGGTGTGAGGTCCGGAGTACGAGCGGGCCATAGCACCGGTCACGGCCGATCTAACTTCGCGGAAAGCGAACGTTGAGATACTCTCGCACGTCGCGAGCAAAATGAGCCGGAGCTTTGGTTATCAAAGTAATTCCTATCGGCCACAGGAAAGTCATAATCGCCTCTTCGAATTCCGTTTTTAAAAACGTTAGGTAGTTGCCACCGTTCAGCGACGTGATGGCAAAATGACGGGACCAATGACATGCCCGTCATAAATGTCAGCCCACACATTCAGCCTGCAGGTTTATAATGTTACTTAAAATTATGTTATATAATTAAATAAATGTTGTATTAATGTTTTTTAGTTATTACCCGTATGTTGGTTTAATTGATATCCGCGTTTTTTGTATCAAACTGTGTTTTACAAATAAGATTGTTTGTTACGAGTTGAAAGGGCTTGGGATAGATAAAAAAAGAAGTTTATTTTTACCCTATACCATTATAGAAGACGTTATACTAAAACGTATAGTTTTTGTTTCACTTCGATACGATAAGTATTTACAAAGTTATTGTAATAATTAATTTGCTTCAAACTTAAGTCTCTTGCTGTCACTTTCTTATGTATAGTCCTAAATAGAGAAGGAAAGACATTTAATTGTCATTAAAACTTAATTGACGTTTCTGAGTAAGACAGTAAGTCTGGCACACAAACACTACAGTCGTGAATGGGCTGCGGCCCATTCACGACTGTAGTGAACACGACTGATGTGACGAAGGATATTTTACTTACGAATTATTAAAATACAAGTAAACTGGCAAAGAGCAGTTTAAGACTATATTGTGCTGTTTTTGGTTGTTTAAATTATTCTATTTTGTTTTGCTTTTTTATTTATAATAGGTATATATAATAATAAACCTGAATAAATTGTATGTCAAAATATAATTATTAAGCAAGTAGATTAGTACGAACCGACAGCCGTGACGTCACGCCGCCCGCCAGGCGCATTGTGATCTTTATGGAAAAAAAAATCCGTTCCCACCCTCATTGTAAAAAACAACGTAGACGAATACAAAAAATTTAAAAAATGTGCGTGAAGCAAAGAGGATATGCGTCGTAAATGCTACCAGAAACACCTATCGTCAATTTAGGACACATCTCCTCTTCGCACGTTACTACAGGATATGGCACGGTCACCGGCGGCCATTTGGCATAACCCAGGCTCCGCGTCGCACACTGGCTCGTCTTCATACAAACGGTTGGTCAGCGCTATGTCCTACCTAACATATATTTTCATATCTTTTGAACCTGAATATAAGTACATATAGAAGCCTGAAATTTTCAGACAGCATTATTAAGTAAATGAATATACTATACTATATATATATATACTTTGTCAGCGTTTTTGAAATAAATAAGGATATAGGTAAGTCATTTTAAAATAATGTGTTAAATGTACGCTTAGTTTTTGTAATTATTTTTATTTAGATCGTTTGAAATTTATATCAAAATAAAATGTGTACTTACTGAAAAATATGGAAAAACTTAATTCCATGAACACTTATAATTGATGTGAAAATTTTAATAAAAATATTTTTTGTACTTTTTTCATAAAAAATACTAGTAATAATAAGTAATAATAGTAATAATAATAATAGTAGTAATAATAGTAGTTCAAATAAGTAAATACAAAATATTTTATTATCAGCCACAGTTTAGTTAATACAAAAAGAAACATATGCACAGTTATCCTTCAGGTTCATAAGTAATGGATGAGTCATTATCATCAATTAGCTCAGTCGCATTGCTATTTTATTTCTTTAGGGGCAAAACTATTATTGTCATATTCTCTAAAATGCGGTCACATGAGATCAATGTTACTTCATAAAGTAGGTACTCAAAACTGTTACCTTAATATTTAAAACAGTAGCACTTTGAGGTTTTCTGGGGATTTCTTTATAAGTCAACGTTTAGGTAAAACTGAACTTTACTTGAAAAAGTAATCATAATATAGGAAACAATGCTATATTAAGAAATACATTAATAAAGCTTATATCTTAATACATTAACATGTTATTGATTTTGATTTAGATTTTTATAAATTAAAAAAATTATATGTATAACCTTTTATTATTAACTATGTAAGTGTAGACATAGATTTCAACCTAAGTTATATAACGCAAAGTCCAACGTGTTCGATTTCGTGTCCAAAAAAGTTTGTATGTAGACGAGCCGGTGTGCGTCGCCTGCGTTCGCTTTGTTGCAGTCTCCGCTTGCTCGTGACTACTCGCCACAAAATAGCATGCTGTTCGACGAAGACCCCGGCATCATGTCGGAGGTGGAGACGGCGTCGACGGGCTTCAGGCGCGGCGGCAAGCAGCGCTCTTCGCTGCCAGTCGTGAGAACACCCAGCAAGACGTTAGAGCGACCGCTTGGTAGGTACCTTGTTACTATTTCAAACGGACCTTACTGATAAACAGAGTACAGTTTTAAGGCGAAGGGTAAGGCACACTAGCGCCACCAATTGATTTGACACTTATTAACGGACCGGATCTTTTTTAAACATTGCGTACTGTCCGACAACAGAAAAGCATCCATAGTACCTATTTATTTAATAATTGTGCACTACTTTTTGTTGCGTGGTTTATTCACAAAACGGGCTATCGCATTTATTCACAAACAATGGCCACTGTTGGTGTTAGCGTATGAATACAAAAACAAACCTAAAAGTAGTGCACAATTATTAAATAATAGATGTTTGCCGGAAGGTCCGCAATGTTTGAAAAAAATCCACTTTAGCAGTTATGAAATTAAATCCATTAGCGGCGCTAGTGTGCCTTACCCTTCGCCTTAATAAATATTCTGTGTTTTGTTCCTGTCATACATACATTTTCTTATTCGAGTTAAAGAGATAAAACACGGAATAACTACCTATTTTAAGCTTAGTTTACTTTTTTTTAGTAAGGTCCGTTAGACTTTGTTTGCTCGTTTGTTTTTGAATTTAAATTTTCTACGAGTATAACTTACTTAGATTTTACAAAATGGTGGTAAAACAGAATAATGACAAAAGTTTCCTTTAAGCCCATGCCTACATTTTTATTTGTAATTTAATATAGGTACCTCAGGTAATATAGGTATCATAATAATAATAAATCAGTGCGTCCTACCCGTTATGACATACGGAGCCGAAACGTGGACACTCACGGTAGGGCTGGTTCACTAATTTAAAGTCGCTCAGCGAGCTATGGAGTGGGCTATGCTCGGAGTTTCTCTGAAGGATCGACTACGGAATGAGGTGATCCGACAGAGAACGAAAATAATCGACATAGCCCATCGGATCAGCAAGCTAAAGTAGCAGTGGGCCGGTCATATTAGCCGCAGAACCGACAATCGTTGGGGTAAACGAGTTCTCGAGTGGAGACCGCGCATTGGCAAACGTAGTGTAGGACGCCCTCAGACTAGGTGGAGCGACGATCTTCGCAAGGTGGCTGGCAAGAGCTGGATGAGAGTAGCCGCGGATCGTGCTCGGTGGCGCGCACTTGGAGAGGCCTATGTCCAGCAGTGGACTAGTATAGGCTGATGATGATGATGATGATGATTGTTTGATGATGACATATCTTCAATGGTTATAATTGGGTAGGTAGGTGACTGGTTAGTCAATAGATAAACTTTTTAGTAACTGACAAAACGATGTTTTTATAGTAATTGTATATATTCAATATATATTCTTTATTGCACAAAAACACACGGTTACGATAAGCTATTACGTCACTGTTTTGTCCTGTCAATGTGGTTTTTGTTAATAACTTTTTAGGTTACAGAAATTCATGCTCAAGTCAAATAAAAAATAGGTTAATGTTCAAATAATTTTTAACGCAAATTTTGTTGCGAACAAATTACAAAAACACAAATGTTGAAAAAATGTCCACGAGCAGGATTTGAACCTGCACCCTTCTGGCATTTTTTTTTAAATAGGTTAATTTTTCAACCCTATACTTGCCAGAATTTTTTTTTGGATTTTTTAAATATTTTTTGTATAAAATGTGTTCTTTTTTTCACTATTCGAAATTTTTTGTAAGTGTCTCACATAATCCACAATGCCAAAAATAGGGTTAAAGAATTGTTACGTAATTTCATTTTTACGTGTAATATTTTGGAACTAATTATTGGTGTTGTCAACATCCCTATTGTCTGGAGTTATCATTCTATCGTTATAGCTTACCTGTAGTTCTCTTATAGCGGACCTGTTATTAGCCAAATCGCATTCCTGTTAATTTGAAATAAAAATGTATCCTGTTAAATTGCTCAATCGCTATATCTATCATAACATCGAACCTGTTAACTTTCAATATTACAACCCGGACGCGAAAACCGCAGCGCTAAAGAGCTTTCGTAGCATTATACATAAAAAGTTGGTAATGTGGCGGATTTCAGCTTTTATGGACCGTATTGATGCGCGGAACTCCTTACCATCGCGTTGCATAAATTCATCATTAATTTCGCGTTAAATTACATAATACACGCTATGTAAACGTAGTAAACATTTCATTTGTGGAATTTGTGTTGTCAGGTAGTCTCGCTATCACTTCATACTTTTTGAAAACACATTTCCTAAGTATGAAAAAAAAAATTTGGTGCCGCTTGTGTAGCTTGTGCAGCTTTATAATATTGACAAATAACAATTGAAAATGAGCAAATAAAATGTTGAACCGAAAACAATCCCCCAACCTGTCTGTCTCCCAAGGTTTGGAAACATTGTGTTACGAATTGGAATACAAAGGGCTGGTTAGTATATAAATGGCTAACATTTACTAATCACAATAAAGAACAAAACAAAAACAAAAACACAAAACTTTGTCACACTGAGAAAAAACAAACAGTTCAAAACTATTCATAAAAAAAAACGAAAGACAACTAGTGACCTAGTGGCCAATACATTGAAATAGATCTATAATAAAATATGAACTGATAGTGTCTCCCGATACAGGCTGTAAGAGAAACCGCCCTACAGCCAAAACGTAATCTATATTCTACCTAGAGTACGAGGACACTATTATCTAGGTATTTAGCCGACGTTCAATGAAAGCGTATAACCATCGTATGTAAGGTGAATGACCTTACATACGATGCAGAGATTCGGCTCAGTGCTCCCGCCCGCCCATCGCTCCCCTGCCCCCAGTCGCGCCCGTCGAAGTCACGAGACCAAAACCCCTTACCCAGATTTGTAACAAAATTTCAATTTGAAATGCAATATGTCCTTTTTTTTTAAGCTGCGCAACAATGTAAACAAGCTTTAAAAAAACCTGCGTACTTTAGCCGTCGTATATAGCCTTTTTTTACTGTAGCTATCGTAACATGCACAGCGACCTAATTATAAACATAAAAAATAATAATTAAGTATTATAAAATTAAACTAAATAGTCCCGATTATGCGATTGTGCGGCCAAAAGACATTGCAGCTGAACTAAAATTCACAATTGTATTTCCTATCAATAGTTTGGAAGGCTCGCTCTTCACTACAACCACAGCCGCATCTATTGTATCACAAAGCAAAGATGGTTCTCTTCAGAAAATTGCCCTTTCAAGTAAATTTCCATTCATATTGAAAATAATGAGCACACAGAAAGAAAGAAAATGTTATCCTACTTAACCTCGAATTGATTTTTTTTTCAACGCTCGAGTATTCTATTGTGTATTCTTTACAACCAACAATTGTGTATCGAGTTTTTAATGCAAGAAATACGTCAAAGCTTTACTAGAACAACATTATTATTTTCTAAAGTGGTATTCAGGGTAATAGAAAGGTTCAGGCTCACAGTCTCACTTGATGTTGTTATCATGTATTGCTGTGCTTTAGAAGATAATATGATGCGCATAATAAGAACTTTGCAATTCACAAACTTATTTATGCGGCGATATTTAAAACAGCACATTAAACTAACTCACCAACAAGTGCGGACAAACGATTACAAATATTCAACTTGTTACAAAAACACAAATGTTGAAAAAATTTCCACGAGCAGGATTTGAACCTGCACCCTTCTGACATACCGGGTCAGGTGCTCTTCCAATTGAGCTATCGTGGTTCTAACCAGCCCGCCGAAATTATTCAACACTATTTACTTTTTACTTTGAAAGCCAAAGGCGCCCATTCAATGTCAACAACTACCGTCATTAACATCCGATCATAATATTTTTACAAATACTAAAGATCAGTTAAGAAGTAGGCAAGCTATTATAAAATGTTTAAATAATTATAACGCAAATTTTGTTGCGAAACAAATTACAAAAACACAAATGTTGAAAAAATTTCAACGAGCAGGATTTGAACCTGCACCCTTCTGACATACCGGGTCAGGTGCTCTTCCAATTGAGCTATCGTGGTTCTAACCAGCCCGCCGAAAATTTTTTCAACATTTGTGTTTTTGTAATTTGTTATGCAACAACATTTGCGTTATAATTATTTAAACATTTAACTTGTTGTTTTCAACAGTTTCCAAAGTATTATGAACAGTCAATAGTGTTAATATGTATACATTTTTGACTCTTCGTGTATTAAGAGTTATATCGTTTACAACATGTAAACTTCTCGTGACTATAATATTGGTTATGAAATACACATGTTCAAAAAGAGTGGACATAACAAAAACAAAGCGTAACATAAAATTCAAAAAAAATCAAAATTCTAAATCATTTATTCAGTTTAGGCTACAAATAGCTCTTATGAACGTCATTATGCTATCGGTTCGTATGTCTACTCTGGGCTGGGAGTCCTTGTACTAAGAAGAACCGGCAAGAAACTCAGTATGTGTCAAGCTCTTTTCTCCCTTACAGCGTCAAAAATAAAGGAAAAAGCCCTATCATAAAAGGACATAAACCCTTCCTGAACCCTAAAAGTGTTTATAGATAAAAGTTGCCCAAATAAATTCCTGCTGCCCTAACTTAAAAACCGCACACTAGCGCCGCCAATGAAAAAAAAGCATATCTAGTAATTAGAGATAGAAAATCAAATTATGCTCAACAAACTATTTCTCATTTGACATGTTATAGTTTAGCTAAAAACGGCCACTATTAACTATGACGCAGATTCTCTATTGACTAACCAGTCATCTACCAAATTGTTCTGCGAATAAGTCGTATTTCAATTTACATACTTTTGCAGTGTGCCCGTGTCAAAGAGAAAACTTTTATATGAACTTGACACGATAGCTCTCTGTCCGTGTCAAAATTACCCTTGCGTTGACGAAAATTGTATTTTGGGTGTATTTAGATCTACACGTATTTCGCTCAAGCAAATTGGAGTTTCAACAGGTGTAAATATTTACTGAACTATGTACCTATCAACATGTGTCAGCATTAACTTCAGAGGATCTAAAGCCTCTCGTTACAAAAAATTCATAATAAGACCAAGACAAGCTTGACAAGTATAATATTAGCATATTAAAATAAACCAAGGTTTTTAAAGCAGGTCGTAAAGAGTTGCAAGCTGTATTTTGGACTGATTACTAGAAAAAAATAGTTAATATGAGTTCAGACAAAATGGTGTAAATCGCTCGAACGATTCGCTATAACAAAGATCTTTGTTGGGTTCTTTTTTCATATAAATGCAATCACCGAGTTTGTTTTTTTTAATTCAAAGCGTTTTCTACAAAAAACACAGATTCTTACTTAACAATCAAAATAGATATTATGTTGCAAAACAAGCACGCATAAAGATAAAAATACAAAAAAATATATAAAAAAACTAAAAAACCCACTTTATATTGTAAGCATATAATGAAAGTGCGGGTATGTGTGTGTATGTGTAAGTAAAGAGTATAGTTAATTGTTTTGGTATAGTACCTTAAAAAAGCATCTTTATTTTAATTGTTATTATTGAAAGTGGATGCCACATATTTTTTCGAAGACGCCTGAAATATTTCTGTTAATGAGACATTTTAATAAAGTGTCCTAAGCATAAGAATTTTGCGCATAGTTGGAATGGCTTAATGATTAATAAAAGGCGGAGGTATGTCTGGTGCGCTTCAAAGGTGCGTTATTTTGTAAAATGAGAAAAAAAAATTCAAGGCTAATTACCTACTCTGTTGCAATAAACTTCGCGTAGGTAGTGCTTTAATTTCCTTAATGTCATTTCCGAGTGCAATCGAATCATAATTTCCATGCCCATTAATTATTAGGATTATTTAGGTACTAGCTGACCCGGCGGACTGGTTTTTAGGGTTCCGTAGCCAAATGGCAAAAAACGGAACCCTTATGGATTCGTCATGTCTGTCTGTCTGTCCGTCCGTATGTCACAGTCACTTTTTTCCGAAACTATAGGAACTATACTGTTGAAACTTGGTAAGTAGATGTATTCTGTGAACCGCATTAAGATTTTCACACAAAAATAGAAAAAAAAACAATAAATTTTGAGGGTTCCCCATACTTAGAACTGAAACTCAAAAATTTTTTTTTCATCAAACCCATTTGTGTGGTGTATCTATGGGTAGGTCTTCAAAAATGATATTGAGGTTTCTAATAAGTATATTTTTTTTCTAAACTATAAAGTTTACGCGAGAGACACTTCCAAAGTGGTAAAATGTGTGTGTGTGTGTGTGTCCCCCCCCCCTGTAAGTTCTAAAATAAGAGAGAAAGTAACAAAAATATATGATGTACATTACCATGCAAACTTCCACCGAAAATTGATTTGAACGAAATCTAGTAAGTAGTTTTTAATGTGTCATAAAGTACGGAACCCTTCGTGCGCGAATCCGACTCGCACTTGGCCGGTTTTTTATTGAACTTTTGTTCATCATTCTACAGACTAAAATATAAAATAAGAAGAATCCCAATTAGTCATTAAATAATGACTTCCGCTACAACTCCCGTTGGTGCACGGAGTGGAGACCCCTGTTGCGTTTTGTATTTTTTTGGATGCACGATGAAGTTAATTTTCGACTCGCGGTGGCTATGGGGGACGCCCCCCTAAAGTTATGGGGGGTCTATCCACTAATACACCGGGGTACCGTCGGTCAGGGCTACTGGATTATTAGAGTAGTTTCATACTGACAACGACCGCAACCCGTCTCGTTGTGTTTTGTATACGCCAACTCGTCGCAGGCACCCATTTGTCTATTGCCAGGTGTCCTAGCAGTGTGTTCTTCCAACTTTGACATTCTATATGTCTGTAACATGAACTGTTACGATAGGCTTGCAGGTGACACAAAGGGCCCATGGCGCGCGATGCTAGGGATCTCAGTTAGGCACCGAAAATTAATTTGTTTTGTGTTAATAAGTAGGTAGGTAATACGTGTAACATGAGTCAGTATTCGGCGTCGTAATAGCGGTAGTGTATATATTCTTTGATAATAGTACCTAGTCGGCCGGCTAAGCGTAGTAGGGTTTGAATCCCGCTCGTGGAATTTTTTCAACACTTTGCCGTTTTTCAAATCGTAGTAGATAATTTCAGAAAAATAGTACTACGAGTACTAGTAATAGTTCGACTTTTTTCCGTATTTCATCATCATCATCTTCATCATCATTCTAAAGTAGTCCACTGCTGTAATTACGTAGGCTTGTCCAAGTGCACGCCATCGAGCACGATCCGCGGCTCCATATTTAATCTAGTTAAAATATAAAAGAAAAATTCAGGCCGGGATCGAAGCAGCGCTAAGTAGTGACATACATGTCTGACATTATTTTTGTGTATAAAGGGTCACCCCACAGCGGAAAGCAATTCAATCGCTTGATTAATTATACTTTGTAGTAGTTAACAATCGCATTCTGAGCAATTTGTATTTTAGAAACACCTTTGAAATTGCAACCACATTCAGCTTGAAACAAACCTCGAATTCCACAATTTTTTCGATAGAACCGATTTTTAATCTAGACAACAACTGCCGTACAAATGAGAGTGGCTCAATTTTTTAGACAGCTTTGCGACTAGCTTTTGGCGTTTATTAAATTCTCATACCTGTTTTGTTGTCGGAACCGAAAGCTTCTAATGCTACGGCCACACTATCGCGCTATCGCGGACATTAGGCGTTTTCGCGACAAGCAATAGTTACATTTTTGACCGTGTTCTGAAATGTGACTATTGCTTGGCCCGCCTTGTCGTGAAAACGGAAAATGTTCGCGATGCCGCGATAGTGTGGCCGTAGCATTGCAGTACACGAGGCGTCATCTCGTGAGCAAATGCAAATACTTCACGTTGCTTGAATGAGCATCACAGTTGGTTTGATATACTTAACATAAACCAAAATATGATTCTGGATTAAGATATTGCTACCTACTTAATGTGAGTTAAATAGATTTCATGACCTCCTAATAAACGTATCAAGACAAGAACAAAGTTACGTTTTGCGAGTAAACATTGCGTTCATAATTACCAGTGAAAAATTAAGACCTGAAAATTATAGGCAGATTATAGGCCTCAATATTCGCGCTGAACTCCAAGTTCCATCGCATACTACACAGTCAATTGATTGTCAATACCAGGGCCGCGATAATTATGATTGGTTTGATTTTGATGTTCAAACTGTACAAAATCTAGGACCATTCGGTATCCAGACGATTACTCTTCGTATTGTGTGATTCCCTAACCAATTTTTAAAGTGCTTTTATATTGGTATAACTCCGCGTTGTTTTATCAATGCTTCAAGACTTTGAATATCCCAAAGGAATACATATGATAAGTTAAAAAACACAAAGCGTGAGGGTCACTGTTAAACATCCACTTTGCTAAATTCGTGTTATGGCTTTTGTAAAAACGCCTTCTGCGCGTTATAGTTATGGCAAACACAAGAAGACGTGACTATCATGGTATTCGGATACAACGCGTTGTGGCATTGAAGAAAACTCATGACGCGTTCTGAGCTCTAGTTGATGCAACAACATAACGATGGAGAGGTTGTTACACAAATATAGAACAAAAGAATATAGAAAATAAGTTTCTTGAAGAGAAATGTCTGGTGGCTATTACTCGTAGTAATTCGGTTTCGGTTTCAATTTGGCGGTATTTGACGTAATAGCCTGGGCCCTGAAGATTTTAATAAAGTATATACAGTCGCTGGTCACGATCTTTTGTGTACCTATTATTACACAGTATCTTAAGAGCTCGACCACGCGAATACCAGACACAATAGAATTTTAACTGTTATCGGCCAGATGCTGTTCGATCGATGCTCAAGGGGTTATTACATGAAACTTTTGCCACCTTGTTAGTTATTACCGTAGATCAATAGCATACATTTGAACACCCTTAATATGTCTGTCATTGTCATGTCACTGCTATCATTAAAGTTTCTTTGTTCTTTACAGGTTTGGTGTTTTTGCAATACAGAAATGAAACTAAGCGGGCGTTGCTGCCAAACGAAATCACATCAATCGACACCGTCAAGGCATTATTTGTACGGAGTTTTCCAAAACAGCTTACTATGCAGTACATGGACAGTCCCATGGTGAAAGTTTACATTCACGACTCGTCCAAGGACATGTTTTATGAGCTTGAGGATGACAGGTAAGAATTTTGAGCCGGTTCACTATTTTGTGTTACAATTTTTTGTCCATATTCTAAGGTGTCATTAGATTTTTTATCATAATCGTGTCCGAATGATTAACAGTCCATACGTCACACAATATCACGTCTTCTAAAATTGGAATCCCTGGAGTTAATTACCTTAATAATCGGGTTACAATCAGGGTCTTGTTCTTACAAATGTATAATTTCTGATTTCTTCTTTCCATCCTTTCGTTTGTTAACTAAGATGATATCATTCATCCGAAGCATTTATTATTACTATATACTATACATGGGTTTCGGAGAGACATTGTAGGTAGTTGAATATTTAAAAAAAATACGATAACTTTTTGTAAAATTCAGTCAATATCGTTAATCCCAGTTTCTATAAATTAAATACTTACCGGTTATTTTCTGATTTTTCGATATTCGAGATTTCGATATTTATATATTTGCTAACAAGGGTTCTTTTTCAGAGCCCACCTCCGGGATATTCGCGACCGGAGCGTCGTGCGCCTGTTCGAAGCGACGGACATAGGCGGCGGGGCGTTCCCCGGTGCCGTCGGAGTCGGCTCTGTTGCAATGCCCGCAGGTGCTGCGACCTCCTCCAGACCATCGAAGGATCCGGTATGACAGACTTTTTAAACATTATGATTCGGTTTTTATTTAAAAAATTCACTTCGAAATCCTTTAGCGTCCTTTACAATAGTCAAAGTACAATTTTCTTCCTGATTCGCCGAACAATACTTGAATTTATATTCTTTGAGCGGTGTTTTTGCAAATGCAATATGTAGTAGATTTTTGCTAGAGTTTACTTTCTAAGAACCTTCGGTAAACTAAAAAGTTTAAATCTCACCCCATTATAGTAAAATCTCTTCTTTTCTTTATTACCTCTATTTATTTCTACTAGTACTAGTCCAGTGGTCGAAATTCGACCGTAATTTTATTAAGGCTGCACGGATTGTATCCTAAGCAATGAAAAATTTAAAAAGATAGAATGTGAGTTTGGATTGGCATTGACAGATGTCGGCCGCATTAAAGACAAACAATACGTGTGTGTCAAATACATATGCGTGTGTGTCAAATACATGGTAATGTGTGTAATGTTGTTTTTGTTGATTTAATGTATTTTTTATGCATAATTTAAAAAAATATTAGCATTCGGTTAACCTTCTCTATATAAACTACAAGTGTACGAAATTTCATACTTCTTCGTCCGCGCATTTTCGTACAAAAGGAGTACAAAGTTTTTGCTTCACGTATTAATATATAGATACTTAGAATAATAACGTTTCTATCCAAACAAACATTTTGGCTCTCTCATTTCATCTTCGTCAGTAGTTTCGTCATCATTTGCAGTTTGCAGCTTTGACAATTTTGCACGTTTTCTTGAAGTGGAAGCTCTTTGATTCTTTGCCATTTTAATTGGTAATCATCGTTATCTGATCTGACAGGGGGAGCAGCTGGTATTATATATGTTTCAGCATAAAAATTGTTATCTGTTCTGACAGTTGAAGCAGCTATAATTGTGCGTGTTTCAGCAAAAACATCGTTATCTGATCTGACAGGGGGAGCAGCTGGAATTGTGCTTGTTTCAGCAATAATTTCACTGGATCCTGATACAGTAGCTCCTTTCGCTGAATATACCTAAACAAAATACCGAATTAGAAGTAAACTATTTTATACCGTGTCAATTTTAAGCAAAGAAGATTCTCGACAGAGAACTTATGGATACTTTTGTGATTCACTTTAGCACTAGAGTTAACTATGAGTGTGTTGTCGAAGTCAAAAGTCCATGGACGGTCATATCTATGGACATATCTATGGAATGTGATCCCAACTACGTATATATTGAGACCTTGATTATAATGAAAGTGGTGATGTAGTTTAAATGTTCAAACAATAACTGAACCCTAAAAAAATCAGCTTATTGCTCTACAAAGGACCTTTATGCAAGCTAAACTAATCGTTTGTTCTGTTTTAAAACCATATTGTGAAACTACAAGTGGCATAGAAGTGCTAACTATCATTCTTTATACACAATTATAAGGAATAACAGAGTTAACAGGAACCTTAAGTGATTGCAAATTGACGCCATTAATATAAAGATAACCTATAAAAAATTACAGGAAGAAACTTGTTTCAAACATTAGTGCTTTACTTATTAAATCAAACTATTGTTACTTTTCTTTTAAAAACCTGTAGACACTACCAGAAGCTGTTATTTTCCATACTTGAAGCAAAAAATAACAGACAATATTTACTTTTCTAGAAAATATCATCAAAAGTAGTTTATTTCAGTGGTGCATTAAAATTGAAATGAAAACTAATATATATTCTTACAGAAAACTAAACACCGCAGTAAGATTTCACATCAGTACAACACCAGTAATCCAAAATACATATTATTGACTTACTTTTCATTAATTGCTGTTTTCACCAAACACTCGTATTCACTGCACTTAACGAAAATGAGGCTGTTGGCGGTAACAAAAACACAAAAATTATGATATTAAACAACTAATCAGCGCTTTGTGTAATATGCACTGCTACCTTAATCACTAATGTATTGCTAAAAGAGTCATCACAGTTGTTTTTACAACTTATGTATTACTTTAGCTTGCAGTTGTGTCCTATCTATACCTCACAAAACACTTAAAGTGATAATAACTGCTCCAATAGCATTATTGTAATTATGTATTATCACTCAAATATCAAAATTATTTAACCCTTATATCACTTTAAGCTATAAAATCGTGGGCCCAAATAAGGTTTATAAGAAAGTTAAACTACGCTATATCACCAATTGTTTTTGAAATGCTACTTTAACACTCATTTAACTTACTCTACACTTATTCTTATCACCAAAATGTTAGTTGGGATATCATTCCTCACTTAATTTTTTATTTTTCTACGAACTTATTAACTTTACAAATTTTTTGAGGATTTATTTTATTGCAGGATCAAAATTACTTCAGCGAACCAGAGGTAGACTCCGAATTCCACAACCAACACGTGCACAAATCAAAGGTAAGTTGGAGAGTTGCGGTAATACCTAACCAACAATAAGGTAAGTGCATTTTCTTTACCAACACCACATTAACACTTACCTAGGTACTTGTTTAAACTTCACTAGGACAGTGGTCTCGACACATTCACTCTTACTTCATTTCATTACATATTTCGTCTGGCTACTGGTAAAACACCATGATAAATACATATTTTATCAAAAATGGGTTAAGAATGCAATTATATGTAATTTTCGATGCTCTATCTCCTGGTAAAATGGAATAAACGCTAAGACCGTTCAACGCAAAGATACTTAAGATAAAAATATGGTAAATGGCAAGAAATACCAATAATCGACGTAAATCGACTTATTACTGAATTCGAGCAATGCGTCCGCATTGTGTCTACAAGTGAGAGGTGCTGAGTCACTTTAAGTTTTTTCTTTGTATGTAGGTTTGGCATTTACTTCGGATCGGGTCGTTACGTTCCCTAAAATATGGTTGAGCTAAGCGATGGCTGATTCATATGTCATACTCGTGAACTCAGGGTGCCGCCTGTGGAGGCTGGTCTGCTCTTGTATACTTATCTTAGTTTTAGTATGATTCACTATAGTTTGACTTCGTTCTTCTAAAACAATTTTTGACTTTTACTAGAATGCTGTAGTGGTACTGTATGACATTGTGGAAATTGAAACTTTTGCCTGATGTAAATTTGTTAACCTAGAATTTTTTTTTTGTTTTTTTTTTACATGTTGTGGTTGTCTTCTATAAGTATGTTTTGTGTTTATTTGTAATGGAAAGTGTCCTGCTATGATCGGACATTTTCCAATATTTTTGACGCTGTAAGGGAGAAAAAAGCTGGACACTTGCTGAGTTTCTTGCCGGTTCTTCTCAGTACAAGATCTCCCGCCCAGAGTAGACTTACGAACCGATGGCATAGTGACATTCATAAGAGCTACTTGTAGCCTAAACTGAATAAAATGATTTTGAATTTGAATTTGAATTTGACTTAACTATGAAGTTTATGGTAAGGTAAAATCATTTAAACTCATTTATCACCTTTATCGTTAGCTTGTCATTTTTATTCAAACTACTAGACCTTGTGGCAAATATAGGTTTAATTTCCCTTCACAGCCAAAACCAGATAAGTGTAGATAGATAGATAAATTCTTTATTGCTCACACACAAATGGAAACAAAAGGAAAACAACAGTTACACAAAAACTAGTATATGGGCAAAGGCGGTCTTATACAAGCAATCTCTTCCAGACAACCTTTGGTTAGAGAATCCAAGAAAGAGGTAGAGGAAGTGCGCTAACATTAAATAAATAAGTACAAATAATACCCTTCACACACATACATACATATATACATAAAAAAATATATCTATACTAATATTATAAAGCTGAAGAGTTTGTTTGTTTGGTTGAACGCACTAATCTCAGGAACTACTGGTTCGAATTGAAAAAATATTTTTGTGTTGAATAGTCAATTTATAGGGGAAGGCCTGGAGGAAAGAACATCACGCTATGGCTAATAGAAGTGGAGCAGCAAAGAAAAATGTAGCAAAAACGGAAAAATATTTTTAATGCGAGTGAAACCGCGGGGCACACCTAGTATACTTATAATGATAGAAAAAAAACAACTATAACATGTTACTAGCAGATGACTCAAGTAGTAAATGCTTGTGTAGTTTGAATTTAAACCTCACCTCCTTTGCGACCCAGAGGCCGCATACTCCTTCCGACTTAGCTTCGGTGCATACTTGAAATCGAAGGGTGCAATCGAAAATAACTCCTTTTTTTGGCAACGTTACCATAAGCTAGTGTGACACCGTTGAGCATGAGCGGAGGGATAAACAACTTATTTAACTTAGCTATCTGTTTTGAGCCACCGACGATGATAGCCTGTGACTTGTTGGGGTTGACCGTTAAGCCATGGGTTCGAATCCATTCATAAATTGTCGCAAGGTCAGCATTGAGGCTAGCGATCATATTCGTAATATTATCGACGGAGGCTTGAGAAGTGTATTCCCGCATAATTCTCCGCAAGTGATGTTGCATAAAATGAACACAGATAAAGTATTCTACTTTATCTATTAATAGGCATGTAAAATTTTGCAACAATTCAATTTAACGATAGTCAAAGATCGACTTGGACTTTCAAACCTTATTATCTCAATTTAACGAAATGTAATCTTATTATACTTTACCAGTAAGCAGACGATTTTATGATAGAGAAACAGGTACTCACGGCGATTAACTAAATAGTTAGGCAAAATTATGAAGACTAATTAAAAACGACAAATGTTATCAGTGAATTTATTAAAAATGTATTATGGTAACAAATCAGTAACTAAACTAGACACTTAAAACTAACATAAACAAATCAATCATTTCTAAAAAATAGATTAGAACTTAGTAACTACAATAAATAACAACTCGCACTGGCAAGCTAAATTTGAAAGACAGTGACTTTTTTGCAATAGGCAATCCAGATGATGAACTTTATAAGTTTATTTGTGTTTTGAAGAAGCTAGCTAGCTCTGGTCGTAGGTACTATTTCAACTAGTCGAAATATTGCTAGTTCAGCACCTATGACAGTGTAGTCGTGGTTGTGCTAGAGGTAGACATTGTGGATCTTTTTTGTTGACGTCTGTTTTGGTTTAGGGGAACAGAACTTGCAATATTTCTAAACTTCACCTATTAGTGGCCTTGCGATAATACTACACTATTGTGGGCGGGGTTGTCGTCTTGGTGAGATCGATCCAATGGGATGAATGATCTGCTGCATGCTTTTTACCCTCCACTTCGCTTTTTACTATCAACTTCTCCATAGAATTGACATTTTTAGAATTTTTAGAATTTTCCGTCAAAGTTTCCATGGACTATTAATTTATAGTGAGTTCTTTGAGGAGAGTTATTGAAGATATAAGCCGTCTGTTGTAGGTCAAGATTAGTAGACACAGTACAGAAAACAACGTATAAAGAAGTACTCGTATTTTATGGAAAAAATACCAAAGTTTTAAAGCGCAATGTGGCAGATTTGTACAAACAATCGACAATATTATAAGACTGTTATCTACGTAAGGAGCTAGAAGGCGCGGCATATCGGGAGACCCTTGTAATAGTGGGCGCCACTGAACAGTTTCTTCGGTGTACTCCTCCATGAGAGCACCAGAGCCTTCTTGAAAGGTTCCTGCGTGCAACCACTGCACACTTGCATCACCGCTTTCACCTCAGCCTCGGCTGGTTCCCTTTCGTCCACCTGAAGACAAAAAGTATAACGAATTTGCTTTAGACCGTTTTTGTTTTCAATAATATAAAGTCACAAAAAATATTTAGTAATTTTTTAAAAATTATTGTTATTCAGGATTAAGACACTTACAGTTTGCTTCTGCAAGGTTTGTACCGGCACATTGCCAACTACACCAGCAAGCCCATTTAAAAGAGATTCTTCAAATAGGGCGTCGTCCTCCTTCTCGTCAACAATGTCTGAACTTAATAAAGCCTCATCGACATAAGAACCATCGGAGAGTTCCACCAAATCACGTTTGTCTTTTTTACCTAAAAGATAATACTTATTTATTACTTGGTTCAGACTTAGCTTACAGATGTATACGAGAGAAACAGAACAAATCTTTATTGCGGATCTAATTAATTCATTTGAAGTACTAACTATTTCTCTACCACACATACACAAAACAAACACAATCATAAACATAATAAATGCATAATCATGGTGTATTAATCTTACTGTTAAGATGTGGATTCATAGGTATCCCTCCCTTTGGCCAAATTATTTTTCGTCAAATTTCACTTCCCAAAAAACATATCGCCTAAGTTTCATTTTCCAAATGAACTGTACATTTTGCACATAATCCATTTGGTCCCATTATCATTTAGCAAAATTTTACTTAGTCAAGTTTTATATATTTATATAGCAAAAATAAAACATTTTTTGGAAAATATTATATTCCAAAAAATATTTGCTCAAATTGTCACTTCACATACTTAGGTACTCAAATTAAAGCGTACGCAAATGATTATTTTTGCTAATACATTCAATCATCTGGGTTAGGTTAGGTTACATTAGCGACCATTAACGCGCGAAGTGAACGTGTCGCGGCAGTGACCGTCGAGCGCTAGATCGCATCTATTGTTAATGAATCATTTGGAAATTTCGATAAAAAGGATTAAATATGAAAATTAATTTAGATCACTCAATGGCTTTCACGTAAACAGATAAATTAAGTTAATTTATCTACTTTAACAATATCAACTATTACCTACTCTGCAAACTTATTAATGCGTAAAGAGAACGGCCACAAACAATTGAATTAACAGTGATGCTTCTGTTGTAATAGCACGCAGCAAAAAAATAATTAAAACGAACTACCCACTTAACAAAACATAATCATAAGCCAATTTTTATTCTATGCACCACTCAAATTGTTTTGTAAATCGTATGCCATGAAATATTTTGGGAAGAGTTATGTTGTGCTAAATGAAACATTTGATTAAATAAAATTTAGTTAAATGAAACATGACCATGATGAATTATTTGTTAAACAATAATATGCCAAAAAGAGATTTGCTAACCAAAACTTGCAATAAGTTGTTTTGACCAATGTTTATTTGCCAAATGGAAATTTGCTTAAAATAGTTTGCGATGTGTTATTTTGGGAAACGTTTTTTGGCCAAACATTAGTTATCCGGATTCAAATGTAAGCATGATTGTAATCAAAGGCGGGAAAGATGTAAAATAACTGTAAAATATTTTTTAACTATTACTAGCTGCAGAGATTTTCAATATTTGTGCAAACAAACTTTGTTTGAATAAACATTATTAATATTACTTTTATTACATAGTTCCTGATCACCTTCCTCTATGAAGTCTAACGTTCTACTATACTCACTTGATACTAATTCGTCTTGTAGTTCTTTCTCCGGGTTATCTCTCTTGTCTCTTTTATTCGAATCTCTTCTATATACGTTATGTACTGTATCATCAATGTATTGTACGTTAGCTGGATTAAGGAGGGACCCAGATAGCACTACCGTTGTGCCCTTAGATGGACCTAGTGGGCGGGGGTAGTAGGATGGTCTTTGTCCTTGAGATAAAACGGAGACTAGCTGTGGACTTTGCAAGCGGTTGGGTGATACTTGCTGCACGCTATTGACAAGCTGTTCCGAAACGATTCTGTTGCCGAGTTGGCCATTGACAAACTGCTGTTGGATCTGTAGTCCGTTGGGTAACTGTACAGGTATCATTTGTTGAGATGCGGCTAAGTTTAAGTTTTGAGGTCTCTGTAGTTGACCACCGATGAGGAAGTTGCCGTTGCCGAGGGGTGTCGCTTCTGGTGGTGGAGGTTCTGTGACCGCTTCAGTGGAACTGTCGAGGAGGGAGCCGTCGTGCTTGAAGTGGTGAGCGTGGTGATGCTTGTGGTCCTTGTGCGCTTTGCCAGCGGTTAGGGCGACGTGGTAGATCTGGAGCATTGTTATTTCACCTACTAGACCAGGTTGCGCTGTAAGGGAATTTAGTTTACATTAATATTTAGTTACAATAACATTTTGGCAACGTAACAAGTTTGATGTGCAAAGAGCGGTCACGAAAACGATTTCATTCTGTTTAGAAAATAGACAGTCATTTATTAGAAAATAGTCATAAATTATAAAAGAACTGAGTTTGTCGTTGCATCGGTACACAACAGATTATGCAGATCATTCGAAATATAATATTTGCTTAAAAAGAAGCATACCGATGTATACTGTAGCATCGTCATTGTGCAAACTGTGGGTTATCGGGACAAGTAACAGTCTTGCACTAGTGTCTAAAATGCTTTTGGCATTAAATTGATTTACGAAGTAATAACTCAAGCGGGTCTATTACTTACATTTCATCTGATCTAAATTATCCTTGTTGTACAGAAGGGATTGGTCCTGTCCACTCAATGCTAGGCCGCCCCCTTTAATAACGTGTCCGACGAGCTAAATTAAAGAGAAAAAAATAATTTTACCTTCAGTCCAAAGTCAAGTAAATCTTACAAATCGTACAAAATAAAAAGATCCAAAGTGTATCCCATCTAGAACTTGTATGTGTAATTTAAGACATAATTATTAACTTAACTTGCAATGGTTAATGAAATATTTATATTTGTAAAGAAACGCGCGTCAGGCGCGCATAAGCAAGCAGCAGTGATCATAAATGTAAGTACTCAGAGGTTACTAAACCACTAGGGCTGAGACTTGTTTTTCTTCTTTTTTTTTATATTGACACGTCATAGTAACCACATCCTGCTTGATGGTAAGCAGCCGATGCAGTCCAAAATAATGAGAGCGCTCCTCACCGTGGAACAAGCACGGTAACAAGCGCACCCATTCATGACGGCCTGCATACTTAAATGCCGTTTCACGCCCCGCTTAAAAGACCCGGGACTATAGGATCTGGGAAACACATGCGCCGGCAAAGAATTACAAAGCTGAATGGTCTTACAGAGAAACGACTTGCCAAATTTTTTGGTACGAGTACTGATTGTCTGTACAGTATGATGTAAAGTTTGATGTAAAGTCACAATAAAAATATTAAATCAAAAATTACATATTGCATAACACATTAAAGTTAATAATAATTACTCAGTAACTCTGCATACAAGATCTATATCGGATACACTTTGGATCTTTTCATTTTGACCACACCTTTCTGTTACACGTTGTATACAATTATTGCACTCAGTTGGTGGTTTGTTTGTACCCCGCCTAACTGTGCCATCATGATCATCATGTCAGCCCGGAGATACCCACTGCGGAGTATAATAGGCCTCCTTTCGTGTCCGCCACTCATCTCTGTCTCAAAACATCCTCAGCTTACAGAGGTCCACTGCTGAATATAGGCCTTCCCAATGGATCACCATCACACTCAGTCCTCCGCCTTTCGCATCCAACCACTTCCCGCCGTCTTCTTCAGGTCGTCGTCCTGACTGTGTACCACCGGCTTATCTAAGTTTGCCGCCAGCTCAACAATGTTAGGAGTATTGCATTGTTGAGATTCTATAGGTAGTATGAGATATGATAGATAGCAATTCAGCCTCATCGTCTCTCACTGAAAACCAAGCGCTTTTCGATTGTAACACTCAAAAATATAAAAAAAAAATTGAAATTAATTAGTTCAGTTTTATTTACATTACACATAGTTAGGTAGGATAAATATTGAGATATTGAGATTTTAAGATTTGACTATACTCCGTAGTTACATGAAACCAGCTAGGTTATTACCGAAACACACTTGCTTTTATTTATTTTTCTTATAAAAACAATACTTTCACCAAGGACATCAGTACTGTTATAATATATTGTACACACTGGATTAATATTGTGTTGATTCAGTTCGTGAACACAATCGTGGTTTACTGTGCTCATTGCTCCAACATATTAAATGTATATGCACCAGATTGAACATTTTACAATTTTTACTTTTGTAATTAATTGATCGTAGTGAAAAAGGTTTATTGTTTTCTGATGTTAACGCGATTAAGACAGATATTAATCACTACATAGTATAAAACAAAGTCGCTTCCCGCTGTCTGTCTGTCTGTCCCTATGTATGTATGTATGTATGCTGAGATCTTTATAACTACGCAACGGATTTTGATGCGGTTTTTTTTAATAGCTAGAATGATTCAAGAGGAAGGTTTATATGTAAGTATAATACATGCATAGAATTGGACCCGGTACTCAAGCGGACGAAGTCGCGAGCGGGTCGCTAATATTATAAAAAATACAATTTATTTTAATCGCCTATATGGTGAAGTGGTTAGATCAATGGACTCAGATCTAGAGGTTCCGGGTTCAATATCCAGCGGGTGGTACATATGTTTTGCTAGTTTTACAGTCTGCCTGGTCGTTAGGAATAAGATAGCCAGTCAGAAATTTCAGTAAAATGTTATGGCTTTTAAGAAATCTAAAATTTGCTGTTTTCTGGGTATACAAAAACTTTTACTTTAAACAATAATGCACACTCAAACCCAATAAGAAATCTAATTATTTTTTTTAAAGTACCTACATACAATATACAAACAACATCTGCCAATTAATATTTAAAATTTATATTTCTAAAAGAAAATATCTGATTATAGTAATCTTCTACCAGACGACGCGCAGTAATAAAGGGTTATAAAAACGGGTAAAAATAGACAATACAAAAGTATTGGAGCTCCAGCCACTTAGATATTGTATTCCACATTTCTCATTGTTCCATACGTAATAATCAACAATACATATTCATTCTAATGAATAACAGCTACTCAGGTACTGTAACGAGGGTAAAACAAACATATTGAATTGTTGACTTGGTATTTGAATCGATTGATACAAACACATGAATGCCACCATGAACCTATACAATGCAGTATTAGAAAAAGTACTTTGTAATTTAACCATAATAAAGTGAAAGTTACGTGAATTTCATTAAATCCATAAATTGTCTGTTTAGGTAGGATTTTTTTAAATAACTTTATTCGCGTTGCTCATTTCAGGGCATTAAGTATCAACGATTGCCAGCTAACGACAGGAAACGGGACCAACGGCTTAACGAGCCGCCAGAAAAACGGGCGAGCTTAAAACAATTTTTTATACTTAATTGTAATTTCACTGATCTTAATTCTATCATCTTTGGTATTTAGCAAAAAACTGTAACTAGTAAAATTTAAAATATGTTAAATGACTATGATGATATAATGATGATGATGATGATGATGATGATAATGATGATGATGATGATGATGACACTAACACTTTTGGTTAGTTTTGACTCTTATTCCATTGTATTAAGAGTTCCATTGTTTACATACATACATGTGTGTTTGTATGTATGTATGTATGTATGTATGTATGTATGTTTGTATGTATGTATGTATGTATGTATGTATGTATGTATGTATGTATGTATGTATGTATGTATGTATTTATTTATTTATTTTAAGGTAGTCCTTCACATACATATATAACTACATACATATTTGCGAATGAAAAATTATGATGACAATAAAATGCATTTCACTCGCCGCTGCAATTTTCAAATTTCAATGAAATCCGATCTCCAATTTGGTCGGCCGGAACCCCTAAAAGCTACTCTTCAATCGATACATTTTGTAGTTTCTGCTTTTAGCTCGTAGTTTTTCAACGTTAATTAAAATGTATCAATACGTGTATTTTGGTAGGATTCCTTCAATGTACGGCGCGTACATACATAAATACACTGATTTTACAAGGAATTTCAAAGTCCGATTAGTAGCTGTATACGAGTACAACAAAATTTTCTCCGTAAAAAAAACAAAAAGGAAATCTAGGCTTGTACGAGTGGTACTTTTAATGGGAGGTCATAAGGAATGCCACCCTATAAAGATTTTCCAGGATATGGTACTATGATTTTTGTTAATCTTATTTTTTTGTACTGTTATTTTACCCTGAAAAACTTCTGTTTCTCAAAGTCTAAAACAAAAGACCGCGTTAAGTTTACTCTGTTTAGCTGCCCACCTAACCTTGTATCATTTTTGACAAGGTGTTGATTTATATCACATCTAACTGTACATTTACGATTTTTACTTACCCTATTGTGGAAACCCCTGCCGACTCTCTCCGCGTTCACCCATATTTGCCATTCGCCAGTTTTGCCATTCCAAGACTGACAGGAGTGATACCATCTGCAAATGGAAACATATTATTACTAGACACATTTTCTTATTGAAAAATTAATTAAACTATATATTTATAAAATATAATAAAGGAAGGAAATATTGTTAATTTATGTTATTACTTGTAAGAAAAAAATACCTTGACACTGGCTAAATATGCTAATCGCACGAAGCCATCAAAAAAAAAAGTGAGTAGCATAGGTCATGTTACTTAAACTCTTGTTATGCTTTATGAAATAATTTCAAATAATTTTCTTTGTTTGCCTCGGTAGCTTAGTTGCAGAGCGCTCGGTCCGATTCCCGCAATTCCCGGGTTCAATTCCCAGGTCGGGCAATATGTATTTCGGATTTTTCGATGCATAGCCCGGGTTTGTAATCACCAACCCGCATTTGTCGAGCGTGGTGATTAAGCCGTTACCCATCAATTGTAGCGATGACTTGAGTTCAATGATGGAGGCCTTAGTCCAGCATTGGAACAGCATATAAGGCTCTTTACTTACTATCTTGATATTCAATTTAACATTATAATTATTTATGAAGAATTATCTTTATGATGTTAAATGTTATCATATTACATTGACACAACTACTCAAGTTGGAGTGTGGAGTATTGCCTAAGTGGCGAAACACATAACCGCGGTACGACGTCGCACCGCCAAAACCGGCGGCGCTTGTCTAGTATTTGATAGGTAATAAGGTTTATATTAGCCTGGCGCACCGCTTATTTTGGCGGTGCGACGTCGCAACGTTCCGATACGATGTGTTCCGGCACTAAGGACATTAAGGGCATAGCGAGAAAGAGCTAGATGGATAGAGCTATTTCAGATTTCCATTGGGAAATCTGAAATCCAACGTGAAATTCAAATACATTGCTACCTTTTGTTTGGCATCCGTCTATTGGAGGATGTCTCTCGAATGCCTACATGATTTTCAAAACAGAATTAAGTGTGCATTCGTCAAGAATTTCCATCCATTGTAAGCCAGCCACAATGTCGGTTCGTGATTTAAAGAATGGTTACAAATGCAAAAAATCACATACGAACCTAAAAGAGGAATACTCGTAGTAGTTTTTAATTGGTAATTTTGTTTACTGAAATTGATTTTTGTTCTCTTTCAGTTGGGTAGTTTACTGGTTAGACAATAGAGAAACTTTTTAGCTACTGTCAAACGATTTTTTCTTTTTTGTATGGGAGTGTATGCTATGACGTCACTATCGTGTTCCGTCAATTGAGTGTTTGTTAATAACCTTTTAGGTTACAGAAATTCATGATTAGGTCAAATGAAAACTTGGTTATATTTTAAAGATCTGTTACATGATTTAATTTAGACGTTTATTGTTCTGGAATTAATTTTTGTTGTTTTCAACATCCCTATTGCGTTTTGAAAAGAACATTTAGAATTATGATACCTTGTAGGTATCATCTATATATTAATACGTGAAACAAAAACTTTGTACCCGTTTTTACGAAAATTGCGCGGACGGAGGAGTATGAAATTTCGCGCACTTATAGTTTATATAGAGAAGGTTATCCGAATGTTAATTTTTTTTTTTAATTATGCATAAAAATACATTAAATCAACAACATTACACACACTACCTGTATTTGAGACACACGCATATGTATTTGACACGCACGTACTGTTTGTCTTTAATGCGGCCGACATCTGTCAATGCCAATCCAAACTCACATTCTATCTTTTTTAATTTTTCATTGCTTAGGCTACAATCCGTGCAGCCTTAATAAAATTACGGTCGAATTTCGACCACTGGGCGACCACTAGTTGCTGTAATTGTTTGTATTGCACCGGCGGCAGGGTGGCAATGCGTTTGGGTTGATATTGGGAGGCCATGGGTTCAATTCCCGGGTCGGACAAAGTCTGTTTCGGTTTTTTTTTATGCCTGAGCTTTTGATCGACAACTCGCATTTGGCAAGTAAGGTGATTGAGCCAATATTTACCAATTGTAGCCTTGCTTTTGCCCATCAGTGGGACAGTGTATATATAGGCTATTTTACTAATAGTTTGTTACGCTTTGTAGTGCAACTGTAATTAAATGGATTTAGTTCCTCGTCGCACGTTAACATGGGCGTGGTAAAATTAATTATGTATAATGCGCAGTGAAATCGTTACAAAATCAATGTTTCGTGTTTATGGATAGATCTAAAAATCGGTCGGTCGATGAGCAATAATAATTGCGCAAGTTAGCTAATAAATACTATAGCATACAAGAGCGGCGTTAGCGGTCCTGGGTTTCATTCCCGGGTCAGGAACAGTGTTTAGTATTCCAGTTTTACTTAAATTAATGTATTAGTTTTTCTTGTTTATTGTCAATTATCATTTATTTTTGTGCTCCACTCTTTCCTGGTTGAATGCTAAAAAAAAACTAGACTTGTTTGCCCATTATTAATCTAGATTTACGTGTCATGCTGGTCTGGGAGGTGAAAATAACGTATCAGCTGCTTTACTACTTGTGTCTGAGTCGACTGAGGAACAAGCGTTCTTGCACACACCATCGGCTAGGAACCCATCCCTGATATTATCTATTCCACCTCGGAACCCTACTTTATTTATGCTAAAGGTGGCAAAGGGTCACTAATCGCGAGTATTTTATTGAAATAAATAAATAAATACTCAAAATTTGTGTTTTCAATGCTCTGTCTATCATTTTTTAGGAGAAGGTCGTGAGAGTATGTATATAAGGTCACATTTTATCTAAGGTCAAATATTTTGACAAAACATCTAATTCTATCAGAGAAACAAGGCCCTAGCATTTAAAAAAAAATTCAGGCTAGTTTCATTTTTCACGTTTCCTGGCACAATAATCGTAATATTATAAAGAGCGGCCTCTCTGTCGGCTCTTTTGAATGAAACTACGGTCACGTGTAAGCGGTGAACGCATTGCGGCCTCTCTGTTTCGGCTCCTTTGAATTGAAACTACCGAAAGTGCTTTATATTACTTTTTGTCTTTTGGCATTTTTCTTCATCAAAGAACTAGCGTATAACAATTTAAAATTTTTTCAAAAAATAGTTTATGAAGTTGTTGAATTTATCCTCAAAATATTTGCAGTTGATAAAATGTGACCTTATATATTTCAATCTAGGTTTACGGAAGTAAAAATTAAAAAAACATGTTTCTAATAAATTGTGTATGTATTGATATTGCTTGCAAATATAAATGGGTTCTACTCGTAGGTATCTACATTCGCCAGTTTGTTATGCGCGTGGAGAAACCAGTCTAGCGATTGTATAGAAAGTTAGTTCGCGTTTACGCAGTAGTGATGTGTGAAAACATAAAAAGAAGGCGATACGTGCAATCCATGCCAGTCGGAGCCTTGCCACAATTTGGTAGTCAAGTGAGGCAATTCCGATTTCACCCAACAATGTCGCTGCGTTTATACGGATATACAGGATGGTTGGCAATGAATACCTGTTTATGTATTGTTTTATATTTCATCATCATCATCAACAGCTCATTTATGTCCCCACTGCTGGGGAACGAGCCTTCTCTATGGATGGATAGGGAGAACGGGCCATGAACCACCACGCGGGCCCAGTGCGGATTGGTGGTTGTTAAAGACTGCTAATGCAGCCGGGACCAACGGCTTAACGTGCCTTCCGAAGCACAGAGGAGCTCGAGATGATAAATTTTTGGTCACCCATCCGATGAAAGGCCTTTGCGAAAGTTGCTTAACCTCAGCGATCGCAGACCGGGCGCGTTAACCACTGCGCCATCGAGCTCCTCGTTTTTTTTTATGTTTATTTTACAGGTATTCATTGCCAACTCAAATATGGTAGGGTAATGCATAGAACCCCGGAATTCAAAGCCCGGACTCAAAAGCACCATAGTAATACATATGGCCGAGATATAGAGGTTATTTGTCACCCAGTGAAATTGGAAAATGACAACCCTAGGTTCAGCGGATCAGTGTTTTCCATGGTCCAAAAAATCAGAAGTCAAAATTTATCAGGGTTGAACAAAAATAGTTGAGGATTTGTATGGCAAAATAAATCTGCGTAAATATGATGATTCTTTTTACTTGGTTGCATTGCTATGTTTCAGAATTGTTACCTTTTACCAAAGGTTCTGTATATATACCAATGCAAGATTATACATATAACGTATATATCTTAACTTACGCGTTTAATTTTAAACAAAGTTTTTTTAGCAGGGTTTAACGTTTACTAGTTAGTATAAGTATCCCAGGCATGCAAGGTGGCTCTTAATACCCAATGTTTTGGCTAATTGTACATAATCATTCCGTAAATTTGGAATTTAAAAAACGATAATGTTACATTATGAATGTTGTCAAGCAATGCATTAACTATTTATACTTCTCGACATGTATTACATATCAGCGTATGTAAATATAGTTCTGCGATCAAGTCAAATTACATATGAAAAGCTAGCAGTCTGGTAAGAACTGGTGACAACTCACTATAGATATATAATTGACGCTGATCCAACGCCGAGTCGGCGGCGTGACCACTTTTGGTCAACCCTTGTCAGCGCTTGCCAATTTAGTTCCGCGATCTAGTGAGTTATGAGCGACTTTCTGGTACTTAGTACGGCCGGTACTCGGTAGACAACGGAAGAATCAGAAGCACAGCAGTAGCGGTAGCGGTTACAAATATTATATAATAATGCTGACACGACACTGAAGATACGGCGACAACCCTAGGAAGAGAGTTGATAACAATATTCTTTGTATAACATATTATTTTAATAGAATTTGCAGGAATTTTACTTATAACAATCTATATGTATTTTTAAATGTAAGAAAACTATCTGAACAGTTTTTCTTTTCACTTTTTTGAAAACCTGTCAGAAGCACGCCCGCAAAGTTACAACACTTACGTTTACGCTCGTTGTTTGAATAACGCTTGCCGCTTCCGTTCATGACTGGCGTTAAGGTGAGCTATCAGAACAGATTGATTCGACGTTGCACAACACGAAGTATTATACACCGGTCACAGACATGACGTTGCAAACTATGATTTAGAATGAACGATTGCATAAAATATTGTTGGTGACTATTGCTCCAGTAATAGCCATACAAGATAATATCCTCGCGAATATTCATGCCATTAGAATTATAATTGGTGTACAAATTACCATTTTTTCGGTAAGTTACGCTTTAATAATGTATGTGATGTTTAAATCGCGCCGATTTAATGACTGTTTGTTTTTATATCGCACAGAATCTAATTTCAATGTATACGTTTCGTCTTCAAAATAACGTTTCCAATGTAAGTTTAGTAGATTTTTATACAAGGAGCTAAAATGACTTATCATATACGAGGTAGTTTTACTAAATAGAAACCGAGTTTTAATGGGTTTTTAGCGCCGTGTGTTACACTCTACTTTTCACTACGATTGCGAGAAAATAAAATAATCCAATACAATATGAAATACTTTATTTTATGAAAAATTGAATGTACAATTTGTACAATGTTTTTTCCAGGTAACTTAATTTCAGTCCTCTGTGAAGATGAATGTTGAGTTGTCTGTGGGGTAAACGTGGGAAATACATGTCGTTCCAGGTTTGAGGATCCCTCGTTCGGATGTATTGGATAGAGAATCAGCTGAGTTGACTCATCTCTTGATGTCGATGGTCGTGGGCTAGTTGGGAGAATATTGATGCGTTCTGTGATACGCTGGGTGATATCGAATTTGTTTTGTTCCCGATATATCCTTCCGCCACTTGATCGGATTTCCGTCCACCGTGGCGTTTTAACGTTGTTATATTTGCACCAGAATTCGCTAACAGAGTGCCGGATGTTCTTCGTAAACACAGTGGTCAGTGTCAGTACACTGACACTGGCCACTGTTTACGAAGTTTACACTGTTTACTGTTTGTCTAATCCGGAACAGTTTCCGGATTAAGCAAATTTAGATAGGTGGCGATCTCTTTTGGCACTTAATTTTACGTACTTAATTTATTTTTGCCTATAACTTGCCTTGTGCATTTTCCGTTTTGATAGATGAGAGAAAATCTCGGCGTGCCCACTCCACTCGGACGTAAATCTTGGTAGGTTTTGACAATTTTTTGAATTTCTCCACTTATAACGAATTTCCTCTCCTTATTTGTCTTTGTATTGGGCAGATTTATGGCTTGAAGATGGGTATCAGTTTCGACATCTTCCACTGTTATGTTAGCCAGTTCAATCTGCAGGCACCGCTGATCCCAAAAATGAAAGCAACCTGTAAAACAAAAAATAAGTGTGTTAGAACTGTATTTTGGTTGGTACCCACCTCTACCTAGCAATTTAGTTTAATGAAAATAATAGAAAACAAATGTAACTCTACCTTCGTTGCTAAGTATTTTTCATTTGGTGCCTTATTTACGAAATTTTCGGTATCTGTCCTCGTGAAAACTTTGGATTTCTTGACCTTGTAGCCGGTGGATAATTTCTTGAGAAAAGCCGTCATATTTACATATTTCTTTATATTTACACTATGTCTTATCTGTATAGTTGTTCGTAACATTGAATATGTGCTCCAAAGCGTAGAACTTTGATATTTTTTGGAAATCAAAATACGTAAGAAAAACTCTTTCCGTAAGCGAATCCACTCGTTTCTCTGTCCTCCACTTCATAAACTTTTCGTAAGTATTTAAATAAATGCTTTGTGACCTTGACGGCAACAGATTGAAAATTATTTATTTTCCTTTCTCTTCTATTTGCAAATTAGGGTCTCCATTCTCACTAGATGATGACATTTTCACTATATATTGCAATACAAACGAGAGGTTTTGAGGTTTTATCTAGCCAACAGCAGTTGCTAACAAAAATGTATGTATTAGAACAAGAAAATAAATAATCTGTCTTTAAGGTAACTGTCTCAAAATATCTTAAAACGTATTTAATTGTAATTAATAATAATAATTTGTAGTTTTTTATGTATTCATAAATACACGTTGGTTAGCACAGTTGCAAATATTGCAACACAAATGTAACATCTAATATTAATATCAGTTCCCTTTGTCCAAGTTTAATTAAATAGACGAGTTTTATAAGCGTACGGTTCTTTGTAACGAATCGTAATATGCTACATACAGTAAAAATGTTTTCTGAATATGAGAATCTCGTTTCTCTGTCTTTGCCATATTCGTGTGATTTTTTTGTGAATAAGACAAACATCGACACGATCGCAACACTGTTGAGTGAAAACAAACGGTGAGATCAAATATGGAAGCGCAGTATAGCCAGCGCCTTTGGTTAATTAGGGAAACGAGACAAGAGCCAAAGATGCAGACATACTGAAATCGTAGTTAGATATTGTTTCGAAGAATGTGAGTGTGCGGTAATATCTAGAGAGTATTCACTCCATTGTGTGGCTGCAATTATAAAATAATGAACAGTGATATCAAAATACTGACTTCAATTTTAATTAAAACAATGCAACGCTCTAACGTGCACGCTACATTAGTGGAAGCTTGAATACGGCCCTCGCAAACGAATTGGGGAGGGCTTTTCCGGATCAAACATTGTATTGAAGTTTAATATCATATTCAACCTTTAGAGTGCTATTTTAGTTTTTCCTCTCAGCAGAATCAAATGTCATACTGAAATATTGAACTTAATCATACTGAACGAAATGTAGTAAAATGTTTTTATTATTTGCCTTTAAGTGTGTGTGCGCGTGTGTGTGAGGGTGTGTAAGGGGATGTGTTTGTGAGTGTATGTGTGTGAGTCGTGTGTGTGTCTGAAAATTTGCTAAATATGTTATGTTATGATTTAAAAAATATATAATGTGGAACGGGAAGTCACGTCACGGGAAGTTACGTCTCACGGCTCGCCGTTGGCCGCCATTTAGAAGAAATATCACAGTTTCGATCAATCGCTGTTTTCAAATAGTTGAAGTAGTTGCGTGTATGTAACTTTAACATTTTGTTTTAATTTAGGTTTTAAGGTTTGTGTCTCATCTAAGGCACTTGATTTTACATTGAAACTACTTAGTTTAATTTTTAGTTTCAATGAAATGGCGCTATTTGCATCTATATAAATAACAATTAAAATATTTAAAGTTTTATATCACTTATATTAAATTGTAATAAAACTAGCGGCCCGCCCCGGCTTTGCACGGGTGTACTCTTATTTTTAAACATTTTTTTAAATATAGCCTATGTTACTCAGCACTAATGTAGCATTCTAATGGTGAAAGAATTTTCAAAATCGGTCCAGGTTTTTGAGTTTTTTCGTTGCAAACATACATACAAAAATACAAAGCTTTCCTCTTTATAATATTAGTATAGATATATTCCCTCCCTTATTACTTACTTGTTCAATTTTAACGGGTAATTGAGTCTGAAGAACGTTTGTCCGTGGACAGCCATGCTGAAGTAACTCGCCTCATTGGTGTTGGATATCCACGCCAAGATTTCCTTCGGGCTCTCTCCAACTGTATAAAAAAAGAATTGTAGGTAAATGCAATTTCTGGTGCAGTGATTGACGAGAGGCGCAATAAAGCATGGCTCATCAGTGGGCATCTTCCTGTTAGACTTAATGATTACTTTTCATTAAGTTTATAAAAAGCTAACAAATAACTCTTTAGAAAAATTATGAAGAATCAGGTATATTTATCGCGTAAAAAATATTCTTTAGCATATTAACGTCAAACTGCTCAGCTCTAGCTTTTCCTTTAGAACTATTGCCTATTGCTTGTTTTCGCTTTATGCGGGTTGGTGGCTTTTAACGACTGCCATCACTTATCGACAATTAGGAACCTCGGTATAACGTTCCTTTAGAAGCATGGTTCCTATAGTCGAGAGAATTTAGTCAAAATAAGTAGCTTTATAAGAAAATAAGTAGGTAGTTTTTATACATTTCTAAAACATGAAATAATCTATATACAGACTTGGCCTGACTAATTCATCATCGCCAAGCCTAAACCGCTGAAGTAAATATTAAGTAAATAGATGAAATTTGGACTGTGGGTAAATTGAGTGACGTAACCAGCCACTATTAAAGGATTCTACAAAAATCGCACAATAAGGGGGTCAAATAGGGGGTGAAAGTTTGTATGAAAGTCCGTCAGTTTTGAAGTAAAATACATGAAAATTGTTATTTGGCTTCTTGATAGGAAATAAAGAATGGCGTGTCTCAGGAATTTTGTTTATTTTCTTCTAAAAGAGTAAAAAAGTAAAGAAGTTTTTTTTGGGGAAATCGTTATTTTTTATATATAACTATCAAAATGAATAATTTAATCGATATATAGATTTTTCAATAAAAATAAAGAATGACGTATTTTAGCAGTTTTCGAAAAATTTCCCCTAGAGAGGTGAAATAAGCTTGGAAAGTTGTATGGAAATCTGTCATTCTTTAAATTTCGGTATTTGGCCTGATAAGAAATTGTAAAGTGTTTCAGGATTTTAAAAAAAATGATCCCTTAAGTAGGGGATGACAATTTGTACAGGAGGTTTCAAAACTGACATTACTTATACAGAGTGATCTTTATTATGTTGTTTTGTGTTAGACACTTTTTACTTATACCCTTATTATATCAGGTCACATTTTATCAACTGCAAATATTTTGACAAAACATATAATATATCAGAGAAATAAGAAATAATAGAAGAATAGAATAAAAATAAATGAAAAGAATAGAAATAAATGCTAGGGAGCATTTAAAAAAAAATTCAGGCTAGTTTTTTTTTTTTAACTTTTCCTGACACAAAAATTGCAATATTTATAAGAGCGGCCTCTCAGTCGGCTACTTTGAATGAAACTACGGGCACATGTAAGCGGTGAAGGCATTGCGGCCTATCTGTTTCGGCTCCTTTGAATTGAAACTACCGAAAGTGTTTTATTTTACTTTTTAATCGAAATGTATTTGGTGTTTTTCTTGAAAACTAACGTATGAAAATTTAAGGTTTTTTCATAAAAATAGTTTATATATGTTGTTGAATTTATTTTCAAAATATTTGCAGTTGTTAAAATGTGACCTTATATTTACCTTTAATAAGTTTGGCTTTTATTACGAATAAACACAAGTAGTGTAGCCCACGTTAGCAAAGCCGCGAACAAAAGCTAGTTATATTTGTTATATAATTATTGTTTTAATATTTCGTATATTTCGTTTGGTCGAGTAATGATTTTTTTTATTAATGACCTATTTTTCAAACTAAATCATTCAACGTATGACCAAAAAAAATACTCGCAAATAATTATCAAGGCTCAATAATGCAATAACGGGTCCATTCAAAAAGTAGTTATATTTTTACAATTTTTAGAGAAAGGTGAACGTTCCAGTTTCGGCCTGGCAGCGGCCGGTCCTCGTGGATTACGTAATAAGTGTAGCACGAATTCTCTTATTTCGCAACTCGTGCGTGTCAATAAGTAGGGTAAGCGTCCGCGCATAGCGTAGAGACAATGTTAAGTCAATAAAGCGTTATACGCTATTCAAATTAAACCACGCTCGGCTTGCGTCAAATGCGTAACACGTGCACTGTCCTACACAATGCATTGCTAATTGGAGAATACGGTACAAATTGGTTTTAATGGCTGGACAGCTGACGAGTGCCGGGCAGCTCGTAGGCCGACTGAGGCCGCTGCATGAGTTACGATTTATAAAATGTTCAACTAATATTTAACGCAAATTTTGTTGCGAACAAACTACAAAAACACAAATGTTGAAAAAATTTCCACGAGCAGAATTTGAACCTGCACCCTTCTGACATTCCGGGTCAGGTGCTCTTCCAATTGAGCTATCGTGGTTCTGACCAGCCCGCCGAAATTATTCAATTATGAGTTACGATTTATCAAGATTGGCAGCAATATGGCCACACAAAGGCTCATGTCGGAAGGACCTCTTGTAGGACTTTCATTAGATGATGATTAATACGACAGCCGAATAAGTACCATTAAAGATCAATTTGCAAAGAAAGAATTTAAAAACTATTTGATCGAGATTTTGATTACTTTTTTGTCATAACTTCACTAGCATTAATAACATTAAAACTTAGTGTCAGATAGTTTATCCAAGAGTTTTGTCATTGTCGTACGATTACAATATGAAACTTGTAAGTGCTAGCCAAATTTCAATGACAATTTCAATTATCATTTTACATTTACACAATTCACACAATGCTCTATTTATATTAAACTGAAAGTACGACTTGCCTTGCGTACTAAATTAGCTCTTGATAATTCTGTCAGCAAAACCTATGTATCGGTAACTCGATTGAGAAGCTGTGTCACCCGTAATGCAAAAGGTCTCAAGTCGCAAATCGCCATCAGAAGCCATTTTTTATTTATCAGTACCTATGTTTACTGTGGATTTACAGATCCATATTCAGTTTTGACCAAATTATTATTATTAGTTATTATTATTGTAAAGGCTGATAGGAAATCTGGATTGACATAGACAATATTGTGGAGGCAAGTCACTCTTGTTCATGCGAGATTAAATTGCGCGCTTTGTTCTCCATGTAATGGAGTGCCGCTGATTCTGGTATCTGACGGAAATGACCTGTCGAATTATGGTTGGGCTCTCGCCACTATAGCTGGCTGCAAGCTTATCGACTAGACGGAATTGTGGAGGCGCAACGTTTGATATACTTTTATTTCTGGTATAAGATTGACTAAAACTTAAGATGATCTGTGTTTCACTTGGTTTAATTTTAAGAATGCAGTTCTTTGCGCTGTGTTTGAATAGGTATAATTTTAAGTTTTTTTATTATTATATTACATTGTATAGTTCTTATGAGAATAAATGTCTTAAAACCTAAACCTAAAACTCTTATTACAATGGGATAAGAGTCAAAAGTAGTCTAAAGTGTATGATGAACTCGAGTTTTGAAGTATTTGGCAGTAGTAGTGTTTCTAGTAACGCATTTCACTTACCAGAATAAGAAAACAGTGGATGATCACCGGAGTGGTTATGGAACTTAGTCCACAGACAGAGGGTGAATTCCTTGAGATCGGGCAAAGTCTTCTCGTACTCCATGTACTGGTAGAACACCTCCTGATTCATGGACACCTTGTAGACGCTGCACGAGTCCGAGCTGGGCGACGGCGCCGCGTTAATCAGGGACGACAGCTTGTTACCAGAATAGGAGGGGCGGCGGTTCAGGATTTTCAGGCTGCTACTGCGAACATAGGATTTGTTTTACTCATATTAGTATTTTGAAAAAGTTTCGGTGACAGAACTTTTTAAACATAATCGTAAAATAAATTGTACGATAGCCGTTTATGTCCATTGTCTCTTATATTTAATGTAAGGAAAACGTTCGGCCCCAATTCAATTCCTGAGTCAGGTTTTTCCATGAATAGCCCGGATTGGTGGGATTGGTGATCTCCAACCCGCCTTTGGCAAGCGTGGTGATAATACTAATACCATTGAAGCCATACCATTAATTGTAGCGTTGACTTAATTTTAATGATGAAAGCCTTTGCCCAGCACTGATATTGTATATACCAATATAGGCTTTACTTTACAACAACCAATGTTTGATGTAACGTAATTATTGCTCCTATACTTAATATACTCCAATACGTATATCAAGTTTTATTAAATATAACCAGTATTTTAAATGTGGTTAGGCGTAAAAGCACTTTAAAATAAATTGAGCTTTTAAGGGCTTAACGCTCGGATATGGATCGGCAACAGGTGGTTTTATACTGGTGCTATGGATCAGTAAATAAAGCTGCAATATTGCAATACTCGGTAACCAGGAAATCTTTTTTTTCTGTTGATGATAAAATGTAAAAAGATTTAAGAATACAACGGCAACCCCGGATTAAGTGGAACTCTTCTCGGAATGCAGGATACAGAAGGATTAATCCTTAGTACCTAAGAGGTTGGGGGCATCTGGCCTCTTCTTACCAGATTCTCATCTGATGGCCTCATTCGCCTGATTTTCAATTGATCCGTACAAGCTACATACTTCAGTCAGGACTCCACGCCTCAGTTAACCCGAACCGCCCGCTCTCGATTCTTCTCCGAACGCCTTGGAGAATCTAGTAGTAGACGGCGACACGCTTGAGCAATGTCATCCCCTCTAGAAACAGTCTGAGGATATTATATATATATTATATATTGAGCGGCTTGAGGAACTTTTTACTGATTAGCACGGCCTTCATTCTACCTGATGTTAAGTGATGATGAAGCTGATAGTGGAAGCGCACTTCCCCCGGAATCCTCAACTATAGTATTTGGGTCATATTCAACAAATGATTTTAATTTGTTTGTTTGGGTTTTTTAATAACAATGTTTCCTATATATATTTTACTAACAAAAAAACTTTTACCTTATTTGTAACATATGCGTGAGTGGGCATCAAATATCATCATCGCTTACTGAAATATTTAAGGATGACTTTTCGGGAGTCCACTGAAATGAAAAGTGTCCACCGAAATGGTAAAAATGACCACCAAAATGATAATTATCCCACCAAAATGACTAGACCATCTACCCGAATATTGTACAAGTTATAAAGGCTACCGAAATGAAACTATTTTTGTCCCCATATCACTGAAATGATATACTTTTACTTTTTGGCGGGAATCCACAATGACGTTGTTGCGCGTGCGTGTGCTCCGACGAGTTGAGTCGGATTGATCGAAGTGAGCAATGACAAGCGGGACACAACAACGCAATGTTGACGAACCTATTTTACTTAAAACTGTTCATGAAAATAATAACTTTTTCCAGGACAAAAGTTGAGTGCTTGTTACATGTATAAGAAAGAAGGTAAACAAACAATAGCAACAATAAAAGTTAATATCAATCCAAATAATAAATGTACAGGGGAAGATATTTTACGAGAGGAATTGGATTCAGGACAGGTCACCGTGATGATAAAATGCCACTTTGCATTTATTTTATTTTATGTAATAGAGCCCATTACTCAATAATTCTTTTTGCCAAGGTAGAGAAGTACCTACTTAACTAAGAATAAAATACAAAATCATAAATCAGCACATTGCACTGCCGCTCTCACGATTGCCGTGTATTTTTTTTCTTGGGCAGTTCACCCATTTAGATTTTTTCTGAAACTAAATACAGACATTTAAATCTATTTAAAATTGCTGAAGCAAAGATATCACAATTAATTAAAACAGAGGCACACTTAAAAGCAAGCTTACAAGCTTTTATAAAAGAAAGCACAGTAACTGCTAATCCTTTGCTTTTTAATGAACTTAAAACTCGTCTTGACAGGATAGAAGCCTTATTTTTAGATTTTTATGCAATTCAGGAGGAGATAGAGGAGCTTACTGATGATCCTGATGTCAGATATTTAGAACGGGGGGCGTTCGAGAACCAGTACTACGCCGCGGTTGACACGTCCTCTGCGGCTTTTCCAAACGACTCTACTGGTTCCGAGGTAAGCTTTCACGATGCAAACTCAAGAAGACAAAATAATTTTGTAAGGCTACCGAAAATAGAATTGCCTTTCTTTAGTGGTGATTATCAGCAATGGTTTGAGTTCCGCGATTCTTTTATTTCCAGAGTGCATTCAAACAGCAGCATTGATGACATTAATAAATACCACTATCTTCGTGCTTGTTTGCAAGGCAGTGCCGCCTTAGTCATCAAAAGCGTAGACTTTAAGGCCAATAATTATGATTCTGCTTGGGAGTTGTTGAGCAAGCGATACGACAACAAACGCTTGCTCGTAAATAATCATGTTCAATCGCTCTTTAATGTCAATTCCATCCTAAAAGAATCGAGCAAAGCCTTGCGATACATAGTTGACACTACCAATAAAAATTTACGAGTTTTGTCTACTCTAGATCAGCCCACAGAACGTCGGGACACGTTAATCATTTACATGATGGCTACAAAATTAGACGGCACAACAAATAGGGAAGAAAAATGGGAAGAAAAATGGGAAGAAAAATGGGAAGAAAAATGGGAAGAAGAATGGGAGGAGTACCGCAATAATACCTTAGATACCTTTTTAACTTTTTTAACAAACAGGGTTGACCTTCTGGAGACCTTGGAGGAGGCTAAAGGTAACAAATTTAATTATAATAATTTGTTTCAGCTATTCAAAGGCCTAAAAATCCAGCCCGGCTCGAAGGACCACGTGAAGCTGGTAGTTCTTAAGTGGGATGTAGATATCAATAAAAGTGAACTGTATAACATAGACAGATTTATAAATTATAATATTCTACAAGAATTAGCCCGACAATGACAAATAATTATTGCGTGCGCGGCTGTAGTTGTGTGGAATTTCTCCGCGCTCCCGCAGATCGCGGCGCCCGTGCGCCCAGTGTTGCCATAGCTAACTACTGAGGCACTAGCTATCTTATCTCTAGCTGCTGGAACACAACCATGCTACATACATTGATGTTATAACATAATTTAAAATGGTGATACCTAGCCAGGCAGACAAACTAGCCCTACCACCTACCAAACTGAGTACACAAACATGTATCAACCGCTGGGAATCAAACCCGGGACCTCTGGGTCTGAGACCTATAGACCACCGAGATGGTGTAGATGTTTGGACATTATTTTTTGTTATTACCTCCGTTCTATAGAACGCTCGGGTGCTTTCACATATGAGGTGTGATACGTCAACTCCCCGGGTACGATCGGCTGCCAATCTTCGTCGCTCAAAGCGACCCCCAGAAGACCACACAGCAGAAGTATTCGCATGATCTGGAAATAATTTGAAGTTGTTACATTCTATTGAAAGAGACAATTAGAAGAGGGAAGCCTCTGCCCAACAGTGGACAACAAAGGTTAAGAAAAAAAATGGATGTGATGGTTTAGGCACATCTTTATATTACAGTATAAATAACCTCTAATTACACTCGTGAACAAATAATACGGGTCAGTAGGAAATTTTTTAATATCTCTTAAAATAATAGAGCTAGCAGCATGAATGAAACTGTATGTTGTAGATAACTTCATAGTTAATAATAACGATATTAAATGGTGGAAACTTGTCAACATTTTTTGCGTTAAAAATTAAAAGATATTATCTCACACACCACTTAAAAACGAACTTTAAAGCCACATTTATACTTCGTATTGCCTCCACGGGCTCTTCTTACAGCTGCCTGACGATTGGGCATGCTGTTTATTAAGTTTGTTATGCGATGTTGCAGAATATTGTTCCATTATTCCACTAACACATGTTTCAGATCTCAGGTGTTGCTGGGGCGGGGTTCCGATTTCTCACACGCCTTCCGAACTCATCCTAAGCGTGCTCAATCGGATTTAGATCTGGGCTTCTCGAGGGCCAGTCCATGCAATTTATGCTAACGTCCTGAATATTACTCATTTACAATTTGTATGTGGCCTAGCATTGTCATGCATGAATATGAAATTTTCACTCATATTAATCAAGTATGGGCCGATATACTTATTAAGGATCTCTTCTACATATCTTGCACTAGTTAGCGTACCATTTTCTATCTGCACTAACTCCGTGCGGCTCTCGACACATTCCAGCCCAAACCATAACCGATCCACCGCCGAAAGACACTTTTTCCTCAAAACAAGCTGGAATAAAATGTTCCCCTGGCCGTCGGTAAACTCTTCGCCGCCCATCCAGTGCATAGAGCATAAATCTAGATTCATCAGAAAACATTACTCTTGCCCATTCTTCGTCTCCCCATTGTGCATGTTCGCGGGCATAACGTAATCTTGCTACTCGAGGTTCCCTTGCAAGTTTTGGGCCATTTGCGAGTCTATAGGGGGTCAAATTAATTTCTCGGAGCCGCCGCCTAACACTCCGCTCGCTAACTTCGTCTCTTCGGGTCTCTCGAAATTAATTTGTTACTTCAACTACCGTGAGGTGTCGATTTCGGAGCATGGTCGTAACAATAAATCGATCCTCTCGCGCCGTAGTACATCTCGGTCTGCCGGTTCCTGGTCTTCTAATTCTGAGCCCAGTTTCTCGGAAACGTTACACGACTCTTTGCACCGTAGAAAGTGACACGCCTAGTTCTCTTGCTGTTCTTCTCTGACTTCTGCCTTCTTCTAGCATAGTGACGATACGTGTACATTCTTCTGGCGTTAACGATATGATAGTTATTAGTCTTTCACGGTCATTATTGATACCGTGAAAGACGATGATGACTGCCTTTTATTATTTTGATTTTACAGATTGAAAACAAAAATGAGAAAACAAGCAAAAACACGTGTGATTTGAATTTATTACCAAATAAGAACTTTTGTTCATTTTTTTCCAAATACTCTGTACCTATAACATTTAAGGTTTTATGTCATACGATAATAAAATATCTTTAATATAAAGTTAGTTTCATGCATGTAACATTATTAATTTACAAGATACACAGGATTCTGTCGCTGGCCCGTATTATTTGTCCACAAGTGTATTATGAGCAAAAAATCAATAAAGGAACGTTGCGTGGGCCAGATTAAATGTCGGACGCGGTTTTCGTTTGCGATGGAGCAAACGCACTTGTGCATTCATTGTAAATGAATCGCGCGCGTTTTTTAATACGTATTTATATAACAAGTTAGTGTAATCGGAAAACCTGTAAAATATATTACCTACAATATTTATCTAGTATTCATGTTGCGATCGTGCAATTTAAGCTATATTCTCATTGTTGGGTTTTAACCCATCCTTCACTTCACCCATCCTTTAGGATGGGTGAATTTAAATATCTTCTGGTACTTTGCGCTTCAGAGACACGTTAAGCTGTCGGCAATGGTTGTTGTAGTTTAAACTCAACAACCTGCATTGGGTCAGAACTAAAGCGAAAGTAAAGAAAACAGACCTTAAAGTTTTGCATACTGTTTTGTTGTAAATTTAGTGCCACAAAGGGATCCAAAAAAAAACAAAACTCGATTAATTCATTTTCCCTTTTTTTATTTAATTTTATTGATCGAAAATTAACCAATAAAACCAATATGCCTCAAAATAGTTTTCTTAACCTGCTTAATATATTTAGATGTCTTCCGACATTTGATTATTACATAATATACGCAATCGCATAAATTAATTAGAGGTTAACTCGGACGCGTAACAAGAACATATTGATGCGGAAACACAGTAGACGTAAAATCCATGGATAATATTATAATGATGCGTTTCTCGCTAAGCATACTGACTATAATTACGAGTATTAGATAAGTATGTTTGCTATATTAGTACCTATATAATGTTGTATGTATGTAATGTAGATACGTAGTAGATAGGTTAAATTAAAAGCCTTGTTAATATTTGTTAAAGTATTGTATAAAATTCAGGACTTCACGAAAGCGGTGGTTATTTTTAAGTGCTGCTGGTGAGAGGCAACGCGCCCTGCCCGACACCCGAAGCTACCAGGTTCAATTCACCCAGAACGGTTTAAGTGCATATTGGATTTTTCGATGCAGCTCGGGTTTGTGATCACCGATGGGTTTGTATGGATGTATGTTTGTATGGAGGTTTGTATTGGATTGTAATGATGATGTAATGAATTATGGAGGCCTATGCCCAGCAGTGGGACAGATATATAGGATATTTACTTTTTATTTTTTATTATAGTACGGTATTGATAGTCACAGCAGTTCTACTACGTTTGAGTCTTCAATCAATTTTGTACTAGATTTCCGATGTGCGCAAAAATGGTAGGCGAATGTATTTGTTTCTAATATACCTACATGATTTTAAAAATATTTATTTAGTGGCAGGGATTTCCAATATACACCACCAAGGTTTTCTGCCGCTGATTGTTTCCTTAATAAGGCTGTTTTGTATTTAGCTTTAAAACATTCAATGCTAATTTTTCCTCTCATAGGAGGCGGTAGAACGTTCCAGATGCTTGCAGCGTGGACTTTAAAAGATCCTCGATGACGTGTGGACTTGTGCTTAGGTATTTTTAGAAGGTTTTGTAGAGCAGGTCGCAAACTTCTCTGAGTGGTATCTCCAATCCAGGTAAGTTTTTCGAAAAGGTACTCAGGGTTTTTGTTCCAGATTATCCTGTGAACAGTGCAGGCATACTGGAGTTCGCTTCTTGCTTTCATGTTTAGAATGCCTTCCTTGTTTAGGTATGGAGCCTGCCGTCGTGTGTACAAATATTTTGAAACCTTAATTTAATCTTTATTTGTAAGGTTTAAGGTTCATATTACGCTGAAGTTGATGCTATCTAATGTTTTTTTTTTCAGATTTTGTTATTTGAAATTTAAATGTAAAGATATGAGCAAACATAAACACTTTCGAGATGCATTTTTGCTCCAGATCCTTTAACTAGTAGTAAGACTAGTTGTGTTACATAATTTATCGAAGGTTTTAGTACTAATATTTGTTCTGTGTCGAAGTTTGCCGTGTCGCGATCGTCGGCGTCGTCTCCGCTCCAGACGGAACCCGTCTACCCGAGCGGTTATCGAATCCGAAGCTAATATCAATAGTCCACTGCCATTTAAGCTTCCTAATCCTACAAGCTACGTCAGTTAATTGGGTTATTTTGCGAATAACTTCGTTCCGGATGAAATAGTTTCAGTAGTCTACCTGCAAATTCCGCTTAGTTTGTGGAACAAATTATTTGAGATATCTGAATATAAGGCTGCCTTAACTAATATAATTATGCATATTAATTGTGTATTACTTCAATGCAGAATCATTGCAAGATACGTGCAGGTGTAAATTAAAATCACTGATTAGTAACAATTATTTGATTATAAGTTTTTAAGTTATATTTCAACATGGAGTGATTTGAAAGTGACGAAACACGGATTTGTTTTATATGAAGCAATTTAATAAAATTTTAACATAATCTTATAAACATATTACGTGTAGGTACATGGTATGTACACAAAGAAGGCGTGGAATAATGTGGAGACTATTAAAAGGTACCCACCCACCCCGTCGCTAGTCAGCGGTGCAGGTGCGCAATCATACTAAATTAGTTGATACGCCGGCCGTGTACAGGGAATAAATAAAGAGCACCAATCATATAGCAAGTGGTAATAATGAACAAAGCAAATGAGTCATTTGTACACTCAACCTTAAATGTTGTAATTTGTTGAAAAGACAGACATTTAAACGTATTAATAATACTTACGTATTAGTGACGGTAGTTGTTGACATTGAATGGGCGCCTTTGGCTTTCAAAGTAAAAAGTGTTGAATAATTTCGGCGGGCTGGTTATTGAACCACGATAGCTCAATTGGAAGAGCACCTGACCCGGAATGTCAGAAGGGTGCAGGTGCAAATCCTACTCGTGAAAATTTTTTCAACATTTGTGTTTTTGTAATTTGTTCGCAACAAAATTTGCGTTAAAAATATTTGAACATTTATAAATAGCTTGCTTACTTCTTAACTGATCTTTAATATTTGTAAAAATATTATGACCGGATGTTAGTGACGGTAGTTGTTGACATTGAATGGGCGCCTTTAGCTTTCAAAGTAAAAAGTGTTGAATATTTTCGGCGGGCTGTTTATAGAACCATGATAGCTCAATTGGAAGAGCACCTGATTCGGAATGTCAGAAGGGTGCAGGTTCAAATCCTACTCGTGGAATTTTTTATTAACATTTGTGTTTTTTAATAATACTTTTTAAGTTAAATGTGTGAGAAGTACGATGACGCATTGGTTGACGCGTAGACCGGGCGTCTACGCTGTTAAACAACTTTCGCAAAGGCCGGTCATCGGATGGGTGACCAATAATATATCATCTCGAGCTCCTACGTGCTTCGGAAGGATGTAAAGCTGTTGGTCTCTGCTGCAATAACGGTTGTTAACAACCACCAATCGCTGGCACGCGTGATGGTTTATGGCCCATGATGAAATGTTTGAACTATGTTTTTGAATAGCATCAATACTTATGACTTAAAACTTTAAAATAGCGCTAAAGTATATGCATCTAAATGTGACGCGGTTTCTGCTCAGTAAGAAGGAATCGATTAATTGGAGGCATTACCACTTTTATTCAACCATACAATCTAACGTTTTAATGTGAAAGTTCCATGTCTTTTCGAATTCCCGGAAGCTAATTGCCGACTAACCTAGGTAGGGAGGACAGCTGCGGTAATGTAGAAAATTACCCCACACTTATCTGTTGACGTATCGGTGATATAATGAAGAGTCCGCCACCCCATACTTACTACTATCGGACTAATTTATATGTGACAGTGGACAAACATTAAATGTTTTTCTTTTGTTTACTTATTTAATTTTAACGCAAATTTTGTTGCGAAACAAATTACAAAAACACAAATGTTGAAAACATTTGCACGAGCAGGATTTGAATCTGCACCCTTCTGACTTAACGGGTCAGGTGCTCTCCCAATTGAGCTATTGTGGTTCTAACCAGCCCGCAGAAATTCATCATCATCATCATCATCAGCTCATTTATGTCCCCACTGCTGGGGCACGAGCCTTCCCTATGGATGGATAGAGAGAACGGGCCATGGTGGTTACCACGCGGGCCCAGTGCGGATTGGTGGTTGTTAACGACTGCTAATGCAGCCGGGACCAACGGCTTAACGTGCCTTCCGAAGCACGGAGGAGCTCGAGATGATAAATTTTTGGTCACCCATCCGATGACCGGCCTTTGCGAAAGTTGCTTAACCTCAACACTCGCAGACCGGGCGCGTTAACCACTGCGCCATCGAGCTCCTCGAGGCAGAAATTATTCAACACTATTTATTTTTTACTTTGAAAGCCAAAGCGCTGATTCAATGTCAACAACTACCGTCGTTAACATCCGATCATAATATTTTTACAATTACTAAAGATCAGTTAAGAAGTAACCAAGCTGTTTATAAAATGTTTTTGTTTTGTTTATATAGTTTTAACGCAAATTTTGTTGCGAAACATTGCAACCTAATTTGAAAAAAGACAAAGTGTTGAAAAAATTTCCACGAGCGGGATTCGAACCCGCACCCCATGACATGCCGGGTCAGGTGCACTACCTACTCGTGGAATCTTTTCAACACTTTATCTTTTTCCAAATTGTAATTTGATCTCAACAAAATTTGTGTAAAATTATATGTAAATAATCATTACAACCTAAGGTTTTTTTTTATTAGGCGATCAAGTAGCGTTCGTTCGCCTACTTTTTCTTCTTTTTACAGCGAAAAAAATGTTTTCCAATGTATATGTATGTGGGTCTGGGGCAACTTGCGAGTTTTGTGGGGCTCTCTCCCCTCGCCCAACTCCAGGAAGTTGGATGGGGCGCAATGCAGTACTTACCATCCACTTAAGGGTGTAACTCCGTGCCACGGATAGCAGGCACTGAGTAATGCGGTGTACCCTAAAACCTTGCAACACCATGAATATAGTTCGCGCGTCACCTACAGTTAGAGCATTATACTTGATTTTCTTTAAGATTTTGAACCTTTTTTGATTTTTAATATTTTTGAATAGGTGATCTTAATTCCTAATTCTTTGTCTCTATTTGCTATTTGTTTACTATGGTCAAGAATATCAAACATTGTTACGTTCAAATTGTACTGTAATCTATTATATTCGATTGTCGCTTTTAACAAGCAATTAAATTATTTAGGTATCATCAATCATAATAATATGCTCGATGTCTGATAATTTATTCCAGTTACTAATAGGGCGGCGTGCCGTACCTGATGAAATCACTGTCAATGGATTAATCCGACAATTGAATTTTTGGTAACCGAATTCTTTTGGTATGCCTCTATGGTATATTTATTGTGTAACAAAAAATTACCTTCATATTTCCATTATCCGTACTAATTAAAAAGTTCGAAACTTACCAGAGCTTAAACAAAACATAATCTAAGAATCCAAGTACAGAGATCTTCTAGACAGAGATAAAAATGCATAAGCTATATGTTATCTTGTATACCTACTTATACCTTACGCGATCGAACCCGTGACCGTGAGTGACTATCGCGTACCGCTACACTAACCCGGCAGTCATTAAAGCATACCAAAGTAGATCAATACGTATAATTTAAATTTAATTAAACGAAAAACACACATTTACGTAATGAAGTTGACCGATACCTACCTGTTTCTTGCGAAGCTGGAAGTCCGCTGTCGCATCCGCCTCGCGCTTAAATCGTGTAACTTTATTTTGAGGAAGTAATATGTTGCAGTAGCCGCAAACCTTAACATGTAATACTTCCGAGCAAGTTGGTATAACTTTATTTAGTTTTATAATATCAAACTGGGGAAGCACTTGGTTACGTTGAGACGTAGGGCCCTGAAGGTAAATGACGATAAAGTCAGCAACGCACTTCACGCGGATATCTCAACTATTATGATACTGACTACCTTATCTCTAACAAAAAGCAAAAAGGTTAGTCGACATCACATGAGACCGAAGAGCTGGCAGCTACCTCGGACAAAGAATTAGTCTAGCTATTCGAAGGGGGAACGCTGCCAATATCATCGGAACCTTGCCTAAAGGGACTCCTTTTAATAATTTATTTTAGTTATTTTATTATATTTTTTAAGGTTTTTAGTTTTAGGTTCATTGTTCTGTTAACAACTAAATTTATTATTTCCATTTGCATTGCTGTCAATTGAATTTTCACCATTCCTCTTTATACCCGCGAAACTTCATAGGCTAAGTATTACTAATCCGAAATACTGTCCTATTATCTATTATCTAGTTTGTCCTATTATCTAGTTCCCCGAATCCAAGACACGAGCATCATAGTGAAATAACAACGGCAACTAAATCTATACGTTTTGCACGAATAATCATTATTACAGTTTTTTATAACGTAAACCAACTAAAATACGGCTTTTCCCCGCTAAATGCCTGTAACAACTACGGGCAATCACACTGCCAAATGTATATTCATTCCAGGTTGTTATCTAAAACCTTGTGTCACGTAAAGGATGTCAGAGGACATATTGTGACAAAGACCAATTCTTTTTCACAAGTAGGTACTCTAACATAATATCCTAGTTATCTTTGTCACACTGAATAACTACATAACTGAGTTGCACAGTAGAACATGAACGGACCGCTTGCAACCGACGACGGACAATTACAATGAATCAATAACTTGTTATATCCAATGTTCAAAGGGAATACTGGAAATGAAATAACTTCGTGTGGTTTGTTTGGCTTCCTATTTCGGAGTTTTCAGTACTGGCTGGTCAAAGGGACAAAAATTCGACTGGTATTTTATTTTTATTTTTATATTATTTTATATTTACGGGTAAGCACAGTGCCTTTATCTCACCTGATGTTAAGTGATTATAAGGTCATTTGGTGGAAGCGCACTTCACCCGGGATCCTCAACCAGGCTATCTTATTTCTAGCGGCCGGAACACAACAATGCTACAAATATTGATGTTATGGTGGCATATTTAGATAAGATGGTGGTAGCTAGCCAGACGGACATACAAGTCCTACCACCAACCAAGCACAAAGATGTACCCCCCCGCTGGGAATCGAACTCGGGACCTCTGGGTCTAAGCCGGTGGTCTTAACTACTAGAACACAAAGGCGGTATTTGTTTGATTGTCCGCCGCGCTGTATTCAGGCGCCTGCCGTGACCCGGCGCGCCTTCAAAGACGAAGAACATGTACCCGGGCAAACATAATTAGCGCTAATAATGTTACATCGGGTCGTTTCCAAGCCAATTTCAATGATCAAAGGGTATTCATGTCGTTTAGAATCTTGTTTGACGTTGTCTATTAGTGAATGTACGTAACGAATGTAACTACAATGTTATGGACTGAAAGAAATGTTTGATGACAAATATCTGTTCAGACCAACCCAATGAAAAAAAAGTTTAAAAAAAATATAATGATTTTGGAAAATAAATTGTAAAACACATCCAAAAACCCAGTGTTCATAACCGAGCCTGAAATCTACAGAATTATTAAAATATCGGGAAACGTGTACCTATGTACATAAGGTTTTCTGCGTACTCGAAAATTATTTCGGATCTGGTTTTCAAAGCGAAATTAATGTATGTAGGTACAAAAGGTTTTCTGCGTACTCGATAATTATATTTCGGATCCGGTTTTCAAAGCGAAATTAATACTCTTGAGGTGAAAATGACCGCAACGTCCATAATATGCTAGCATTTAATCACGTTACATTCGATTCCGTTGCATATTTGCGATATTTAATTATCCTTTATTTTATATTCTGTACGAAAATTCGGATTTCATCCGGCAGTTCATTAACCCTCCAATTATCAATATAATGGCATTTCATGATACATACATATCATTTCAGCTTTGTACAAAGTACACAAAGCAGCCGATTTATAGTTCATTCAACGGTGTTCCATATCCGGTGCTTCATGTAGATATTTACTGAACAGTTTTACTGAAAAACAGACGACATGATTTCTTAGAACCAGCTATAAGTATCTCTTACAAAGTCAAAATGTTTATTCAAACAAACTTAACGGCGAATATTTTTTTATTGCCCGAAAATTATTTTTAACGGCTACATAGTAGTGTCGTCATTTAACAGTGGAGAATTAGAAAAGTAGAAATAACTTATAGAAAAGTAGCGACGTTAGACTTTTGAATGCTCCGAAAGACAGATTTGACCTTCAAGACATTTTTCTTTTATGATTATAAGGTCGTCTTTAAACTGTTTTTTTTTTTTGGAGAGTTTGCTGATTGCCTCTTACGGCATTTTCAGCTTCACCGGGCTTTTTTGGGGGCGGCGAGACACTTGAAGGGTTCCTCAAGCCGTGTGAAACGGAATCACCTTCGGAGGTTTTCTAGAGGGAACGGCATTACGCACTACTGCGTTTCTCCGTGCCCTACTAGATTCTCCAAAGGGTTCGGATCGGATCGGTTTCTTAACTGTGAAGAAGAATAGCCTTTATATACTTCTGTGGAATGAAGTGGAAAATAGGAGTGTACATTGCATTAAATGCAGGCTGTACTTATTTCATCTCGTCTTATAATTTTTTGGCTTTTTAACTGTCATTATAAAAACTGATCTCAAAAAGTAGCGATCTTTAGTTTCGGAATTTCCTGTACCCCCTTCAGATCGCTTCGTATCCACCGTACTGTAACGGACATTTTACTCCCCACCCCATTTAGGGAGTCTTTTAGCTGTCGAGAAGTAGCTTTTAGATAGGTAACGTTTACAAATTCTGATTTCCGCGTACGAACCCCTTTCGATCGCTCACTCGTAGTCCGTGTAATGGTTGTAATGCGTAACACTCGCGTGCTCTATACCGTATTTACGATATACCGGCGCGGTTTCTGATTAGCAAAATGATTACGTTGACGCTGACGCAACGGCGCGGCGCGGCGCCTCTTCCGACTGGCCGAGATACTGCACTTTCCATGTTCGTACCGATTTTACTTTTATTTTTGCATACTCAATGCGTCTATCCGTGTATCATTAGTACGAGTTGTGTGGGTCAATTAGGTCAGTTCGATGATCATTATCAGTGTCTAGCCGTCGTGATTCATTCATTTGCTTGTAGTTATGTACATTGTCCGGTAGTATAATAATAATAATGATAGAAGTCTTGACACAAAATAGAAACGATGAGGGTTATTAACACTATTTGAGAGTTTATCTATATTATATATTTTAATTATTGCGGTCTATGATTTAGACTCTAGTCTCTCCACTCTTCGGTCTCTCATTCGATTCTCATTTCTTAATTTATCCATTCTTGTTAATCCATACATCCATCTTAACATTCTCATCTCCGTTACATGCAATCTTCTTTCATCCGTCTTCTTTCTCGTTGTGTAAGCGTGCTAAGTACAAAATGTTAATGACAAATTAATTTTTGCACTCTTGTCACATATATGTTGTTTAACATATTTCAGAACTTTACCCTGTTAGGGTATTGCAATGTCCACGTCGGATACAAGTCACTAAAGGTCAACGCAGACCGGGACGGCATGGCAAAGTATTTTGCCGTCGAGGGATCCCGTGTCCCCGCGTCACGTCGAAGTATGCCTCGGCAACTTCTGCTTAGGGATGTTCATGTAAAAAATATATCAATATTTTCTAAATATCGTAAGTAATTTGATTGTATGTGACTAGTCTATTATAATAAATATTAGATAGGGATCAGATTAATGAATTAAAACAGCTAGGCTGAAGAACCAAAAAACAACTTTGGTTATTTATAAATCCCAGTATTTTTTGTAACGTTATTTATAAATCCAGTATTTTTTGTCTAGGCCTTTGGAAAAACAAAATTTTATTTACTCACTAGTGAACCCGGTTATCAAAATTTCAATAAAAAAGTATAAAAAATTACCAAATAGGTTCTATTCCCAACATAAAATCCAAGACCTAAGTAGTAAATTATGAGTTTCATTCCTGTGGGAATATCGGGATAAAATGTATCCTATGGGTTAATCCAGGTTATAAATTATGTGTATACCGAATTTCATCCAAATCCATCCATCCGTTGCAGCGTGAAGAAGCAACAAATATACACACATACACACATATACACAAACATTCGCATTTATATTATAGTATGATTTGGCTTGCAGCCTGCTTCTCTGCTGAGGTAAAACCTGTGTGGCTTTTGAGAAAAGTCGTTCTCATGGAACAAATCTTGCTATCTTTCAAATATTTGAATACTACTTTGTCTAGCTTTTTTAAGACTCGGGTTCTTTACAACACTACCTTCGACACGTCACGGCGTGCGCCGGCATCCCGCCGCGGAAGCCCGTGGCATCGTTTCGATGTTTGAATGTCCATTGGCAAAAATTTAAATCCTTTGCCACGCCGTCCTATTTTGCGTTGCCCTGAATTGGATTTAAAAAATATATTTTATTCACTTTATAACTTGTCATCCTTTCGAGCTCAGCAAAAATAGGTGCTTAAATGAATTTGCGCACGGTGGAACTTCGTTAGCGTACCACCGCTATATATATAACTACTTTTTTTTTGCTCGTTTCCGTTTACTGGGCCTGTAGCAAGGGCTACAGTTTTAGATAAAAAGTGCGCTTTGCGCCACGATTTTTGATGCGGAGAGCTATGGAGTGGAATATTTTCTTAGTATGTATTTATGTTAACACTATGTGTTTGTTTCACTAGCTAACTATAGCAGACATGAAAAAGAAAAAAAAATCAAGCTACAATGAAACAAAAAGTCAATTCCGCGAAACAAAAAAGAAGTCAATTTAAAAAAAAATTGGGCCATAAACACACAAAATAAAATAAATAAGCATTGTTACTACTGAAGCCTAAGTAACATAGTCCTAATTAAAGGTGTATAATAATATTAACAACCGGTACCGGCTTTTAGAAGTAATACACATATTAATAAGTGAGAAAAAAACGTCAATTTCATAGGTAAGGACCCAATACTTGCCTATACTGAATGATAATGAAAAAGGTAACAATAAAAGAAACATTTCTTTATAACATTCTTCTCGCGCAAATTAATTAAAATTCATTGAGGCTTAAAAAAGGTCCAGAACATAAAATGTAGCCTTCGGACTCAAGCGATGCAATCACAACTTTTTCTTGTCGCTATTTTCGGAACAATACATACTGAATTGCCATTGTTACTATGTATCCTGAATGGATAAGTGACATTTCACTCTTAATCTCTTGCTGCGTATAAAGTCAAAGACTGACTCATCACAATGCCGGTAATAAAAAACTTTTTAAATAACATGATTACTGGTATTTATAGTGCTTTGTGGTTTTAAAAGCTTTGTTCGCAAATGGTTTTTGCTAAGAGAATTGTGTTTGAAAATGTTTGATGTTCTTTCTTAGCTTTTTCGTCGTGTGATTAGTTACTCGCCGCCTTTTATCCCAAATTATAAATAAATTAAAAAATGGTGACGGCTCTCTTCGGAATGATTTAGTTTATTGTGGCATTGATGTTTTCAACTACCATAACACAGCGTAAAACATTATAAACCATAAATCGATTAATTTATAAGTTCATTAAATACAGAGAAGCGTTAATAAATATAGTACCTACGTAGCTTTGTAGCTAGCCCTTATGGGCGCTACTTATTTGTAGCACAGATCAATTGCCTACAATTTTGATTTTTTATTTTTATTAATGGGTAAGCACAGTGCCTTGATCTCACCTGATGTTAAGTGATGATAAAGAATGATGGAAGCGCACTTCACCCGGGATCCTCAACTAGGAGGCACTGGCTATCTTATCAATGGCTGCCGGAACACAACAATGCCACAAACATTAATTAGCAATAGCATATTAATAATCCTTATTTGGTGCCATACAAGAATACACATTCACACATTTTCAAAGTCATTTTCAAGTCCGGTAACGCTAAAAAGTCATTTAAAGACCAACAGCAAACTCTACCCAAAAAAAGTAAAAAACAAACATATTATTAGTAAGTTGGAGGAGCTCAATGGCGCAGTGGTTAACGCGCCCGGTCTGCGAGTGCTGAGGTTAAGCAACTTTCGTATAGGCCGGTCATTGGATGGGTGACCAAAAATGTATCATCTCGAGCTCCTCCGTGCTTCAGAAGGCACGTAAAGCCGTTGGTCCCGGCTGCATTAGCAGTGGTTAACGACCACCAATCCGCACTTGGCCCGCGTGGTGATTTATGGACCGTTCTCCCTATCCATCCGTAGGGAAGGCTCGTGCCCCAGCAGTGGGGACATAAAATGAGCTGATGTTGATTAGTAAGTTAATTAATAATACGTCTATTGTCAATTTACGCATTAATAGTAATCTTTAAAAACTAATATTTAAATCATTTTATTTTGTTTTTAATCACGTAGGTACTTTGAACTTTTGAAGAATATACTTAATATTTGTTTTTTTTCTCAAAGAATCCTTTATAAGGTCCCTGTGATCATGGATTCTCTAAATATGTCGCCATAACATCAATGTTCGTAGCATTATTGTGTTTCGGCTGCTAGAGATAAGATAGCCAGTGCCTCACTAGTTGAGGATCCCGGGTATCTTCCACCAATTGGCCTTATCATCGCTTGACATCAGGTTGAGATCAAGGGCACTGTGTTTACCCGTAAATATAAAAAAAAAAGATTAAAAACGTCAGAATAAAATTAAAAAGTCTGAATCCAAAAAAAGTGTTTCATCCCAATGTGTAGTGATCGTGTAAATTAATAAAAACACTATCGGCATATTTTATATCATTATTTCGAAGCAAGTAGTCAATAATTGAAGTTGAACTGAATTGATCTTGATAACTCATAATGTCATCTTGTTATTGATAGGTTAAGAATTGTTACAGGAGCTCAAGTGTGACAATTACAGTCGTTTGAAATTGCACGAAGATTGTATCAGTGTAACGAGTGGTCTGACCTCATGACCTCACGAGCGAAGGTCAGGTTCATAACTTTGTATCGGAGGCTGGGTTTGAAACTTCGGAGACACGAACTGTTATTTTTTGATTGCTGGCTTAATTATGAAATGCAATGACCAGAAAGTGTTTTTTATTAGGGAAGCTATTAGTATAAGTATTATATATGAAATCATACAAAATAACACTTAAACCAATCAAAGTTTTTATAATTACATACTAAATTCCACAAAAATGAATCGTCAGATAAAAACTTTGTTTTTTTTTTTAATATTTGTTTTTATTTTTATTTAGGTAACCTACTACGCCTCTCTCTGCAAAGTTCCCTCTAAATAACTCTATAACTCTCGTACTATGACAAGTCAGATGTTTTCATCCATAATAATAGAAAAGTGGCTGGCACTGATCAGTGCCCTAAACTATTAACATTTTATTGAGTTTGTATTCACAGCAGATAAATGGTAAGGCACGATAAAGCTGAAGGTGGAAGTGCTCATTACTCGGAATCCTCACCATTAAGAGGAACTGGCTAACTTATCTTTAGCTGTTGTTACACTTCAATTCTGCTAACATTGCAATTGCGTTGGTTGATTTAGATAAGGTGGTTATAGCTATGCTGGCGGACTTAAAACAAGCCCTACGACCAGCATAGCCGAGTACAACTATATACCACCCGCTGGGTATAGAATCATTCAGCATTAGATCTGACACCGGTGCCGGTGGTTTAACGGCTAAACCATAGAGGCGGTTAAAAATGTTCAAAAATCATTATAAAACAAATCTATACTAATATTATAAAGCTGAAGAGTTTGTTTGTTTGTTTGGTTGAACGCGCTAATCTCAGGAACTACTGGGTCGAATTAAAAAATTATTTTTGTGTTGAATAGTCCATTTATTGAGGAAGGCTATAGGCTATACTACATCATGCTATGACTAATAGGAGTGGAGCAGCAAAGAAAAATGTTGCAAAAATAGGAAAATCGCTAATTAACGCGGGTGAAACCGCAGGGCGCAGCTAATAATAAAAAGAAAAAAGCACTTCGTCATCATTATCATCATCAGTCTATATTAGTAATCTGCTTGAAAAGCACTTGAAGTTGGATTATTGTTTTTGGACATACCTACTTAGTTACCTATAGTGCTAGTTTTCAGAAATCTCCGACATTAAAGCAATTAATCGCTACCACATATTAAATTACAGGTACTGCCATAATTATATTATAAAAACCAATGAAATGGAATAATTGTAAATTCCAATAATCTAATAGTAAATTCCAATTTATGTATCTACATTAATTATTGGTTTTGTAAGTGTCTGAAGTTGAAACAATAACTTTAATTAAGTTATGCAAAAATACATGATACGTTTAAACAACGCTTTCAAAAATACAGAAAATATCTTTCTCGATCATGACCACCCAGTATCAAAATAATAGCTTCCCACATACCTATGCATTATTATAAATTGAATATAAAAATAACATTAATTCTGAAACAAACGTCAATGGAATGTCGAACACAACAACTAGTTATGATAAAGGTTTCATCTAAGTAGCTCTAACCACTTCTGGATCTTTATTAACATTTATTCAATACAGTTAATCAATATAAATAGAACAAACAAAACAAACTTTGTTTCAATGGATTTAAAAACTTAAAAAAAACTAATACCTTAGATAGCAACCTTTGTTATATTGAGATTACTTTTTAATCGACTTTAATTTAGGATACAAAATGGCTTTTAGTTTCAGAGTTGTTAATTGCAATCAACTCAAATGAGTGCTAAAATATTACAACGGGTTTTAACGCAGTATTTGCCTTAAACAACAAAGAGTTTTAACGAGACGGATTTCAAATTAATTAGTTGTTAAAAAAAATCATCAAACCAACAGCATCAACGAAATCGTAACTTATACGAAATATTAAATTATAAATACAGCATTGCTGTATAACACAGTTTGTATAACAATTCGCCAAGCAGATAAACAGAAGTCGCAATGCGAACGACATGCGCAAAACCGCGTAGAAAATCACAAGTCACAACACTTACTATGGCGGTAACTCCAGACGCGCGTGCGCACACAACTGTATACAGACTGTACTGGCTGGCTGGTCGCGCACTCTGCTCGCTACCCCACTGCCACCAGCCCTTCCAACATGCCCACGTGTGTAATAACTTACCACACGCAGTCTCACCTGCTGTGGCGGTCGCTGAGAAATTGCAAATTTGACATTGGTATGTGAATTAATTGTGAGGCTACTGATTTTTTTTACAGGTTCACTTAAGATCAGTCCGTAAATAGAATAGTAAGTAAGAATGAAGGACATACCTTTAATTTAAGTATATGTAAACGATTCGTTGCAACGCCTTCACCATCTACGGTACTTTTGCTTGTAAATTTTTGATAACCTCCTCATGTGAAGATACTTAATACTAAAAACATGTACCTATATGTTGTAACGAGTAAACGAAATTCTATAATGTAGATGTCACAATTCATAAGCTTAGTTACCTACTTTTTCATACTAGGTATATAATGATTTCGAAGGCATTGAAGTAAACTACAAAGTGAGGACTTAATATTCCAAAATATACTAAAATACCCGTTTGCACTAAACTTATAAATCCCCTAAGTCTTTGCCTAACTACTACTCGGTCAAGTTAAGTCGGCACCTGAGTGTAAGCGACGTTTTCGAGCCAGCTGCCGAGTTAACTTGACCGGGTAATAGTTAAGCCAAGACTTAGGCGATTCATAAGTTAAGTGCAAATGGGTATAAAAGTGTTACTTATTATACCAAGGCCGGTCTATTCAGTTTTAAGTTTACTGTGAAAAATCTAGATCGAATGCTTTTTTATGTTATATATGTATATGTACATATATGTTAATTATTGGTTGTTTTCCTTTGAGTCACTTATCCAAGTGTAGAATTATCGTATTTGTGTATAAGAAGGTATTGTATGACCTTCAATAGTAGGCCAATCACGATGTATGTGCCAATTGTCGTTCAGGGTGGTTACTCTTGAAACACAATTGCAATAATCAATTTCCAATCCCAAATCTAAAAAATTCAAATGGCACTCTTAAAAGCGATAATAGCGCTACATTGGAATGAAATTGCGTGGAAATTTAGTAAACAATTATCGAGATGGGGCGTTCCGAAATTGCGAAACTTATCCCAATATCGATACATATTAATCGCATTGGAATTGTATTGAGATTGAGTTTGTGTCAAGAGTAGCCTACCAGGTGCACCGTGATTTTTATTAAGAAACAAACAGTGGCAGTAGTCTAATTAATAACTAGTTAAAAACTTACTTATAGCTTTAATTTGGAAAAGAAATAAATATTTACTTTTATTAAGATCAGCGGCAGGACATGTTTGATGCCCTAACAAATGTTCGATGCATAATCCGGATTTGTGATTACCGACCCGCATTTGGCAAGCGTGGTGATTAAGCCAATACCCGTCAATTGTACCGATGACTTCATTTCAATGATGGAGGCCTTTGCCCAGCTGTGGGACAGTGTATAGGCTATTTTCTTCTTCTTTCTTAGATAGGTACATAGTATTTTTAAAGGCACGTAAATTATAAATACTGCAAAATTCATCAATGTCTGAGTTTACCCGTTCCCGATAAGACCAACATACTGTGTATTTGTCCACATCGGGCTCACTGCTCTATACACCTAATAATACAGAAATACCAGCAAAGAGCTTACTTATTAATACTTGGTAAAAACTTAATAAAAATGGAAGAGGAGCGGCCGAAATCTTTCAATGCCAATCCAAACTCACATTCTATCTTTTTTTAATCCGTGCAGCCTTAATAAAATTACGGTCGAATTTCGACCACTGGGCGACCACTAGTATAGATTAATAAATATAAAACTGATGACTAGCTGACCGGCGGACTTCGTACTGCTTTGACAGTCTGTTTCCATGACAACAAAACAAACAAACCATACGTCCGCTTAAGAACACCTGTATCCCATGATGGTCTCCTATAGCAGCGCAATCCATATCCAATTATAAATCTAAACCATTCTCGAATCCACTTGAACACACACAGAATGTGAGTTTTTTTTAGCACAGGTTTGTGATCAACGGCTAGTAGATATTTAATTTTAAAAGTATGCATGTTATTACTGACTTGGATATACTTAGCACTGTTACTATCGACTGGACAGACTTTTTATAACGTATGTTAACCGATGTTGTTTGAGAAATGGTATTAAATGCAGCGCGCTACTCTATGTGAGCGCGCTCCGATAGTTTTCATTCCTCATTATATATTCTTCGGTCACTGACAATTAGCGAACTTCTACTGTATACTTTTCACTTGGATTAACACAAAGACCACCAACCCCAACCTGTTATTAAGTACATAATTCAGCGTGATGTCAACCCCTTGTCGAGACGACTGTTATATTTTCCACAGTCTGTGCGTCATAGAGGAGCTCGATGGCGCATTGGTTATCGCGCCCGGTCTGCGATGGCTGAGGTTAAGTAACTTTCGCAAGCGCCGGTCATCGATGGGTGACCAAAAACTTATCATTTCAAGCTACTCCGTGCTTCGACAGGCACGTTGAGGCGACACACTGAAAAAATGCCCCAAGTTTTAACGAATAGTTTATGACTATAATATGACTCACGAATCTGAAATGTTGATATAGGTAAATTCATGTCTTTATCTTGAATATGCTTGCTCAAATACACGATTGTATAATTTTGGCTCGATCATAATTATTTTCGAAAACACCACAAATAAAACACTATTGTTCAAATTACAACAGAATTACTTAATTGATATGGCTGGAAACCAGTTAAATATATTGATAACATCAATATTCGTAATTTAGTAGCTGCATATTTTATTAACTAAAACCAATAATTTTTATAAAGGATATTTTTATTTATTTTTATTTGCGGTCTCAATTGTAGCAGGCGCTACGTATTTCGACCTTATGACAGCGCCAGTAAGGATCAGCCTTTTTGAATGTTCACAAAGCGAGGTGTCGTCTTAAGCCCTCGGTCCCGGCTACATTAGCAGTCGTTAACAACCACCAATCCGTACTGGGCCCTCGTGGTGGTTTATGGCCTGTTCTCCCTAACCATCCACAGGGAAGGCTCGTGCCCCAGCAGTGTGGACACAAATGAGCTGATGATGTTGATGATGATGTGCATCAAATGTGTATATTGAATATTTAAGTTTAATGCACCTTGACGTAATAATCTTAATAATCGTCCTTGCTGCGCGTATCAGCTTATACTAACTAGCTTGTACTGTCGCTGTCATGTTCTAACGTGACATGCAATAGAACTTCGTTTGATCAAGCAAACTTCTATTGAACTAAGCTCATCAAGAAGTGGGCGATAGATAATAACAAGCTTTGCCTGCATTTGATGTAAAGCTTTCAACGGCAGTTAGCTCATCAATAATTACAAACTAGATCTAAGCCTCAAAGGAGTTTAACGTAGGTTGATGGCTCCAATGTTTTGTTCCTTTTAGGAAACTAAATGACGGACATACATACATACATACATACCGGACGGCATGTCTTTATTTCCTTGGAAGTTGGGTAGGCCTTTAGTGTAGGATGCAACTTGTGTCGATACTCTTGCGCCATCCCATCTTCCTAGCACTGCGTGCTGTGCTGGTGCTGCTGCTGCGGCTGCAGAAAACCTCAAGCGGCGAAAGTATAATAACCTTATCGGTAATTATATTTTCGAGCCGTTTGGGGTTGAAACCTTCGGGCCGTGGGGTCCGAATGCTCATGTTTTGTTTAATGACATCTCCAAACGGCTGGTTGACACTTCCCATGACCCAAAGGCTGGCTTTTTGCTTGGCCAGAGACTAAGCATTGCCATTCAACGTGGAAATGCCGCCAGTCTCTTGGGTACTTTACCAGTCGACTGCGACGCGGAGAAATTTTTTGACGCCGTATTTTAGTTTTGTATTAGTTTTAGTTACTTTAGGTTATTATAATCTCAAATACTACAGGTATTAAGTATAATATGTAAGTTGGTGCATTTAGCAATTTATTATTTACCTTTTAAATGGCATCATTGTGTGTGTTTCCTCCCTCTTTGTATTCACTGTTTGTGTCCAAATTAAACGTAGAGGGAGGAAAACACCCACGCGTCATCTCCGTTTAAACAAGTGGAGGGAAGAAGGTGGCACTTTACTATGGGTGGGTCTAGGGCATGCAAAATCGGAAGAAATAAAAAAGCTGGTTTTATTCCGAACGTGGATTTTAAAAACCGATTTTCAAGGTTTTTTCGGGTTTTAATCGTTTCATTAAATGAAAAAAATATTGATTTATGTTTTTGACATTTGTTTAAATAAATATTTTTTCCAATATTGGTATTTCGGGCGGGTAATCCCCTAAGTTGAATGAGTAAATAAATAAATAAATAATAATAATAATAATAATAATAATAATAAATCGTTGTTGCAGGAATTCAAAACTTAAATCATACTTAATGTTTTTAATTGAATTATCCGGATTTTCATCATCATCATCATCATCATCATCATCAGCTCATTTATGTCCCCACTGCTAGGGCACGAGCCTTCCCTATGAATGGATAGGGAGAACGGGCCATAAACCACCACGCGGGCCCAGTGCGGATTGGTGGTTGTTAACGACTGCTAATGCAGCCGGGACCAACGGCTTAACGTGCCTTCCGACGCACGGAGGAACTCGAGATAATAAATTTTTGGTCACCCATCCGATGACCGGCCTTTGCGAAAGTTACTTAACCTCAGCACTCGCAGACCGGGCGCGTTAACCACTGCTCCATCGAGCTCCTCATCCGGATTTTACATTAAAAAAACCGATTTTTAGGTTTTTAGAAATATTCATGAAATTTTGCCGATATACGTTTTTTCGATTTCATGTTTTTCGATTTTGCATGCCCTAGTGAGGTTCTAGCGTTGCACGGCTAACGGCCAACGGGAGTCTGGGGGTGCCAAACTGCTATCTCGGGCACCCTTGGCTGACCGCCCGCCGCGGGGTGATTCGGGGTGGCCTCGTCGGCGCCCTGCTTTTCGTGGTCCCGAACCACCTCCGCACGTTTTTATTTTAAAAGTGTATGCTTCCCTTTGAGCTTCGCGGAATAGGGTGCGGATAATATGTGTTTTTCGCAGTTAATAAAGGCTAAACGCTGAGACGAAATTGGCAGGGGTGGTGGCTTTCTTCTGTTGAAAGTCATATAATAATTATTATTCATTAACCGAAGATTTTATTAGACAAAGAGGTCTGATATTACATAAGGATTTAAAGGGATTCTTTACAAATAGCAGGGTGAATGACCAATAGTTACAGTTGGTCAATATTTATGAGTTTCAAACCTTATTTTTTATAAATATTTTTTTAAGTATTTCGAGAATGGAGGCGGCACTCCCGCCCACAGAACAATTAATATATATTCCGTGCTCCCGCCTAAGTAACGATCACTAAGTAAATATCAGTTACGTATTAGGCAAGCTATATTTATGATTGATTTTTTTTCAAATTGTACCCTATTTTGTTTTACTTATGTTATCACACTAATAATATAAATGCGAAAGCTTGTGTCTATGTGTGTATATTTGTTGCTTCTTCACGCTGCAACGGATGGATGGATTTGGATGAAATTTGGCGTACAGATAGTTTATAACCTGGATTAACACATAGGATACTTTTTATCCCGATATTCCCAGAGGAACGGGAACGACGCGGGTGAAACTGCGGGCGGCCGCTAGTATGTTATATGTCTTTTTATAAAAAGGTTTGATTAGATAGTGACAATGCAATTGCTTTGTACTTTACAAGGCGTGACCAGATAGCGAGTACTCTCAAGAAAATTGTCAACAAAGATGCGTAAAACGATACAGACCTGCACTTTCTTTGACTCAGATAACCACCACTCATGACAATTTTATTGTTTACTTCTATTGTTAGCGGCATTGTTTAAAATCTTATTGTTTCACCTTGTCTTTTCAATTACTTTATAATTGGAGACATAACAAGCTACGCTAAATTCGCAATATCAAATTTTACATCATCGCGTAATTCAATTCAATTCAATTCATTTATTCATAGAAGTTACAAGACTCATTTGTGTTAGTAAAACTATATAGGCAATGATTCACCAATCCATGCGAAATAGCTGGACATTCATGTATGAGCAGCCTTTTTTTTTTTTTTGTTATCCCGGGGGAAAACTTGCAACCAAGTCATCCCGCGGGGAGCTAAAAGCTACAACCCGCGGGGTATGTGGGGTTGGCGCAGATGTTGTTGGCCGACCCACTAAAAACCCCCGGGGACCTGACGTCACAACCGACGCTTCGAGGGCAACGCGGTGCCTGTGGAAATAGTTAACCACGCGACCCCCATGGCCGGTGGTTGTTACACCCCCAATCTCAACGCTTTGTACGTTGCAAGGCCCTATCTGGCCATCCTCTCCGAAAGCGGGACATCCAGGATGTCCGGGCTGTCCTCCCTCACCTGCCCTCGCCGGACTGGGGCCGCGGACGACGTCGACGCGGTAACATCAAACACCACACTGTGGCGAGAGGTCAGGGTTCCAGCCTCCGACAGTGCCTCCTCAAATGCCTCTGACTCTTCCATCGCCTCGTCAGGCTCTGGAACTGCAGGCTCCCTCTGCGCAGTGCTCCGCGCTCTGGGTATGGCTACCCGCGCCCTTTTCACAGGGGGGTTGCATGCCCGGCTCCCCATGACATGGCCGTGCGGCCGCCCTCTTTCAATGCACACGGCGCAACGCGGCTCTCTGGCAGTGCACGTCGACACCTTGTGCCCTGGTTGCCCACAGCGAAAGCAGGTTTCGCTGTAATCGGCGTCCTAGGGACACCTCAATCTAGCATGTCCCAAACCCATGCACTTAAAGCAGCGCATGGGGCGTGGGTCAAGCACCGACACCCGCACCGACGACAAGCGCACCAGCAGTCTTCCCGCAGAGCTCAACACCATTGCTGCCCCGACCGGGCAGCGGACAAGGACGGAGCAAGAGCCATTGGGGCCGTCTCTGATGGCCCCCACCTTTACGCGCTCGCGCGCACAACCGCCTTTGGTGGACACTGCCGAAGCTATGTCCTCAGCCGTGATATAGTCGTCCATGTCCGAGATGCGCAAGTCCGCGCACTTCTCGGGCCGGATGACTGTTGCCGCATCATCAACGACTTCGCGGAGCCGCTCAGCCAGTCGGTCTGCCATATTGGCGCTATTGACCCCTGGGATCTCTAGCAGTCTGGCACCGTTCTGAGCTGTGCGGGTACGGAGCCCCTCCGTGATGCCGAGGCTCTCCAGTGAGAAGGCCTCTGCGGCCCGAACCATCACCTGGGCATAGGTAACGCCACTGGCGACGGCTTCGGGCTTCAGCTGGATAACCACAGCTGTAGACTTCGGCCTTTTGAGGGTCGTCTTCCCTCTTTTAGCCCTTTTTGGGGCTGCAGCAGGCGCAGGGGGCGTTTCTCGACTGGCCACAGGTGCGCGGCCTGATGTGGCCGGGGCAGTCGTGGCTGTAGCCGTCTCCGTACGACGGTTATTTCTCCTCCTCCTCCGTTTACGGCCAGTGGCCGTCTCCCACATCTCGACATCCACAGGGGGAGCCGAGGCGGAGCTGGAGATCTGCTGCGGTGGGTCGGAGGGACTAGCAGTGGGGGCCGCGTTTGCACGGGCTGCCTTCATCGCCGATGCGCGCGTGATCGGCGGTCCTTGCCTTGGCGCAGGGAGAGGGGGAAACTCCTCCCGTCTCTTAGGCGCTGGGGGACGTCTTCCCTCTGAGGGCCGAGCCGGCTCAGAAAGCCTAACCTCGAGCCCGTCTAGACGGGAGCTCAGTGCCCCGATCGAGCTGCTGAAGGAGCGTTGCAGCTCCTGAATAGCCGACATCACTGATAGATCAGGAAGGGGGTGAGCGACCTCTGCACAAGGAGAAGAACGCCTCACTCTCGCCACTTCCCTACGCAGAGCCTCTACCTCAGACTTGAGGTCCTGCACCTCCTTGACGAGCTTGGAGTTTTGATACTCCAAGCGCTCCGTCTCGTCCGACATACACCGCGAGGTGAGGTTGGACAAAGCCCGCTGCAGGTTTTTGGCAGCGTTATTGAGCTCCCCCTGGCATGTGCCCTTTAGGTTACCAGACTTTCTGGAAACCTCGGTAATAGCCCGCGCGCACAGGATGCCCTGCTCGTGCACCTGGCCAGCGGTCATACCGTCCCGCTCTGCCGTCCACGGGATAACCTTCGGCACGGCATTGGCAATCTTCGCCTCATCCTCCTTCGCAATCCGAGCGATCTCCTCAAGATCACGGGCCTTGCGCTCTCTAGCCTGCTTGGCCGTTGGCTTGACCGTCTTTTCAGGAGCTCGAGCTTGGCGATTCTGTGCCAGCTGCTCCTTCGTTTTCTTGCGGAGGCCTTGCAAGTCCGTGCCGAGAGTGGCAGCGGATTCCTCGTCCCGAGTGCGGATGCCTTTACGGAACTCCGCAGTTTTCCTCTCTTCGGCTTCAAGCTCGGCAGCGAGATCAGCATCCATCTGCTCGAGCTCCTGCCTACGCAATTCTGCATACGCCTCTTTGAAGCCGATACGCGTGCCATCTCCGTTATCCTCCAGATCTTCTGGAGGTGGATAGGGTGTGAGCGAAAACACCGGCTTCGCTCTCCCTCCTCGACCACGGCGAGAAGTACCTCGTTTTGAGGCACTCGACCTCACCGACTCCGCGCCAGAGAAGTCATCAGTGTCGATGTCTTCCTCTTGCGCACGCGACCTCTTACGGCTCTCGCCAGCCACCTGTCTATCGTCCGAAACGGCGGATCTGGAATCAGACTCCGCCATCTACTCCCAAACGTCTGAAAAAATTAAGGACATAGTTGTTCCCACGAGTATGAGAGCAACAAAATGTCACCCTGCGCAGTGGCCTCATACGCAGGGAACCCTAACGACTGCCAAGGTCGGGAAGTATTGGCAGGTTTTTACGAGTTTTCTCTCGGGTTTTATAGTGTGTCCTTCACGCGGCCGGCCGGTTAAGGCAAGCCCTCGCTCCACCACGGAACCCGCGTACCCCACAACGCCACAAGTGGAGGTCGTTGCAAGAACCGCAGTGGTTTACGATGATCGGGGGCTGGCGTAGACCCCCGTTACACTGCTTTCGCAGTGTTCCCCTTCCCCCCGTTGCGACCTAAGAACCCTTAAGGGGCGGCCGTCTTTTGAAGCGACGCCCAGAAGAGGCGCCGATCTACCCTTTTCCCCCCCCGTGTAACGACGCCCAGATGGAGCGCCGTCAAAACTCCTCTCAAAGCTGCTCGGATGGAGCAGCGAGTGTGCGACCCAAAGTGGGCACGCACATTGGAGGTGCAGGGCCCAGAAGGGGCTCCCGCCTGTGTCGGGTTGTTAGCCGGTCAGTCTCACAGCAAACTCCTCTCGAGGAGGAGGATGTTGAGGCTGCCCGTTGCCCAGGGTGTACCACGAGGAGGTCACCCAACACACACCCCATGTATGAGCAGCCTAACCCAACCTACTCGCTTTCTCTATTTTTTTATGATTGAATTACAGATATACAACGCTAATCGAATTATAGATATCTAAACAATATGTGAATCTTAACAACATTGCAATTGAGTTAACATTAAAGTTATTTAATCGCTGAATTTAACATATAATAAGACACACACATGTACCATCGTATCAAATAAGCAGTGGTATTACGGCTACTCAAGAACAATTAATATAATGTGTTATGTATAAATTTATAAAGAAGTTACTGTTATTCATCCAATGATTAAAATTGTACATTAATATGTGAATGTTGTTCAAAATTTCATTTAAAGTTTATTTAAAATGGTATATGTTGCCCATAATTTTTGCTGTGCCCTTGCAGGGCGTCACTTGTACCAATAAAACGTGTGACTTGCAAATAAATTAATCTTAATCTGTATTTAAATCTATAATTTTTTTTATATTTTCGGGTAAGCACAGTGCCTTGATCCCACCTGTTGTTAAGTGATGATGAGGCCAATGATGAAAGCGTACTTCACCCGGGATCCTCAACTAGTGAGGCACTGGCTGTCTTATCTCTAGTTGCCGGAACACAACAATGCTACATACATTGATGTTATGGCGACATATTTAGATAAGATGGTGGTAGCTAGCCAGGCGGACAAACAAGTCCTATCACCAACCAAACCGAGTACACGAACATGTACCCCCCGCTGGGAATCGAACCCGGGACCTCTGGGTCTAAACCGGTGGTCTTAGCCACTAGACCACAGAGGTGGTTATTAAATGTGTTGCCAAAAAACTGCAACTATCCACCAAACATAGGTACGCGTGATACTCGTATATCGTAGTCTAAGTAATAATAATAAATAATTTCATTAATTTCTAAAGTGCTTACAAAAGAACAACAAATCAGTGACAATGTTTGACTTACAAATGATTTTTACAATAAATACGTCTGTGTCTGAACTAGATAACATAATTATCTGTATTCCAGACAAACAGCGCTCTTCCAGTTAGTAACAGTTTATATAAAAGAAAGAAACACAAATAAGTGAATAAACATCCAAGTCTTGTTTTTGTAGATTCCAATACACAAACTCATTCCCCTAGCCGGAATCGAACCTGGGTCATTTAGGGTAGCAGGTCATTCATCATCATCATCATCATCAGCTCATTTTATGTCTCTAATGCTGGGGCACGAGCCTTCCCTATGGATGGATAGGGAGAACGGGCCATAAACCACCACGCGGGCCCTGTGCGGATTGGTGGTTGTTAACGACTGCTAATGCAGCCGGGACCAACGGCTTTACGTGCCTTCCGAAGCACGGAGGAGCTTGAGATGATTCATTTTTGATCTCCCATCCAATGACCGGCCTTTGCGAAAGTTGCTCAATCTCAGCACTCGCAGACCGGGCGCGTTAACCACTGCGCCATCGAGCTCCTCGAGCAGGTCATTACTTACTGTTACATTATTTTTTTAAGTTTAACCAACATAGTTTTTTGTCTGGCTCATCTTAATATATGACTACTTTCTGAATTGATGGTACTATCACGAGCTTACTTTAAAACAAACAATTTCAGTTTTCTTTTAGTTCACACCAACGGCCATCAAAATCATCATTGACCTTTTGCATAGTCACTCTAATATTCATAACTACTTACTATATATATGTACTATCAGCTATTCTCTGCTATTATGCCGCACGTCCGCCATTAATTATCAATGTATTATTTCGACACATGTTGATTGAGTTTCAAAACAAATGATAATAGAATTATACAACATATCAATTATACCAATTAACTTCCATGCTATTTCAATTTCAATGCTATCTAAATTGATAGTTTTAGAATTAATAATTGAATAGGTATAAGTGATTTATTAATTATATTTACATGGAGTAAATACAGTGGTACAATGATAGCTTTTAACGTTAATTGAAAAGTTTAGATTAATCATGCAGTTGGTATTAATCATTTACTCAATACTAGCTGCCCCGGCGGACTTAGTACCGCTTTGACAGTTTCCATCATTGAGTTAAATTAATATTATCAATGGTTTCCATGACAACAAAACAGACAAATCATTTTGTATTGGAAAATTAAGTTGTCGTTTTTAGTATTTTATATATTATTATTTTTTTAAATATAGCCTATGTTACTCAGCGCTAATGTACCATTTTAATGGTGAAATATTTTTTTAAATCGGTCCAGTAGTATTTGAGTTTATTTGTTGCAAACATACATACATATACAAAAATACAAAGGTTTCATTTAATAACAATATAATATTATAGTATAGATTTAAAACACACATTAAAACAGCGATTTCAATGATGGAGGCCTTTGCCCAGCAGTGCTATTTATTTACTTTACTTAGTCTTCAGCTGAATGATGTATGATGATAGTGTTCCGAATCTAAATTAGTGCGTCTGTACACTCTTCGAAAATCCTTTGTTTCCTAAAATTCACGCTTGAGACTTTACTGGATTGGACCTATTCTCAATCATTTACATAGGTACCTAGTTGTTACTTATTGTTTTATTCTGACTTTTCAAACCTTCGCATGGTCCTTGGTTCAGGAAAATAAACACGAGTCTTTTTTTTTCAAACTTGCAAGCATGGTCTTCAACTTACTCGATGTTAAGTGATGATAAGGTCGTTAAGAGAGACGCACTTCATCCGGAATTATCAACAACTGAGGACCTGGCTATCTTATTTCTAGCTGCCGGAACACAACAATGCTGTTATGGCGACATACTCGTATATATAGATAAGATGGTGGTAGCTAGCCAGGCAGACTTAAAACCAAAAAGGCGGACATAAAGCCAAAATCAGGTATGCCATATTAGAACATGTGTGACACGCGTAGATTATTCAAGTGCAAGTTAAAAATGTGTCAACAAAAACAAGACCAAATAAAAATGGACAGACTAGCGTCCCAGCATAATGATAAATATTCCTGGAAACAAACTAAGACATCAAGCCCAAGATCGGCTGCCCCCCTGAGTGTAAGTGGTGGTAATAGCTCTAAAGAGATTGCAGATTTAATTAAAAACCATTTCCGCGTAAAATCATTGCTTCATCCAGCGGAAGGGAGGGGTGGCATGTTGGGGGCGCCGCGTCCGGTGTGCCTAATCGAATAACATCGAATGATGTACAATCTGTTTTGAAGGCGATGAACCAAGGGAAGTCACCTGGGTGCGACGGTCTCAACATGGAACACCTTCATTATGCTGGGCCTCATCTATCTCCCAAGAGTGTTGTCATTGTTGTACACATTTTGTATTAGGCGTTCGTACTTACCTCTTGAGCTGATGAGAACTGTTGTCATTCCCATTATTTATTTATTTATTTCTTCGGACACCAACACAGTGAACACCAATACAATTTACATAACAAAAATGCACATATAATAACACAATCCAGATGTCACTGCAATTACAGGTGAGGTCTCCCGTCTTATTTTTAATAATATCGGACAAAGGCAGCTATATAGGCCGATCTCATTAGCGACTGTACTTGCTTAGGTGCGTGACGGTTTCCTTGAGCGACGGTTGAGTCAGTGTATAAAAACTAACGATGCACAGTTTGGGCTTAGACCCAGCTTATCAACTGAGAGTGCTATACTGTCGCTGAAGCGCACTGTTCAGTATTACACACGGAGAAATACACCGGTGTATGGGTGTATTTCTCAGACCTCTTAAAGGCGTTTGATCTGGTTAATTATGACCTATTGTGGTCAAAACTACGAGAAGTGTATCTACCAACTGAATTAATCTCTACATTTCAGTATTGGTACAGTCATCAACGACGACCGTAACATAGCTTTTATTTTAAGTTTACTAGCACCATGGATCAATGGTCTGAAAATAAAGATATTATTATATTATTAAAACAGCCCTACCACCACCCAAATCAAGTACGCAAACATGCACCGGTAGTTCCATTTGTTCTATAGACTGACGTCAATGGGACAAAAAAGGCAATTTTCTCCTATTTTTTTCCATAGAACTACATACTTGCCTTTCCATCCAGGTTTACTCATTAATATAAATTGGGAATCAATTTTTCCAAAACAGCTCCATACAATTTTTGTCAATTTGTGAACGTCATGTTATCAGAAATAATTAACCCTTACCCGGGCTGAGGCTTTTATTTGAGTTTAACCATTTTCGTTTTTAAGGTTTCCTCATACAGAGGCATTGTTACGAACCCACGTTCATAACAATGGTTATTTGTGTGTCAAATACAATCTAGTCATAAAGACAGTTCTGTGCATAAACACGTTGAAGTAGGTAATTAATTCAAGTGGCCAGTTTGATAATCATCAAGGAGTCTTGTTATCTGGTTCTATAGAACAATTTGAGAAAAATAGATACTAAATGTTCTATGGAACAATTGAGAATGTTTTTTCTTTTTTTGTCCCGGTGACGTCAGTTCTATAGAACAAATGGGAACTACCCACATGCACCCCCACTGGGAAACGAACCCGGTATCCTATCTCGTGGTCTGTGACTGGTAGTATTTTTTTTCTCTTTATTTTGGTACAAGCAGTCATTTATTACAATAATAATAACGTATAGTGATATTACACAGATTATAGACAAGGAGTGCCGCTTGTGAAGCTAACATAATACGTCGATAAGTAGGTACTTTTAAATATTAAAATAATAATAAGGCAAACACTTTTTAGGAGTAAAGACTAATTAAAAACCGGCCAAGTGCGAGTCGGACTCGCGCACGAAGTACTTTATGACGTATAAAAACAAAACTACTTACTAGATCTCGTTCAAACCAATTATCGGTGGAAGTTTGCATGGTAATGTACATCATATATTTATTTTAGTATTATCATTCTCTTATTTTAGATGTTACAGGGGCTGGGGGGCACATTTTACCACTTTGGAAATTTCTTTCGCGTAAACTATACAGTTTAAAAAATATTTATAATAGAAACCTCAATATCATTTTTGAAGACCTATCCATAAATACCCCACACGTATGGGTTTGATGAAAAAAAAATTTGAGTTTCAGTTCTAAGTATGGGGAACCCCCAAAGTTTATTGTTTTTTTTCTATTTTTGACGATTTATGACGAATCCATAAGGATTCCATTTTTTGCCATTTGGCTACGGAACCCTAAAAGTGAATAAAAAAAGACAAAATTCAAGTAACGTAAAAGTAGTGCGCAGACAAAGCAAAAACTAATTATTGGAGGAGAGACATTTTTCCCAGTAATATCATTTTAAGACCATACAAAAGAGATTTTAAAAAGATCGTTATCATCAAAGCCTTTGTAGTATAAATTTAATGAATGAGAAATAAAGCTATTACTTGTACAATTTCTACGGAGCACTACTGGTGGGTGGCACGAATGTATGTAAGCTACGACTAAAGCGAGCAGGTAGGCGTGCGTGTGTATTCATGACTGGACCACAGAGTCGATCCGTATAAAGTTAAATTCATACAACCTGAATGAGATGTGCATACAAACTCTCTTTGTCATGTCTCTACGCCTTCTAAATTTACTGGAATATCAGAGTAAGGCTCTCTTAGACCACTTGGGCGGCAGCATGAGTGTAGGTTGGTCATCATCATCATCATCATCATCAGCTCATTTTATTTCCCCACTACTGGGGAACTAGCCTTCCCATAGGGAGAACGGGTCATAAACCACCACGCGGGCCCAGTGCGGATTGGTGGTTGTTAACGACTGCTAATGCAGCCAGGACTAACGGCTTTACGTGCCTTCCGAAGCACGGAGGAACTCGAGATGATACATTTTTGGTCACCCATCCAATAACCAGCCTTTGCGAAAGTTGCTCAACCTCAGCACTCGCAGACCGGGCGCGTTAACCACTGCGCCATCGAGCTCCTCGTGTAGATTGACCTCCTCATATTGTTATGACTTTTTATTATACATTTACACATACTTATCTAGTTTTATAACAAATGCTATATTCTAAATTTCACCCGCGTTAATTAGCGACTGTTCCACTCCTATTAGTCATAGCGTGATGTAATATAGCTTATAGCCTTCCTCAATAAATGGACTATTCAACACAAAAAGAATTTTTCAATTCGAACCAGTAGTTCCTGAGATTAGCGCGTTCAAACAAACAAACAAACAAACAAACTCTTCAGCTTTATAATATTAGTATAGATATTCCGCAATAGCGAATAGAGAGCACGTAACTTAAACGCGTAACATAACGCGTTACATTCAGAATAACAAACGATAAATTATATGATAACCTCCTCCTTTTTTTAGGTCCGTTAAAAAAATAACAAAAGATCAGACATCAATACGTTTTGCCGAATCCACGTTGTTATATTAGGTTTCTATACCTATTGGTGTGGTCGAATATTATTATGGTCCACCTTTGCAGAGGTAGCAATGGATAACGAATTTTTGAAACAAATATTTTTGCGTATAAAATGACAATTGCTATAGTTATAGTTGGTTCCACTAAACTACAGTGTTGTGGAACCAGCTCTCGGCGGCGGTGTTTCCGGACCGTTACGACCTTGGGATCTTCAAGAAACGAGCCTATTTCTTCTACCTTAAAGGCCGGCAACGCGTCTGCGATTCCTCTGGTTTTGCGGGTGTCCATGGGCGGCGGTGATTACTTTCCATCAGGTGACCCGCCTACTCGTTTGTCTCCTCCTTATATTAAAAAAAGCTACTATTAAGTTAAGTTAATTAAGTTAAGTTTCAAAAACAAGATAAGCCTGTTTTTTTGTTTTTTTTTGTTTTATAGCATTCTCACTAGGGTAGGTATCAAATAAGTTTCAATTGTTTTTTACTATAGAAGATACTAAAATGAAACAACTTTTACGGATTTATTCGCGTCTATTTTACATATTACTTTTTAATGTAAAAGTTGTTTCATTTCAATGTGTAGTAGCGTTCGCGTAAACTTTAGAAAACAATATAGAAGATACAATAAACAAATAGGAAAATGTTCACCATAATACTTACACTAATCACGGAGTAAATTTTAATTAATACAATATGCATATTAATAATTGCGTTGCTCTGCTCGTGTTCATTCTCATTGTAACTCACGTTACAAATAGACTCGTACTGAAGCAAGCAATACAGTCATTACAGTGAGACTACAAAGAGAACACATTAAAACATTGTCACTTATTTGTTGTTCTTTTATAAGCACTTTAGAAAATTAATAAATTATTCAATAAATTTATTATTATTATTTAAATTATAATTAATTTCCGAGGCGCCGCCATTACTTTCCTCAAAAGAAAATAAAACTAAATATATCATCATCATTTAGTGCCATTCAAAATTCAAAATCATTTATCAGTTTAGGCTACAAGTAGCCTTTGTGAATGTCACTATGCTATCGGTTCGTAAGTCTACTCTGGGCGGGAGACCTTGTACTGAGAAGAACCGGCAAGAAACTCAGCAAGTGTCCAGCTCTTTTCTCCCTTACAGCGTCAAAAATATTGGAAAATGCCCTATCATAGCAGGACACTTTCCATTACAATTTAAACGTACACTATTACAATATTAACGTTATCGTTGCATTTATATCTTAGAATTGTGTAAATTAGTCCGCAAATACCCTAACTTCTATACAAAGCGCGACGACCATAATTATAGCCATATATCAACTTAGACATAGAAACAAACTAATTAATTACACACCATTCTTCCAGCCCGCTAGTCATGTCCATCAAAATTTTCAATAAGTTACCCGATTCATGTAAAAAAAACATTAGCAATGATAAACATTTTACAAACAAGTTAAAAGAATGACTTATAAGAAGGTGCTATTATAATATATCAGAATATTTAGAAGACAAACATTTATAAAAATAAAAAATAAATAAGTATAAAAATCAAATATCAATTAATTATAAATTAATTATTATTACACTCTTTATTTATTTTTAATATTAGATCTAGGTTATATAAAAATTATATAAAAAGTAAAATATAACAAAATATCATACAAAATTACAACTTTTATAAAAACCTAAACCTAGAACGCCGCTAGCAGCGGAGCAGATTATTACTATTATTATTGTTATTAATTATTTTTTATTTTATTTTTCTTATAAAATATAATATGTATAATAAATGAAAATATAAGAATAAAAGCTAATTTACTTTAAAATTAATTGGAAAAGTCTTCAAATTACTGTGCCCGACTGGGCCCAAAATGAACCTGTACCTATATTATAACAACTTTGTAACATTATGGTGTGCAATAAAAATATTGAGTATTGAGTACAAAAACACAAAAAATATAAAAGACAACCACAACATGTAAAAAAAAAAACAAAATAAAAAATATAAGTTAACAAATTTACATCAGGTAAAAGTTTCAATTTCCACAATGTCATACAGTACCACTACAGTAGGTACTCTCGTAAAAGTCAAAAATTGTTTATGAAAAACAAAGTCAAACTTGATAAGTATGCAAGTATGTAATATCTTCATCAATACTGAAATTTGGAGATCAATATTCAAAATTTATAAAAAATATATTATTCAGATATTATGTTGTCTTTAAGGCGAACAACAAACATTTACCACTTCACGGTTTCACAATAAAAAAATGTTGGGAAACTCCAGTAAAAGTAAATGTATGTAGTGACAGGACCAAAGTTGGCAACTAAAAGACATTTGGTTTTACGCGTGTATTTCTTGGTCATGTTATTACCATATAATATGTTTGTAAATCTATATACATATCCTGACTGATTCATTATCGCCGAGCCGAAACCGCTGGAGCTAATTAGATGACATTTGGACTGTAGGTTATTTGAGTGACGTAACTAGCCACTAAGAAAGGATTTTACGGAAATCATACCCTAAGGGGTTTAAATACAGGGTGAAAGTTTGTATGAAAGTCTGTCAGTTTTGAAGTTAAATACATGAAAATTGGTATTTGGCTTTTTAAACAAAGAATGACATGTATCAGGAATTTTGTTTATTTTTCTTTAAAGGAGTAAAAAAGGGAATTAGGTTTTTTTCGGGTAATCGTTATTTGTGAAGTAAGAACTATAAAAAAGTTTTATTTAATCGATATTTAGATTTTTCAATAACAATAAAGAATGACGTGTTTTAGCATTTTAAAAAAACGTCCCCTAGAAATGTGAAATAGGGGTGGGAAGTTTGTATGGAAATTATTCTTACCTTTAATAAGTTTGACTTTTATTAGAAACAATTGCAAATCGTGTAGCCCATGTGAGCAAAGCCGCGATCACATCAAAAGCTAATCGCTAATAATCTTGTTTTGGATAGAAAGTAGCGCAAATGTTATAAGAATTTTAAATATGACTATTTTATAATTATGCTAAACTTAATAAACACTATATTAAGTTATTTGCATTAAATAAACTCCATGTGATTTTTTAAATCTGTGATTAACGCGCCCGGTCTGCGAGTGGCAACTTTCGCAAAGGCCGGTCATCGGATGGGTGACCAAAAATTTATCATCTCGAGCTCCTCCGTGCTTCGGAAGGCACGTAAAGCCATTGGTCCCGGCCGCATTAGCAGTCGTTAACAACCGCCAATCCGCACCGGCCCCGGGGTGTTTTATGGCCCGTTCTCCCTATCCATCCATAGGGAAGGCTCGTGCCCCAACAGTGCGGACATATAATGAGCTGATAATGATGATGATGATGATGATGATGAAACTCCATCTTAGTCTCGCGTCTCTAATATAAATTCCAATCAACAGCCATGTTACAGATTACAATACAATTTTATAGTCGTCATAATCTGTTTTTGCATAACTAATAAGTAGCTACACGCTATATCTATTATGCAATTTACTGCCTACTTATCAAGCTAATTATGTCACCTTCTCCGCGACCACTTTCAATGTCGTCAGTTCCATTTCGGACCGTATTCCATTGCGTCATGGCGTCCATCCGGATAGTAATTTTTTTCTTTTTTTAGTTCATACATTCGAAACAAATACATGTACGCCGCTTTCTCTTCCGCCAGTTAAAGCCGAGAACAATTAGACAGCCGTTTTTTTTTTTTTTTTTTGTTTACTTTTTTGTGCTCGGGCATAATAATTTAATTAGCTACACACTGCCACATCGGTTGCGAAACATGCTCGGTCGCTTAATTTTTGAAAGTAGTTCTCCACAGTCTTATCTTGTATTTCAATGTTACTTCTTTACCACATATCAGAAATCAATATTATGAAGTTACGATGAAAAAAGTCTTAAAAATAACATCACTAGTGTATGCACCCTGGCTGAATACATCTTACGAAGTAGGGAAGAGCTCGAAATATTTGATCACCCATCTGTTAAGCTGGCATTACGAAAGTTTTTTACATGCAAGATCGCGTCCCGAACGCACTCAAGCCGATTTTCCAACGAGCTTCTTCCACTCTTGATATAACTTTAGTAGCTAGTAATATGCATATTCACTGTCCCACTGCTAGACAAAGGCCTCCATCATGTTTATCAACACCCTGGAACATCAGTCATCATTACAATTGATGGATATTGATATTGATAAGGTTTACTTATCACGCTAAGTCACCGAGGCGTTAAATATTGCTTTTTATAGTATTACTAGCTGACAGGCGGACTTCGTACCGCTTTGACAGTTTCCATGACAACAAAACAAACAAATCATTCGTCCGCTTAAAAACACCCGTATCCCACGATGGACCCCTATTGCAGCGCCACCTACCGGGTCCAATTGTAAATCTAAACCATTCTCGAACACACACAGAAAATTTCATCAAAATCGCTCCAGCCGTTTAGAAGGAGTTCAATAATACACACGCACAGAAGATTTATATAAACAAAGATTATTATATCAGCCACAGCTGTCCCACTCCTGGGCAAAGGCGTCCCCACCCTTTTTCCTTACCTTCCGGTCCCCTGCAACATCACGCCATTCCTTCACGAGCCTATCAAGGTCGTCCCGCCATCTTCGTCTTGGTCTACCTGGTCGCCTTTTCGCATTATGTGTGATCCGCGCCAACATCTCGTTCGGCATGCGGACAGATGGTAATGTCGTGTGTCAAACATGCTAATATATATTTTTTTATACTAAAATAGATGTCAGATCTCTCTTTCTTAGCTAAGTTAAGCAATCCTAAAATGTTAATTAAAATATCACGCATTAGACCGAAGTAAGCTACTTACGCAATTTAACCAACTTAAAGTTTAGCTGTCACTTAATAAGTTAAAATGAAATACATTAGTATATATTGCAACTCATTATGTATTAGGAGTATTAACTAACTTCTTAAAACATCATTACTACATAGTAAGTTAGTCTTCAGAGTAATTTGTTGATCTGATTTCTTCGCGGGTTATGTCATTGTCGTCCTTTTTACGCCTGACAGCTTCGCGTATTTAGGTTACGAACTTAAAAATGTTTATTTTTTAATAAAAATATAGGTAGGTACGCGTATGGTGTCAGTTCTGGGTGACCTTTCAACAATGAAGCGGTCTGGTTCTCATAATGAAGGAGCTATTCATTCATAGACTATTTTATGTCGGTCGGTACTATTTTCGTTGTAAGCCTCTCCTTTTCCCGAATCCCTATCGAGGCCTGGCCTGGGCAGAAAGGTGGGACCTGGGGGGAGAGCCCCACATAACCATTCGCGGTTATGTGGGGGTTATGGTGGCATCCGGACGATGAGTTTCCTACGCCTGGTGTCATACATTTTGTGTTAATCCTACTACCTACTAAAGTTCATTCATTCCTTCATTAACTTTTACACGTATCTTTTATATAATCGTTATTTCTATACTAATATTATAAAGAGGAAACCTTTGTATTTTTGTATGTATGTATGTTTGCAACGAATAAACTCAAAAACTACTGGAACGATTTAAAAAATTCTTTCACCATTAGAATGCTACATTAGCGCTGAGTAACATAGGCTATATTAAAAAAAATAGTATTAAATAAAATACTAAAAACGACAATTTAATTTTCCAATAAAAAATTATTTGTTTGTTTTGTTGTCATGGAAACCATTGATATATAATTAACTCAAACATGGAAACTGTCATAGCGATAGCGGTACGAAGTCCGCCGGGTCAGCTAGTATTTTATGAATTAAGGCTTAATACCAAATAATAAATATTATAGGGATGATAATTATTGCACTTCATTCGTTTAACATTTTACATATACCATTTTTAAAAGTTATGCCAAACAACACTTAAACCAGTCAGTGCATAGCAAAAATCTACTAATATTTATATTTATTGCTTATTAAACATTCAGATAACCAACTGGTATATGCAATTTCCTCGTTTTAACGATTAGTATTAAATAGAAAGTGTGTTTTTAATAGGTTTTGGTGCTATTAAGCTGTATAGTTTTAGCAAATATAAAAATTCGCGGTATATAAAAAGGTCATATCTAACTCCCTCAAAGACCAAAAACCCTCATCACTTTAGTACTACAAAGTACTTCTACCAAGTACTTTTTTGTACTTTTTTTGATTTTATTGCTTGTAATGTAAATGTAGTTTATTTTATTATACTTTTGTGTAGAAAATTTAAAAAAAATCATGCTGTGTATACTATTTCTAGATTATAGTCTAGTCTAGTTCAATTAGTTTTTTTTTTCCATGTATCGCCTGTAATCTGGTCAGTGTACCTATTATAAATAAATAAATATACACGGCGTAAATAGGCCATAAACTTACTTACGGTTTCTATAACCGGGGCCGCGAAAAGGTGTATTTGTACTTTATTAGATTCTCAATCGAGTCGGATGACAAGAGCGGAAAACCTGTGAACGCCTCCACATACTAGAATCTTTGCCCGGAATAATCGTGTCGTGGGGGAATAAAAAGCGCCCTTGCACGTGAATGAAGGCATATGAATCCAATAAAGCGCGCGTGTGAACCGCGCGGGTGCTGCAACAGCTGTTTACATTGAAATCAACTACTTATTTTTCTTTATGTTAATTTTGCTAAAACAACTATTTAACGGGTAAACCTTGTGTTTCGAAGTATTGGCACATATTATTATGTAGATAAAAAAACTTATTTACTTCATTACAATCATTGTAATAGAGGGTGTTTATATCGGTTTAAAGAACTTTATTCCTTATAATATTAAGACAATTATTGTCACTTACATGAGAATAAATACATATAAGTTGAAACATTAACTAGAGGTGGGTAGTTAAAATAAAATTCCATATTTATTATATGATTACCTTACAGGGTGGAAAAAAAAGACCGTGTTGGAGGAAAAGTACCCTTAATATTGATGATGGCAAATTTTACTGAAAGGAAACATTCCTTTATTTTCAAAAATAATAAAAACTCAACCAAATTCAATAAGCTCTGCATGAGTGGGAATTAGAGAAAAGTCAATTCCATGCATTTTGTCATTTACATTGGAAAAAAGAAAGCCAGACATCTAAAAACGCTTTTGTTATATGAATAATATAATAATAATATAATTTTATTTCACACGATTTTTTATCTACATGGATATGGAGTGCAAGTCTTAAAAATATTGTTAGTATCATAGGTACACGTATTTCTTACTATTGTGCTAAAAGTGAGCAATGCGAGGCCTATGCCCAGCAATGGGTTGGGAGGGGCTGATGATAATGATGATGATGATGAAGAGTGACAATCTCGAGAAACGTTATAATGAAGTTACCCTTAGTTGTCTTACAATTGAACCAACAATTTTTATATAGCTACATAAATCTTCTGTGCGTGTGTACGTTATTGAACTTCTTCTAAAAGGCTGTAGACCGATTTAGATGAAATTTTCTGTGTGTGTTCAAGTGGATTCGAAAATGGTTTAGATTTACAATTGGACCAGGTAGGTGGCGCTGCTATAGGGGTCCATCATGGGATACGGGTGTTCTTAAGCGGACGAATGGGTTGTTTGTTTCGTTATCATGGAAACTGTCAAAGCGGTACGAAGTCCGCCGGTCAGCTAGTATTATAGTAAAACAATATGTAATACTATTCTATTAATATGATTAATGTAAAAATGATTTAACAATATCATTGATATAGGTAAACCACGATTTCTTGAATTGAATTTGAGCATCCGTTGAATTGAATCTCCGTTCAGCTACCAACGTATATCTAGTTATGTAATGAGCGATTGACATACAGATACTGTTCAAACAGCGTCTGTTGGACATCGGCTTTAAGGCCGTATTCTCGACGACGGCGGGCAGGGGGGCGGCGGCGGGAGCGGGGCGTTCAAAAGCATAGGTTTCTATGGAACTCGATGACATCGGCGCGGGGAGCATAGTCGCCCCCGCCCCGCGCCGCCTGCTGTCGTCGAGAATACGGCCTAATGCTTGCGGCGTGCGATGCTTACCTACGCATCTCGTGTACCTGCTTTGATGTTATAGGCATAATAATATTGTCTGCGTTGATCCATCTTCGAGTATTGGATATCCTGACGACAAACCAACAAAGGGCAAATGTTTGTCTGTGACATTTGATGACTGACTCATGAGTCATACCTATATGTCACACTATATTACTATATCACTTGTATGTTCGTCCTGAATCTGTTGATCGTTTTGCAAATTCTAAAATAATTTGAGACTAGACGTTTACTACTGTGGTGAATATCTGTTTGTTTATTTGTTTTTGGTTTTGCATTCCTGCCTTTCCTAAAGCTAAAAGCTTTGTAATGTTTCATCACACATCTCATTTTATATTGAACACGAGCCTTCTCTATGGATGGATAGGGAAAAGCGGGCGCAGTGTGGATTGGTGGTTGTTAACGACTGCTAATGCAGCCAAGTCTTACGGCTTTACGTGCCTTCTGAAGCACGGAGGAGCTCGAGATGATACATATTTGGTTACCCATCCAATGACCAGCCTTTGCGAATTAGCAATTTCAGACCGGGCGCGTTAACCACTGCGCCATCGAGTTTTATCAATTTATAATAATTTGAATGTGTTACTGTAACACCTCTTGATGGTCGAGTGGCGAAGCGCTTGGCCCGGTACCCGAAAGTCACGGGTTCAATTCCCAGGTTCGGCAAAGGGTGATTTGGATTTTTAGATACATATAACCCGGGTTGTAATCACCAACCCGCATTTGGCAAGCCATCAATTGTATAGTAATGACTTGATTTCAATGATGGAGGCCTTTGCCCAGCAGTGGGACAGTATATTGGCTATTTACTTCACTGTAACAAATATCGATTTAGCTAAATTTGAGAACGTCAATATAAAAAATATATATCTATATATTAATACGTGAAGCAAAAACTTTGTACCCTTGATTAAAAGTACTATTGAATTCATTAAGGACTCTTATAATAAAACTATTGCGTCTGTAGACTAACATAGACCGATGATGATGATGTGATGAGAAGCTCGATGGCGCAGTGGTTAACGCGCCAGGTCTGCGAGTGCTGAGATTAAGCAACTTTCGCTAAGGCCGGTCATCGGACAGGTGACCAAAAAATTATCATCTCGAGCTTCTCCGTGCTTCGGATGGCACGTTAAGCCGTTGGTCCCGGCTGCATTGGCAGTCGTTAACAACCACCAATCCGCACTGGGCCCGCGTGGTGGTTTATGGCCCGTTCTCCCTATCCATCCATAGGGAAGGCTCGTGCCCCTGCAGTGAGAACATAAAATGAGCTGATGATGATGATGATGTTAATGATGAAGACGAATGTTGCAATGTGTCTAACGACTCGCTTCTATTTCAATTAGATCACGGTCTTAGCATGGCATAGGCCAATCTACAGAAACGCAAGCATGCGCGCGTATGCGGTCTGAACGCATTTAATTAAGGCTTCTGCCTTGGATACAAAGACGATGTTAATCACTCTGCACATCTACATATCACCTTTGTTGTCCAGTGGTTAGACCAACTCACACGTAGAGGTACTGGGTTCGATTCATAACTGGTCGTACATATTATTTTAGAGACGGTATGAATGATAGTAGGGCTTGTGTTATGACCGCCTTGGTAGCTCATACCATCTCACCTAAGTCTGGCAAGGTACTTAACTACTGTTTCTAACAATTACTAAAGGCAATCACTAAAGGTTGTCTTGAGGGAAAGTTACTGTCGTTTCAATGTAGAGTTTGATAACAAATAGTTCAAGAAAACATGTGCAAAACTGACGAAGTTGTTTTAAATGACATGCATATTAGGCCAAGTGTTTCTTAATCTCCTCCCCCCGTCTGTCCAGTCCAGAGCGGAGTCAGCCAGTAAGAGAAAAATTTTTTTGAATTTTATTTAATTTTTTTGTATTATTATCTCCATTATTTATTTTCTTTCTTAGAACTAGATTTTTACAATATTTTATTATTTATTTTTTTTTTATTATTTTTTTTATTATTATCTCCTTTATTTATTTTAATTCTTAGAGCTAGATTTTTACAATATTTTAATATAAAAACAATAAAACATTATAAAAACCTAATCATAGAGTACCACCAGCAGCGGGGCAGGGCCCAAGCTAGCTTATTATTATTAGTTTTAAGTAAGTAAGTGTTACTCTATTTAGGACCAGCATTGTTGCGTTTTAAATTTTACACAAAATGTCACGCTGTGTACACTCCTTTTGGATTACCGTCTAGCTAGTAAGATTAAGCCAATATGTTACTGTACTCATGCATCGATTGTAATCTGTTTGTGTACCTATAGAAATAAATAAATAAATAAAATAAATATTCCTTCCTGAGATACACAAAGCGAACCGGTTATAATTTATGGTCCAACTCCCACGTTCGCACTGGCTGTTATACTTATCCAGATCGTGTCTATGATCAATGTACTAACGCACTAAGATGAAGTATACAATGACATCTCAAGTACGCGCGCTATGATCTCTGCGGCACGATTACTCGGCTGTATAGCCCTCGGAGTATAGACGGACCAGCCCCCCAACCGCGTAACACTCTCGCTTTCGATCGCTTTGTAGGCGAAGCCCTCGCCTCGCTTTCTAATATAATATCGAAATATAATATCGAATAATATCGAAAGCTATAGCCTATAGCTTTCGATATTGCTTTCATATTGCTTTCGATATGACAAGATGACGCCTCCTCTTCGCCTCGCCTTCAAAGCGATCGAAAGCGAGAGTGTTAGGCGGTCGACCCCCAGTTCGTGCTCGACCTGCTTGCGGAAGTGCGAAATGACAGATAGTTCTTCAAGCAGCAACATTCTTCATCTTTATGAAATTCATAATAACCCAACACAAGCTTTAACTCCGTGATTCCTCGTTTGATTAATAGCAGGTTCTTCTTTATGTAGGTGGCAGGGTACCTAAGTGTTGTTTTAACTATATGTTATTTTCTCTATACCCTATTGTACTTAAGTTTAGTGAAGTGCTTTATTTTTTTACACAATAAAAATGGATTTTATATACATTATTAAATTAGATTGAACCAAAGAAAATTTCACAATACACATCAAACAACCATACAAAAGAAAACATCTATAATCACAATCATAAGACAAGAAGCGCTAGTGTCAAAACTGCGAGCTCAAGAGCGTTTTAGACAAAACAAAGATAAGCTTATTCACTGATGAGTTCGTCAACTCGGCCTTTCGGCTGAGTTGTTTTCGTAGGTAGGTAAAAGTAGGTATTTTGAAATGGTTTTCAAAATACCTACTTTTTCGTCGTCAACTCGGCCACACGTACAAAGTACAGTCAGTAAGTGGGATTTAAACCAAACACTATAAATTAACTTGAATATTCAATAAAATAAAGCTAACTGCAAAGTTTCATACAAGAAAGTACCTACTTGAGAACATGACGACTTCCTTAAACTGGGGGTCGACCGCCTAACGCTCTCGCTTTCGATCGCTTTGAAGGCGAGGCGAGGAGGAGGCGTCATCTTGTCATTTCGAAAGCAATATGAAAGCAACATCGAAAGCTATAGGCTATAGCTTTCGATATTATTCGATATTATATTTCGATATTATATTAGAAAGCGAGGCGATAGCCTCGCCTTCAAAGCAATCGAAAGCGAGAGTGTTAGGCGGATTTTGTATTGGAAAATTAAATTGTTGTTTCTAGTAGGTATTTTCCGTTACTTATTATTTATGTTTCTCACCGCTTAAACCTTCCTTGAACTTCAACTAATATTTTAAAATCAAATTTAGCCATTCTCGAGTTTTAGCGAGACTAACGAACAGCAATTGATTTTTATATATATAGATATTAATGTACAGTCACAAGCATTAAATAAATAAATAAAATAAGTAAATACCAAAGCTATTAGCGGAATAACTGTCCATATTTGCCAAAATTATGACGTCCGCGTTCTTAGGCGTTAGGTACAAGTTTTGGATGACAGTGTATTCTGTTTGCACAAAGATGAATGAAACTGTGGAATACGATATTGATTTAAAGTGTACTCGTTGATTGATTGTACTTGTAGTTAGCAGAAACATCCGTTTAAGTGAATTCAAAACGATGTTTTTTATTATGAAACAAACAATATTTTGGCGCAATTACATGCCAAGACATAACAAATCAGTAATTACAGCCAAAAATTGTTTACACTTAAATATCATAATTATTTATTAAACTATATTTATTTGTTAATAAAGCACTTTTAAAAGAAAAACTTGTTTTAGCCATTTAATTATTATCTTAACAGATCAGCGATAATTATGTTTGTTGTTATTACTGTCTGTAGTTGTGTTTCTTGCAGTGATTTTGGAACTTCTCAAGTCTTTTTCATATCCCCTTTCTTAACATCTCGAAGCCACACATTGTACTAACTGACTCAAAAGGTAAAAAATCAATAAAAACAAAAATGTAATTTAACCAAAATATTACATCTCGTTTTAAACAAAACTTAAGGCGCCTTCTTTGTAAAACTATAAGTATAAAGTGTACACTAGATTGCATTAAATCTAAGGTACACTTTAATTGGACATATTTTACAATAATCTACATCAGCTTACACACCACAAAAGCAAGCGAGCAGAAACAGGATGTCCTAAATCTCAGTAGTGTAATGGAGTCCTAAATAACTCTAAACTCCGCTAAACCACCAAGCCCATTCACATGTTACACGGCTAAGTTATGATAGTCTATAGACACAAACTTTAATGCAAGTCGAAGCGCCTTTTTCATGACTACGTGTAACCGTTGCCACAGACGTCAATCAGACTGCAGAGTTAAGCTGCATCATTTTCTTCGCTACACAATTAGGTGTTGCAAACTCACAGCGCACCACTTTTTTGTTCTACGCTAATTAGCATCCGCACATAATGGAAATTAATACTTTTTATACCGTTCCGTGCTTTTCTTAGTTTACCCAGAGTTTCCCTTATTTGATGTGCATCCGATACTAAGTTTGTAATATTACATTAGTAAATTCATTTAGAAAAAGTTACCTATTTGATATTAATAAACGAGAAGTTTCAAAACTGTGCGTAGAAATTTACATTTTGACGCTCATGTACCAAATTAATTGATAGATTTGCTCTTTGTTCATTTTAAACATGATCAGTAGGCCGATTCTAATAAATAACTGCAACTACACTGTACCGTCACGTGTGTCAAAATGAGCAAATTTTGACGTTTCGGTATTTTGATCAGCAGCGCTGCTGCCGTAGTGTTGCAGGGACGGAGAAGTAACGCAAATAGGTATTCCACTAACAAAACTGCACTACACCTGCACGTTTACTGCAAAATAATCGTATTCCAATAAAATATTTTGACATTAGTGTAGTAATGCATAGAATACATTGTGAGCAACTTTTGCACAGCGTATTCGTATTATAAGCTAAATAAAATATTTTTGCTAATAAGGTTACATTAGTCCTTTTAGTTTTATTGCAGGGTTGTTGCAGGATTCGTGCAGCTGTAGTGCAGTAGTCGCGCAGTTGTAGTGTAGTTGTGGTGCAGAGATTTTTAATAGAATACGTCTATTTCCATGGCACTGCTCCTACACGCGACAAATGACAGGCGTAAACGTACTGTTGCAGTTTTTTAATAGAATTGACCTACTGCCCGGTGAACATGTGAAGTACTAAACGAACTTTTTTTTTACATGTTGTGATTGTCCTTTTTATTATGTGTTTTTATTAATGATGGAAAGTGCCTTTTATGATAGGGCATTTTCCAATATTTTTGACGCTGTAAGGAGAAAAGATCTGGACATTTGCTGAGTTTCTTGCCGGTTCTTCTCAGTACAAGATCTCCCGCCCAGAGTAGACTTACGAACCGATGGCATAATGACGTTCATAAGAGCTATTTGTAGCCTAAACTGAATAAATGATTTTGAATTTTGAATTTTTTGAATTTATATCGAAGTAAATACGTGCCGTTGTGCCCTCATGTTGCAATAGTTCTTTTTAATTTACTGTACCTGTATATATGTATATATAATATATATATTTTGTTTATGTAATACGATAGCTTTTTCATCATATATCAACTTAACCGTGACTACAGTTTTGGCTTTTTTTGGTCGGCACACCCTTAAGCAACACTTTTTACACAATCAGTTTTCTTAGTCAATGTTTTGTTTATGTGAGACTAGCCCTTAACTCGCAACTTCGTCAGCATGGTTTTAAGATTTAAAAAAAAAACGTTTTTTACAGAGATTATAGATAGTAGTTACAGAGATTAGCCCCGACGACGTACAAACAAACAAAGTCACAAACATTACCTTGTAGATGACGACATTTTATTTTTTTTGGGGTTCCGTAGCCAAATGGCAAAAAACAGAACTCTTATGGATTCGTCATGTCTGTCTGTCTGTCTGTCCGTCCGTCCGTATGTCACAGCCACTTTTTTCCGAAACTATAAGAACGATAGGCGCTAGACCACAGGTCGTATAGACTTGACAATCAAATTGCATGTTCTGTATTTTGAGCGTCGAAAAACCTTATCAAACTATAGGGTCAACAACAGCATACCGTCGATAAAAATTTGCAATATTACAAAATATTATTATTATTATATCAGCCATAGCGGTCCCACTCCTGGGCAAAGGCCTCCCCACACTTTTTCTACACCTTCAGGTCCCTTGCAACATCACGCCATGCCTTCATGAACCCATCAAGGAACTCCCGCCATTTTTGTCTTGGTATACCTGGTCGCCTTTTCCCATTATGTGGGGTCCACTTCTTTGTGATCTGCGCCCACATCTCGTTCTCACTTCAGCCCTTTAAGTAACGTCAGCAATTTGCATGCGAGAGCGCAGCTCTGTCATTCGAACGCGGGCGCGGTCGTGTCGCTTTACTCCTAAAATGCTGCGCTCTATTGCTCGTTGGCACACCCTGAGCCTCGACTTCAATGCTTTTGGTCAAAGACCAAGTCTGAGCACTATACATACGTCAGGAATATTACAAAAAATCACAAAATTACAAAGATATAAAAATTAAGGGTGTTTATCAGCATAATCTAAAGTATTGGTCAAAGTTACCTTTAGCAACAACTATGTAGATTACCATAAAATTTGATAAGAGTGTGTTGTACACCATTGTAATTTCAGTTAAAACTAGTTGCGCATTTTTAGGGAAATTTCATGTGATTGAAACACCGTCGATAAATATTGATCATGTGTAATTATGTAATAAAAATCTTTTTACAAACAGTTTTTGGTGGTCGTTTAGTTAGTGACTTAACTTGAATTCTGAATTTTCTGTAGTCGATCTTCGCAATATTCTTTATCAATTCGATCCAGCCAAAATAAAACAGCAATAATAAAAATAATACATGTAAATATTACTTTATTTCCCTCATGGATATTAGGAAATTTATCTTTAACAAACCAAGCAATAAGTTAACTTTGAAATAGTAAATTACTTGTACGTACATGTAGGTAATGGTACAAATAGTGCGTTCCATTTTATTGTAATCGCACAGTGTCATACCCAATATCTGCGGTTATAGGATTTATTTATACGCATATTTTGAAAAGTAAAATGAGATTATTGTAAGTTTTCGATTGAGCAAGAATTGGTATGTATCATCATACCAATGTCCATCGATACTGCAAATATCGATAAAACGAACTAGTCGATGTGGCGTACTGTAGTTGCAGCAAGCAATCTATACTTCGTTGTCGATAAACCGACATTAGATATGGCAACATTCGATTTTACGTAGTTAACTTACGGGTAGACGTACAGAGAATATAAGGTATTATCAATCTTTTATTACTACTTTGAAATACTTTTGCATTGATTTTTGTATGTATACCATTTACATTTAAATACATTTGTTTTCTCTCACATGTGAATCCTTAAGACTAGTGTAACAATTTTATTTATGATTACGTTATGTGAGAGACTGGTGCCTGAGATAGGTTATTGAATAAATTAAAAGTAAAAAAGCTTTTTAATAAACAAGCTTTAGTTTAAACGCGCTAAAAAAACTTTTACTATCAATTTATAACGTCATTACACAATTTATATGATATAAAAGGTTGTCGCGAGATTTACGTACTCGAATTTACTTAGATTGAAAATTTTAATAGTTAAAATCAATCACATCAAGTTATTTAATTTACTTAATTAAAAAATAATAACCTTATCGGTAATTATATTTTCGAGCCGTTTGGGGTTGAAACCCTCGGGCCGTGGGGTCCGAATGCTCATGTTTTGTTTAATGACATCTCCAAACGGCTGGTTGACACTTCCCATGACCCAAAGGCTGGCTTTTTCCTTGGCCAGAGACTAAGCTTTGCAATTCAACGTGGAAATGCCGCCAGTCTCTTGGGTACTTTACCAGTCGACTGCGATGCGGAGGAATTTTTTGACGCCGTATTTTAGTTTTGTATTAGTTTCAGTTACTTTAGGTTATTATAATCTCAGATTTTAATTTTGTAATTTTCAATAATAAATAAATGACTTAATTCATAATTCACATAATTATTCGCGAGATTTATTTGTGTGCAGACATGGACGATCTGTGTGTAGATAAACACACATGTAAATCATCATCATCATCATCAATAAAAAATAAAAAAAAAAATAATATAATAAATATCGCGACAATATTTTATATCATAGGTATATTGTGTAATGACGTTATAAGTTGATAGTAAAAGTTTTAAAGTAATAGTTTTCTTTTTCTTTTTAGGGTTTTTTTACTCTTAATTAATTTTTTACTTTTTAGTTATCGCTGGACACGTTTCAAAAACTTAGTCCGCCATATTGGATTTAGAGTGACGTCTCTTTATTTTTCGAGTTACTCAGCAAGCCCTTTCATTTGATACCCATATTGCAGGAATGCATTAAAAATAATTAGTCCGCCATCTTGGGTATGCCGCCATCTTGAATTTAGAATGACGTCTCACAATTGGCCATGCATTGTCATCTGAACTGTACATGTATACCAAATTTCAGCTCAATCGGTTGAAGATATCTGCTTCAAAATTGAGTTGCAAGATTCCACCCGAACAAACATACATACATACATACATACATACATACATACATACATACATACATACATACATACATACATACATACATACATACATACATACATACATACATACATACATATATACATACATACATACATACATACATTGCAAGTTAAATAAAAGCTTGTAAAAAAAACCCATACTACAGTGCACCAGTGCCCCACTTCGCGGAAGTTATGTGATATAATCATAATATGAAAAGTTTCACAATCTTACAGTATTGTGTAAATACATGTGAAAGTAATAGTGGTGTAAAGTAAGTGTAAAGTGAGGAGGTGTTTAGTGCTTGTGTGTAATGAGCTAAGTGAGTGGAGTAAGGTGATGAGGGTTAGATGAATGAGTTTACTAGCAGAACAAATAAATAAATTATGGGTAACAAATGATGACAAAAGGGTGGAGGAAGGTTTCAGTATCATCGTAGTTCAGTGTTTTGAGCAATTTATAATTAGCTTTTTCCATGTTGGTTTATGAAGAAGATAAATAGACAATATTTATTATAATTTGTTATAACAAATTATACCTATAATTTATATGTATACATAAAAGGGCCAAGAAAGTGAAAGAATTTTTGAGAATGGCTAGTTTAATGTATGATTTTGATATGTGCCTCAAATTTTGATTGTCTAATGTACAATTCGCCAAATTTTAACAATTGCGTATGGGTTATGCATGTGATATTATGTGACAAAGACAATATAAACTACTAACTTACTAAAACTAATAATAATAAAATATAAGACTAAAAATAATTTTCTAAAATAATCATAATCTCATTTAGTACTCGATATATAAGTATGTTTGCGTAACATATTATATACGTTAGTATTCACTCCACACAGTTCATAAATATCAATGAAAGCATAACATCTTTTGCATTGAGTCACTTAAAAAAATCCACACAAATCCGTTGTAGTTTTAGGATAACTACCTCCAAACAGTCTTACCGGTGTTTTATTCCAATCAATGAAGAGCAATTTACTTTTTTCAAACTTTGAACTCTCTAAGGAGCAACTCTTATAATTCTGCTGGATAAATTCTATAGCATAACTTTTCTTTCTCACCGGAGATTTAATGTGTGATGCGGTTATACTCGCGTCTTGTTGAATGTACAACATATGGCTTTCCACCTCGGTATTCCTACATACTTGGAGATTCAAGGAGGACGGCACCTTCGACCTCTCGTTGTCTATATCAGACCGGTACCTGTTTATATCAGGAACTTTCTCATCGCCCCCTACAAAACTTTTCTTCTTTTGCTCTTCGTTACGACCGATTACATGACGTTCATTTAAAGCGTTACCTAACTTGACCTGATGGTAAAAACTATTTTTCTCACTTATATTTTTTTTCAGTTGGGATGCTTTTGTGTCTGACTTCTCTTTTTCTTTTTTTTGATCGTTTGCCTTTTGAGAAGGAAGGTAGCCATGGTTGTATTTAATAATCGATATCGACTCTTGATTAGGACTTGATTGATTAGAAACTTGCATTGCTAATTCTCTGCCTTTCACAAAACTCGGCTCATCATTATCTTTTATAAATTTACGGCTCTCGTGTTGGAGTCTTAACCTTAAAGTTGGATTTTTTTTATTAGCCTGAGCTATGTTTCGCTCGATCTGTTGGCTTCCTTCAATTGAATCCATGTTAATTCGTCTTGGTGTAAAATCATTGTTATATGATTTGACATTGTGCCATTTATTGGCGTTTGAAAAACTTTTTGAATACATATCGTCGCTATTGCTACTACGCTCTACGTGCTCTTTGAACTGTGAGCCTATATTTTGTGAGTCTTCTACAAAATATTCTAAAGATTTCAAGAAAGGCAATATGGCTATCAGATTAGGATCTAAATCAATGGAAACATTACTTTTCTTTTTTGTGTTTGCTGTTATTGAAAAAGGTTTTGGTTTTGAATTGTTTTCGATGCTATCAAAATTTTCTCCTGAATGCTCCATATTATCAGTGTTTCTATAAAATCTTTGTTCCATAACTTTGTGTGACTCCCCTCTAGTTGTTACTTCGACATTCTTGGGTTGAGTTTCTGCATGCATTTTTAATATGTTGTTTCGAAAATCATCTTCTAATATTTTAACATTAATCTCAGGTGGCTTATCCAAACCTCGTTTATGTAGTCGGATTATATGATCACTAAAACTCTTTCGATGGTACTTAACCGGAGGTCGGAGCTTATTTAACTTAAAATCAGATGCGTATGGATAACTATCTGATGTTTTTGGCAAAGGTAGTGTAGCAGGCGCTTTTTGGTCTCGGTTATAGAAGTTTATGCTTTTTAAGTAATTTAGTACACTTCCTGCAAATTTAGAACTGGTCCATTGGCCATAAATTTTTTTGTCATGGATAAAAGGTGGAGGCGTTTCTACATCGGGTAGCACATTTATAACCTTTTTACTGAGATACTTTTTAGTATTTCCATTAACATCATGATCAATATTGTAAAACGATTTGGGTACTGGTAATGGCTGGAATTCAATATGTTTCTCATTAAATTCATTAGTCTGTGTCCCACTAGGTGGCGGTGGTGGAGTTTCAAACTCTGATATCATAGCTAAGTCTTTGCTACTAGAACCAGGCTGCTGGGAGCTTGCCGTTACCTTTTTATTGGCTTTAAATTTACCTTCCGTCCCGACTTCATGTACAAAACTCCATAAATTCATTTGGTTTTTTTCACTTGTTGTAAGTATTTCTTCATTCACTGGGGAATCTAGAAATTCTTTTTCGTTAGACAAGTCAAATGTTTGAGTGATGTTCGCGCCTACGTTATGATAAATAGTGCTGTGAGGCGTACTAATTTTGATGAAGCTTCCAGTTTTATTTAGAAACGAAGGAGTCGATGCCGTTTCGAAATTGTTGTGGATTTCATCAGTTTGCAAGTCACTTAGAATAATATATTTCGTCTCGCTATCTTTAAGTTTGTTTTTATTAAACAATGTTTGCCTATAAATAAAGTCGTGCGCTACAGTATGGTTTCTGTCAATCGTAGACGCTAATAACATATTGGCACCAAAAACTTCTCCTTCGAGTCCGCTAGCCTCGCCTGTAATCATAAATAAATTGTTTTGTTACACCTGAACAAAAGCGAAAATTATTTTGACTAATAATGACTATTTAATGTTTTACCGCTTTCAGCTGTTCCATATCCGATAATAATGCTGCCGCCGCCGGTTAAAACAAAACCATGGAGCTGAAACATAATTAAATTATTAGATCGCTCAACTTGACAAACATATTCTTTGGACCTTAAAACAAACTGTCATTATTGGCCACACTTTAAAACCCAGGTTAACTTAAAAACCTTTAACAAGCTACGATTCCACATAATCAAAGAATAGAGTTTCATCTGTCTTAAAAAATCTACCTTGAAAAATAAACAAAAACGAAGTTGATTGGTCATAGAAATGTTCAATTAGTATAATTATGTAAAAATTGTCAAGGCATTACTTGCCCTCAGGTTATAATAATACTTGAAAGGAATTCTCTATTTGTGTTCGCGTGTGCGACAGCCTTGCCTTTAACTCTCGAAATCTAATTTCGTAATAAATGTCTATATCGATTTATCACATGATAATCGCTGCATTCAAAATCGTGAACACATTGACCTCACAGGGCGTACGAGTTATGCGGTCATTTGTCTTCTTAAATATATCGCTTGGATAATTTATTATGTGGCAGCTCCTGGTTCATGTACTTGGTTAAACAAGGCTAGTTTCGAGGGGTGTTTTTTAATGACATAATCTTGGTCTTCATCTAACCATATGTTAACTTAGGATAAGGCCAAAGGTAAAAGAGCACCTAATCCGGAATCAAAACTGATGTAATTTTAATCGGAAGTTAGGTTTCCGGGTCTGGCTGTCTAAAGATACGAATTCACACGCCTGACCCGGTGCTTAAACCGAGTTAGTTAATTGTTTAGCACATTATTTTCATATTAGTTACCAGTAAATGCTGTGGTATCATTTTATTTTTTAAACACTTCTAATACTGACTAAAAAAGATCGTTTTTGTTTGTTTTATAACTTTTACCGAAGAGATTAATGAATTGCTATATTAAGGGACGCCCCACACTGGGGTCTTTCAAGCGTCAGCGTGGACGCGTGGACGCCCGCCGCCGCGCCGCCGGCCCGACGCTGACGCTAGAAAGACGCCAGTGTGGGGGGTCCCTAATACTAACCATACTTATTACATATACCGTAACACATACCTCCCTAATCTGTCGTTTCAAAAATAAACATATACCTAGACTAACTGACCCGGCGGACTTCACAACAACAAAACGAACAACCGTTAATTAGTAAAATATGAGTTTTATTCCTGTGGGAATATCGGGATAAAAACTATCGTATGTGGTAATCTAGGTTATAAACTATCTGTATGCCGAATTTCATCCAAATCCATCCATCCGTTGCAGCGTGAAGAAGCAACAAATATACACACATATATACACACAAACTTTCGCATTACATTTCACAAAATATTAGTGTGATTATGTACAAAATTTCATGATTTTCGGTTGAATAGTATACGCGTGAAAGCGTAACAAATAACAAAAAACAAACAAACAAACAAACTCACTTTCGCATATTAAGTTAGGTTACTATTAGTTAGGATAGTTAGGTAACTTTAAATAAATCTTAAATGAGTTTAGCTCAATCGTTTGTTATACGTTTCAAAATTATGTATTTCAAAATTATATCATTCCGTCATTATATTAAATAAGTGTTATATTAAACAAAACTATGTCATTTGATTGTATATGTTTTGATCATTATACGATATGATGTTATATTATACATTACACACCCGAAGTAGATTGGTCCAAGGAATCATATTGTCCCATACAAACTTTTCCCCCCCTTTTCACCTCCTTTTGGGTATAATTTCGGAAAATCTTTTCTAATCGGATACCTACGTCATACAAATACAAATACAAATACAAAGAATGCACCCTCCAAGTTTCAGGTCTCTACGATCAGCGGTTTAGGCTGTGCGTTGATCCGTCAGTCAGTCATTCAGGACAAAGCATTTTATATGTATAGAGATGTTTATTTATGCTTAAAATTTTATGTATATTTTTTAACAGCTTCCTTTTTTAAGTTTGTTTATTTTTCCACAAAAACAGCACTGTTATTATTATATTATTATATTGTAAGTTAATATGTTTATTTAAATTAGTTTGTGTAAGTTATGGAAAGTTTAATATGTGTGCTTACCGTCTACCAATATTTCTGCCCAGCCCTATGTTTAATCTCCCAGAAAAGATTGAGACTCAGACCAAAAAAAGTCATACTCTTTGAAATGACGCATACACTTGTAACTATGCATCGATGTTGCTGATGACAAAAATGAAAGAAAAGGATGAAAGAGAATTAAATGCAGAAAGCACCAAGTTTGAATTCGTTTAATACGTATTTTTGTTTTTGTAACTCTGAAAAATGAGTAGGTATGGTCGTCACATAGTGACTTATGCATAAATACTACTATAATATTCGAACATGACATTACATTTGCGACTTGGACTTCACAAGACCTACCGCAGCAGTCGCTCGGATTGGGAAAGGCCATGGCGCGCACTTGGTAATTACCGCTTTCTCATTGATGGTTGTTATCTTAAAGGCCCCAGTACACAATGGCCCATCGTGGGCCATGCTTCGCAACGCACCACTTGTAGGCCACGATCACTTGTTGTTCACACAATGGCCCATTGCTCATTGCCGCCTGGCGAAGCACTTGCGATGGACGTGGAAGCAATTACGGCCGCGGCTATTTTTTTATATACGGCTTTCGAATATTACAGAAGCGTGTACCGCCACAAATTTATTAAAAAAAATAGTAATGTATGAATTTTCTTGAATATATGAACATTTTAAACGTTTATTTTATTGTATGTTTTAAAATTATGATAAATGTGTGTTATGCGGGAGGTTATTGGGATAAACCTGATCTAACATATAAAATAGAATCACAAAAGTAATTTTAGTATATTAAGATCACTTAATATACTAGATTTACTATATTTTTTTATACTTTATTTTTTTACTATATATATTTATTTATAATCCATCAGGATTATTAATAAATGTTATTTTAATATAGTCAATAATTTCATACGTTTTTACAAAGTCACGTCTTCGATTTTAAATGAACAAACGCAACAAAAAAGCGCACTATCCCGGCCAGCGGTCGGTGACGAACTAAACAATGGGCCATTGTGTGAACACCACAGGCTATGCTACGCCACGATTCCTTTGAAGTGTGCCCGAAAAACCGACAACTGCCCGATTGCGCGCCATCATGGCCAATTGTCCGCCACTGTAGACCATTGCCCTGTACACAATGGCGATGGCTTGTAGTGGGCCAGCATACGCCATTGTGTACTGGGGTCTTAACGTTACTTACGTGCTGTGCAGTTTCGCATTTCAAAAGCTTAGCGTCCAAATAGATCGCCCACGCGCCGTAATCGGATTGATAGGACAAGCATACGTGGCGCCACATGTCCTTCGCCACATCCACAGGGGTGCCAGACGATGTCCTCCCGTTTATGGAGAACATCAGATACTTCCCTCCCGAATTCAGCCACAGCCTCATAATTCGGCTTTGGCCTTTTGCTACAAAAGTGCAATAATATATTAACATTAGCTACTTAGGTTATTTTAATGCTCATGCACATACCAGTTTGGCTTGATCATGTGTTCAAGGTGACACAGCCTTAATTTTGTAATTAAACTCCGAAAGTGTCCTTGATACGATGAAGGTGGCACGGTGGGGTGGTTGACGCAAATAAGGGTTACCTCTTATGATATGGGTGGACTGGAATCGGTCAAAGCTTAAATTGTCGCCCCAGTGGCCCGGCAAAGCGTGAACGCGGGGTAGGGACCTGTTGCCCCGAGCAAGCCCGTCAGTGCTTTATATATGTTAAACGTGATCGGTGGTCATTATCGTTGCAAATTAATATACTTAATCCATAACTAAAACCGATTCATGTGTCCGCAGCAAGATTGTGCAACCGTGTAGTGAGCTCTTGCTCGAGTTCACCGAATCAAGTGTCCGAGTTTTACCATCAAGTCAAAGTAAAGGTCACGTTACTAATAACAATATATACAGTAACAATATAAGCCGCGCCGATATAATCGTACGAGCCGCCCGTTGACTGATATTGAAATTTTACGTTGGCAAAATTGAAAAGCAGCCTTATTATGCAACACATAAAACAGGTTCAAAATTAAGGGGGTCACATGAATTTGGACGACGCAATCACATTTGCTCAATATTATGCTTTTGTAAGTTCCAATTTCGCTATAAATATTTTCACTTATTTACGTTGCTCTAAATATAAGCGTACGTACGTAACGTACTATTCCTCCACTTGACATAACAATGACTAATTGTCGAAGTATTCAAATGTATCTCAGTTAGGTAAACCATTTTAATCCCATAGTCACACCTTGTATGGTCACACCTCAACATCAATGTTGAGTCAAACTTTCTAGAACATTGACACAGTCATCCTACTTACCGACGTACGTGAAAATAGTCTGGTCGCCGGCGAGGTCGTACACACGAAACCAAGTACAAAACGTGAACTCTGCCAGTGATGGGGTCTCAACGTCGTATTGTAGAAACTGCAAGTCAAATTAAATACAATTTATGTTCAAACGAAGTGTACAAACATGTGTTAAAGTTTGAGTTAAGTTTCCAGACTCGGCAATTTACTGAAAGGCTCCCAAATAGTTGTAGTAAAAACTTATAACTAAACCCATTCTAATAATCGTCATATTTTTTACTTAGAATTATAAGTAAAATAAATTTAATTACTTTAAGTTCAACCACAAATATTCGGAACATTGATTAATGCCACTTATTAGTTGTTATCTCAGTTACAATTAATAGATTGACACCAATAATTTCGAGCTAAAATTTAGAGAATCACCAAATTTAATTTAATACCAAAATTGTGGAAGTAAATCAGTCAGTTCCGTTTCGTAAAGTCAGATCAAAATTGGATTGGATTGGATGGGAAATCGTAGACACTTCTTGATTATTGCCGGATGAATAAAATTAACCAAATTAGCAAAACATTTTTTTTTATTTGTAGTTACTTTATGCTTTTTACAACAAAAATAAGTTATTTCGGTACATTGGTCTATTTCGGCAAAGGTACCTTACAATGGTGACGTTAAATTCTAATTTGATCATTTAAAAAAATGTTCCAATATTACCTACCTGGGTGTATCCTTTTTGCGTAAGCACTATTTTGTAAACCGGTCTATTTATAGCATTACTTCCGCACACAACAGTTACAAACACTGCCAGCACCAACCAACCCATAATTTGGGATTAGCAGACACGACCTGTGATTGGTTCGCTGCAGATCGGTGCACTAGACAAACACTTAATCCTAACAATAATATGTTACATAGACGGCTCTGTTTATTTACGACGAATACTAGCTCCGCTAAAATGGAAAAGTGTTTTCTCCAGTATATCAAATTGATAACTGACGAGCGTATCCCGTTGTTCCACTGATTGTTGTTGCATTAATACGGTGTTTGTAAACCACTAAGTCATTTCTTACAATACTATCATGTTACGCTGTGTGCCGATGCTATAATAACATGAATCTGCCGATAGTAATGAATCAATGCAATTAGATACTATCATTAAGATTTAATAGCAAAGAGATTCACTTCATATGAATGTAATATTAACTGTAGTATCACACTATTGTTTTTTAAAGTTTACGTAAACACTACTCAATGAAAGGAAGCAACACTTACGGATATACTCGCGTTTATTTTACACATTAAGCGTGTGTGAAATAAACGCGAATAGTTGTATCGATATCACACTAGTTTACTGTTTTTATTTATGGTATGATATTTATATACTCATATCTATTTGTTAAAGAATTGCCTGCAGTGTTTACAATTTTTTATACAAAATGAAAACAACATACACATAATTTTATACAGATACACATTATAGATTTGATGTTTAATTTAGTTTGATCGTTGTACTATTAAATTGTAGACAATGCCTCCATCAATGAAATCAAATCATCGCTTACAATAATGGGTATTGCAAAATGCGACACACACTTTGCTTGACACAGGAATTGAACCCAAGACCTGGGACTCGGCCACCGAGACGAGGCGAGAAGATATAGCAGTTCTGAATTACCCACCCCTACGACTCGGTCCCCGCCGATATAGTAAGGACTTGGAAGACACGCTGGCTTGATTTCATCCCCTCTAACTTTTTGAGGATTTTCGATTACTACAGCTTGAGCACGGTAAATTTAGTATCCGGCTCAGTAAAAACCGATTATGCTGTTACAAAAAAAAAATAACAATTGTCTTTTGTTTCAGGGTAAGGTGCCGGCGTATTACATCGGGGGGCAGGCGCCCAGCACGCTCCCCCGTGGGGGAGCCATGGTGCCCGTGCCCGCCGACCGCACAAAGCCATTGCCAGGCACAGGTAACCTACCTACTACGTATACGTTGCTTATTAGCCATAACGCCGCTCCAACTAACACTGTCGTTTCACATGCCATTCCATAGTTCACTTACACGACCGTGGCTTATACTTTCTTTGTGTCTGTCTGTCAAAGTGAAATTTAAATCTTTACGAGCTAGGTGAACGACCACTTTTCACGCTGTTGAGATACGTTTTCTCCCATTTTTCTCAGTAGTTGAAGGCAACAAGTGTACATTTGTACACTCGACACCATTTGCTTCGAGGTTTTCGATTGCTCGCCCAAAAAGAAAATCTTGACGGATCTTTTTTCATTTTCAACCGTAGCACGGATCAACGATTTCCCAAAATACAATCTAACAACTATTGAGCTTATTGAAATAAGTTTCCTATTCAGTTGTGAGAATTCTTTGAATTGACATAATGTCGTCGTCAGACTCGATGAGTATAGGAAAGTGTTTGTTTAGGTCCGCCGGCGCCTGTCAAGCCGTTGCGCGCTTACATCCCGGGCAGCGGGTCCGAACGGGGTTACTCATACGGGCCGGAATGCTCACGGGGCGGCGACCAACTCTACACCATCCCCGGTAACCTTTGCTTCCTCCTGCCGAATTACTTCAGCCCTTCACCTTGATCTCTTATCGCGACCCTTATACACTGCTCTTAAACACTGAATAGTTAGTGCTAGCACGCAATAGTGTGAAGTGTACATGAGCGGGAGACAACCGCCATATTTTCACACGCAAAAGAAATATTATACAAGGGGTGATTTTTTCACCTGCCAATACTTAAGAGATATTTTTGTTGGTGACAAAACAATTTTAATCTTAACAAACCTGAATTAAAGTAATGATCATGTGTTCCTACTTTTTACTGAATCACCGTTACGTTGCGCATATCGATACCCTTACAATGCGTATGATTACGAAAACAGGCGTTTTTAAAAAACCTAAAATCCGTAGTTTTTTATTGCATCAGTTGCCTGCACTATGTTTTTTAAACTAAAAATCCAATAATATCACCCTAAAAGCCTGTGGAGCACAGACTCTTTGTGCTGAGTTGTACTTAATCTACATACCCTGAGTGAGACAGACAGTTTTAATTTCAAATACACATTCAGCTCCCTCAAGTCTTTAAGCGCCGTGGTCTTCGATCAATTTGGTACTAGATAAAGGATCCGAATCAAAAATGCATCTCGAAAGTGATCATGTTTGCTCATATCTACACCACATGTGCCTATACATCTGAATTTTTAATAACAAAATATGAAAGAACATTGGATAGCATTAACAACTTCAGCTTACTACGAACCTTAAGTGTTAAATATAAAAATTAAATATAGGTTGCAAAATATTTGTACTTAATATTTGTTGTCATCGCCACAAACGTCATTGTGGCTCCGCGTGGCAACAAAGTCGCCTACCATTTTAAGCGCTCATCGGGTATCTAGTACATAATTGATCGAAAGCCGTGGTAGTCATCGGTGAGTGACAAACCATAAAATTTCTATTGTGTCTGGTTTTAAGGAAGACTGTGTATTAAGTTGTGCAGGTGAAAAAATTGCCACCCTGGTGTACATCCGTATACATCCTAGAGTTGCGTGGCTGCAGCACTTGTAAAATGTATCATTAACAATACAAAAAACACAAAAACAACTCTTGAACTGATGTTTGCTTGTGCTTTGTAAACACAAGCATTGTAGAGTTAAAAGCAAAACAGTTCATTATTTTGAATCGCAATAAAATATCACGGTGGGGCCCCATCAGCTTCCGACCTCCATGAACTTGATTAGCTTAGCGCTTGCTGTTTATCGGCTCTAAATGTTGTGCTAAACGATGCAAATGGTTTTTTTCTAATTGGTTTTAAAGGTTTCCGACGTCGAGAGTGCAATACATTATGTATTTTTTTTCTCAATAAATAATATTTTTGGTCTCAATACTTACAATTTTTTATTCCCCATCACAATATATTCGAATGTAGATTTTTTTAACAAAACTGCTGATTAAAATTATCACAGGTGACTTGTTGAGTGGCAAACAGAGATATTTTATCGCATGCTTTCTAATACAGTTATATTGTTTAATTTATTTGTATCTCAACGCTGTAGTCTTGACGGTGTTTTCTAAATTCTTTAAGTATTTTTTCATTTAGCATTACAATAATATTTTTTGATCTGGTTCAACGTTGTTCAAAACAAATCGAAGGCGAAGCACGTTGTTGTTGATGCTTCTCTGATACATAAACAATTATTGAGCATTCAAGTATATAATAATAATAATAATAATAAATTTATTTATTCAAGTACCAAGACTCATTTTGTTAGTAACAATTGTGCTTATTCTAGGTTAGTAATATGAGCAACGATGAAACAGAGCTACCAACAGTTACGTTGCTTAAGAGGTGAACACAAAATAATGGTCCTTTACGGTGATACACGATTCACAATGTTTTCTAAGTCCTTTCGAATAACGAGCAAAAAACATTGACAGTGTTGGTTTCCACACTTGTTTGTAGTGTGACCGTACTGGACCTTTGAGTAACGCACGGCTATATGCTTGCTATAATCATGTTTCCAATCACAGGACATACGAATGACGGGTACATGTCCTCGCCTGAGCGCGGCGCCTCCAGAGCTCCCTACGAAGACCCTTACTACACACAGTTCTTAGTCCCCTCGCCAGGGAGAGCTAACATCGCGCCTGTTATAGACGAAGAGTCTATGTAAGTGATCTTTTATAACAACATTGCAGTGAATTCTCCAAGTAGAAAGTTTGTTTCAAGAGAATGTGTTCCTTTTAGCGACAACGTAATCATCGATGACACCTATCCGTTGTATGGCGTTAATCCCATCATCACTCCTCCGAGGGCCATGCCTCGTCCGCCGTATGACACGAGGTAACTTAATAAGTTCTGTAAATAATTGTTAATTTTGTCAGGGTGCAAATGCGATTGTGGCCACAATTACTTAGTCAAATCATAAATATATTTTTTAGCTTATACTTATGTTTAAGGCTGAGCATTTTTGCAAATGCGAACCACGTTTGTTTTAATTTCACAAAATAATTTTGCACGAAATATTTGATCTATTGATAAGACAATCTTTTGATAAACGCAAAAAGGAATGTTGTTCATTGGGGTGTTACAGGCTTAACACACAGGTGGATGATATCCAACGCTTACGTGTTGAGAACATGGAGCGCCAGTTGGCTAACCTGACCGGCCTTGTGCAGAAAGCCCTGCAGGTGCCGGGGCCCTCGTCAGCGCCCGTGGTCGCGCCCCGCCAAGAGTTCAACAGCTATCCTACGCGCCCCCCAGCGCAGGGTATGTCTGACTCCAATGCCAAACAATTAGCCCACAGAAGAACGAATCAGCTGCTACAACGCATTAAACGAATCCAACTCACATTCAAAATTCAAAATTATCTAACAATCTAATTGGCTTAACATTATTACCAGGTCGAAATCATAAATGGAGCAACTTTTGAAAGGCTACTTTCGAAGTTGCTCTACCGGCTTGTTATGGAAGGCTTGATTCGTTAATGTAGCTTGCGTTTTCCTGCACTCAGATGCCGCGAGATTTGCCAGCAACGAGAGACCTCCCAAATTGGGGAGAGATAAATTTCGTAAGTGTAATTTGAACGCGGTCGATAAAGCGCAAATGCATTGCTAATGTCCAAAACAGTACAATTTTCCATTGATCTATCCAAATCTAAAACTTTTAAGTATTTTTTTACTATTTATATTATGTCCTGACTGCATTGTGGACATTTAATTGATATACTAACCTATTTTTCTATTCCATGTTTTAATAGGAAGTTGAAGCTGTTAATAAAAAATAACTTAAACACGTGTAAACACGAATGGCGCCATAATGTTTTCTATTAAGCTGTTATTATATTAGATAGTAGTCCTGCTACCTGACATGATGAGTGTAACGGCTCCGCGTTATGCAGATAGACGAAACCGCAAATTGTGAGTTCACCGCATTCTATTAGTGAGCGATGAAACTACTCCGGTGCAGTAGATGTTTCCGCACATGTCAGAACTAGAAAGTGTCACTTTCACTCTATCACTCGCCGACGTTAACAGCTTCACGTGTAACAATAGTATCAATAAATAAGTTACCAGATAAGACGGCATTCGCAATGCAATCCGCTGGCTCCAGTATCATGTGATTCGCTTGCTATGTGGATGGAGCAATTTTTCTTATTTTCAGCTTAACTTAAACAGTGATATTAGGTTGAATATCATCCATATTCTGCATCTGCGGCGAGATCACTCATTGACAATCATCTTTCATCCTTTCATGAGTCCCATAAACTCGTGCAAATCCGTTTGTGATCCTTGCTTTTCAGTTACAAGTTTAATTGTTCCTACATTATTTATTTTTTATTGGGGCTGTCAGCTTTGCGGATTAGTCAACCGTTGCTGAAACAGTAGTTAAAATCGTAATCATTCATCAGTCATCTTACAGTAAGAAGATCTAGGCATTAAATGTAGTACTAAAGTAGGTTTTTTAACATCTTCCTATTTATTTTGTAAATATTTAGGACTTTGATTACATACACAGTGGGTAATTTAGTTTATATATTTAAATATCTACCTCAATTTAAAGGAATGATACTTTTTGACCTTTTACCAAAATTTTTACATAAAATATTGAGCACAAACAATTTCACACTATCAAAACTGACACGTTTTCTAAACTTTCAATAGGTTGAAACTCACGCTTCAATCACTTAATTTTCTTCTTTACCTACAAATGGAATGGGGAACCTATTGTGTTTTTGTTTTTATCATATTAATCTCTTTTTCCTTGACACAGCTCTTAATTAAAAATGTTTTCCGTCGTGGTTAACGTCCCTTATGTAATGTCTGCAATTTATGCATATTTCTCATCTAAATGGCACTTAATTATTTCTAGAACGGCACCGTTAGCCACTTTAATGTTCATACGTTTTTTTTACAAATCGTGACGCCCCGTAGTTTGATTGCTGAGTAATTAGTATGCCTGTGACGCGTAACTTTCCTCTTGAAAGTTATACGTACGATTGACCGGTGAATATTTGTGATTTCAGAGAAGTCAGTGTCCTTTGAAAAATCGGTGTCATTTAGTGATGATCCACCTGACATGAACTCCCCCATACAACACTCGCCTCAGCACTCAGGTATGCATAAGACTTATCTAACTAAACTTTAACCCAAAGTAAAAGTACCCTCTTGCCCTGAAAATTTTATGAGAAAAAAACGTGCGTAACATGCGATCTCGTAGACAGTAGGTTACCTACCTAATTAATGTCGGTGATAGATGGTGCAGGTACCCGTTGCATTAGTGAACGATAACCCAGTAGCTCTAGTTAGACGTGCTCAATTATTGCAGCACGAATATACAGGGTACGTAAATAACAACAGTACGAATGCGCAATGTTTTACATTATGATTTATTTATGTATGTTTTGTACTCGGGGATTTTTTTATATTTTAACCTAATTTATGATTTGGTGTTTGGTTTTATTTACAGTTAGCGTTCCTATATTAGAATTTCGGAAAATATCGTTATCTTTACTATATGAAATGCCGACGTCACGAGAGATCCCCTAATTGTTAGTATTATGTCACGTACATCATATTCACCTTCGACATATATAAGTTCGGTTTTATTTCTCTGTTGAGTTGGCATCATATTTTCCATAAGTAATAGAATAGTAAAGTTTTCATCCAAGAATTATATGATTATAAAATATGAGTAATAATCAAATGATTGTTGGGGATAACACAATCCTTTCTGTGAATCTATCTGTCTTATCATTCTCGTAGTTAATGCCATAACCATGTTCATAATTCTTGTATTTGATTTCTTTCCGCTTACTTCTTTGCCATAACAAGCTGATACAAAACCAACCAAACCGGCAATCAAATCATCGACATTGCCACGGACATCTTCGCAAGGTAACTCTTTGTTGTCAATTAATAATGGTGTACTTTATTTAGGGTTGCGAACTTCACGGTGCTAACGCTTTTCTATTAAAATGAATGAGATATGTGTAAACTGCTTGGGGGAATAGACCAGCTAGCCCTATCACTCACACAGTAGAGGTTAAATGGTTAAAATTGCCCTATTTTTGGAATAAACTCGCTTATAATCTCTATACCAGTTATAAAATACTAGCTTGTCACTACGCACCGTAAATGAATTTCTTGATATTGCTTATTTAAATGTAAGTGAAGGTACTTACAATATCGGCTTAAATTTCCGTTGAAAGAGTTCATGAGCAGATTGTTCATTGGTATATTGTCTTGTTTGTTATTACAGAGCGCGACCGGCTGAAGCCGGCCCCACCGCCGAAGCCAGCGGGCCTGGTGGGACAACAAATGGCTTTGGTACCCCAGAGAAGCTACTCCATCAACGTACCGGCAGATTATATCAGCAAACTGCGCATGCTCCAGAATCAATGCCGCGATATACGCTTAGAGGTAATTCTGAAAAGACATTGTTTAGTTAACTAAAATAGTAAGAATATGCCAGGAATACAACTTCGCGAACAGTAATAGTGATGATATTGACATCTTTGGCGACTCATTGTCAGTATTCAGAAGGAAGGTGCTGGAATCATTTACCAAGTAGAGAATTTTATATTTTATTATTAATAATTGTTATTTTTAAAATTTTATTTTATTAATAGTTTTGCTATGTGTTTATGAATTAATTTAATTTACTTAAATCAATTTAATTTATTTTAATCAATCAAATAATTAAATCATGAATTTTTATTTTATTTTTGTTAATGTTTTTTTGTCAATATTTTAATTATTTTTTTTTATTCAAACGTGTCTTTTTAATTCTAATTTAAATTTTAAATTTTAGTTTTTAGTTTATAATTTATCAATGTTGTACGCGCCTGTAATTTGAGCAGATATCCGCTATGTTTTTGCTACTTTTATTAACAATGTATAATGTCTGTTCTGTTAGTGTGTCTAGGATTAAATAAATAAATAAATAAAATAATTAGTTTTTACAAACGCGATTGTTCGATTATGGCTTGATGCGAAATAGCTGCAACCGCGAAAATTGTTTGTAAAACCAATACTTTTTTTTGTATAGCTGAAAGTGTCTGATTCTTTTTTGATTCACAGACAGCCAACCTGCGCCAATCTACTCTGGCGCACGCCATTCAGATGCGTCAGTTAATGGCTGACACTATTGTCAAGATAGGTGCGATTGCAGCTTGCTTCTGCAATGAGGACCCTGATTCGGTACGTAAATATGCTGTAAATTTTAAACTGACACTTTACTCGCAGCTTTATGACTATTTTGCATTTTCAATTAGCAACTGACCCGAGAAGAGGAGATCTACCGTCAGGATATGCTGCTTCTCGAAAACGACTTGTACGAGCTTGAAGCCACTGTCGAACGTCTCCGTGGTCAAGCTGCCAACAGGTAAAACACTGCTAAAGGTTGTTTTGTGGTCGGTGGATCCTCGACTTTCTGTCTCACAAATAACATAAGTAACAATTATTTTATTGTATCGATTAACTTCTTAGAACGATGAAATGAAAACAAAGCATTTATTTCTTATTAAGCTGATAAAACAATTACCCATAAACTGGATGGCAGCGGCCACAGGAGCGGTGCGTTCATATGCAAAGGTTTGTTTTGACCTGCTTTCGATGTCAGCGGCACGGGCGGCATGGGGAACTGAGGGGTACATATTTGAATATCGAAAATTAAAATATCTATGGTTAAAATGTTCGAAACATTGAAAGTTTAAATATCGATTGTATCAAAATATCGAAAATTAAAATAACGAAAGTTTATATCGTCGAATGGTTAGACGTCCAATATATCTAAAATCAAATTACCCACAAAAGTGACATTGAAAGACCTAAATATCGAAGTATAGAGTATCGAATGTCTTAAATATTTATTTATTTAGTTATTTATTTATTATCTACAAGTCAAGTCAAGTCAATCAAGTCATATATGTATTACATGGGAAAAACCTTTGCACAGGCTAGCCATAAGTTTCGCTCAGGTATAACAACTATCCCGGCAAAATAGGAAAGTGCTGCAGTCATCTTATTATTTAAAAAGGGAAACAAAGCCGATCTCAACAATTACCGCCCCATCAGCCTGCTGTCACAGCTGTACAAATTGTTCACGAAGATTATCACCATTCGTTTGACCAAAAAACTTGACTTCTACCAGCCACTCGAACAAGCCGGGTTTAGGAGTGGATACAGAACTATGGATCACATACTTACAATGAGAATAGTCATGGAAAAAGCCACAGAATTCCAGATGCCCCTGTGGCTTGCATTCATAGACTACAAAAAGGCTTTCGATAGTATCGAATCCTGAGCAATAATTCAGTCTCTGCAGAACGCTCGAATAGATCACCGCTACACTAAACTAGTGAATAACATCTGCCAGAACGCCCAAATTAGTAGCGATACGAAGAGGAGTAAGACATGGAGATACCCTCTCTCTAAAACTGTTCACGCTGGTATTGGAGAGTATCTTCAAAATGTTGCACTGGGAGGATTGCGGCATCAACATAGAGGGTAAAAGACTGAGCAACCTTAGATTTGCTGATGACATCGTGCTGTTTTCAGACATCCCGACTGACCTGGAAGCCATGATACAGGAACTCAAGAATGCCACTGTGCGGTGTGGGTTGGAAATGAATCTTGACAAAACCAAGGTCGCCGGTGGTCAACGGCGCCGAGACTTGGGTGTTCATAAAGAGGATTCTCCAAAAACTCCAAGTAGCTCAAAGAGCGCTAGAGAGGAAGCTAGGTTAGATAGGTTTTACGCTGAGACCGTAAAAGAAACCAGTGGCTCAGACAACAGAGTAGTCACTGACGTCACAAAGCGTATTGCGAAACTTAAGTGGCAGTGGGCGGGTCACGTTACACGCAAACAGGGATCGTGGTGCAAAGCCGTGTATAATAGAGTGGAGACCGTGGGGCGAGAAACGCCCACAAGGAAGACCCCAGATGCGTTGGTGCAATGATATCAAACGAACAGCTGGCACGAAGTGGATGGAAATTGCCCAAGACCGAAAAAGATGGCAGAAAGTATAGGAGGCCTACACCCTAGCGGTTGAAGATGGCTAAGACGATGATGATGATGATAACTATCATTTGGTTTAAATTGGTTGTTTTGGCATATTTTGTATTCTGTCAAGGGTTTCTTATATAAATGTTAGGTTAGGTTAGGCTAGAACTGTCAACAAAACAACGAAATGACGATGTTTGAAATGCTAGACAATGCTAGACAATGCTAGAAATGACTAGATTATTAAAAATGATTGATATTTTAACAGTAGGTCTATTAAATGTTGACGTTTGAAATTTGGAGTAATGACTTGCGACATATTGCATCATTCGATATTTTAATCACTCGGCATTTCAATCTCAGACATTTTAAGCTTAGGTATAACAATTTTCGATATTTCAATACAATCGATATTTTCATTGTTTCAGACACTGACATTTTAACCGTAGGTAATTTATATTTCAATACTCAAATATGTATCCAAACTAAGGCTATGTTCAAATGACATGAACTTTAAGCGTGTCGCACGCACGCGCACGTACCACGCATAGGACGCCTTATATAAAATGAATGTAGTTGTAAATGCGCGTTAGCAAAACACTGCTACTTACCACTAACACGCACCGCCCTCCGCGGTGTGGTCGCGATTCGTGCGTTTTGTTATATGTAGTTGCGTTTCGTGCGCCCAATAAGTTTAATTTACATTGATGGTCGCGATTCGTGCGTCGTTGGTATTTTACAGTAAACCCATAGATTTACTAAGCGATTAGACACGACATAGTACCTAGTAAGTCATAGATACTTGAAATTGACAGCTACGCGATTATAATACCTTACATGATATTATAAAGAAACTAGATATTATCTAAATCTAGTTTCAAAATCTTTATATACAGTGGTGGACATATAATTAGAATCACTACCAACGGAACTTAACATTATACAAGATATTTGACCCTAATACTTTTTATTTGGAATTTAAACAACAAATAGCATAAAATATGTTTAATAACTTATCATTTATTAGAAAAAACAACAAAATATCAACTAAACAAGTACCGATTCAATATTAAATTTCATACAAACAACTAAATGAGTTTTAAAGTACCAGCAATAATGGACAACTGATTAGAAACAATACAAAAAAAATAAAAGATAAATAATTTGTAGGTTTAATTATTGAGCATTATATAATTTAGGTAATAGATACTGTGTAGGCTACTAAAACTTATAATTAATATTTTGTTGCGTATCCTTTATTATCAATCACAGCTCTACAACGACGTGGCAATGATTCAAGCAATTTCATAAATTTTTCTAGTGGGATTGAATTCCATGCTTCGACAAAAGCTTCGTAGAGTTCGTTGTGACTGGAATTTGTTTGTTTAAAACTTTATTTTTTACGACATGCCACAGATTTTCTATGGGATTTAAATCAGGGCTATTTGCAGGCCAGTCTAAGATGGAAATACGCTGTTCCATAAGAAAATATTTAGACGTATTTAGGGTCATCAGACGAAAAAACTTTAAGTTTAATCTGGTTGGAGCCTTTAAATGGGTTTTGTTTAGCAATACGTACGATTAGCATATCTTCTCTGGTCGCAGTTTTCCTCAGTCGAGTCTTTTTTTTAGAACTTTCTTTACGGAACATTTTAAATGATTAGCTAATCTCCTGTACGTCCATTTTTGGTCGATGTACAAAATATTAAACAAGGTGGCCGTGTTCCAATGTATCTAACTCTATGGCTCTGCGTGCCATTGTTTTTCCAAAGCGCTCGAAACGCGACCATCAGAATGAGCAAAATTAATAGGACGCACGAACCGTGACCATTCGGTGAAGGCATTTTTATTATATTTTACAAAACGCACGGATCGCTACCAACTTGCTTTTTTACTAATAATCGACGACGCACGAACCGCTACCAGTCCCCCTCCGCGCCGCTCCACGCACCGCTGCCGTTGTCATACTTGGGCCTAATAGTCAGAGCTACACCGGCCCTTCAAACCGATTTAAGTTGGCGATTGTTTATCTCAAATACAAACATTAACCATTGCTGAAGTTTTCAACAACCTTGTAGGGAGGCGCGCGTGAATATGAACGATGTAGAAGGCATCGCAATGGTCCTCTCTAAGAGCAGCAAGACCGTTGGTGAGTGGAAGGTCAAGTTTCCGGTCCTTCACGTGAGCATTAAGGAGAAGCTTGCCGCGGATATGGAAAAGGTGACTTGACTTATAATTTTAATAATAGTTTACTTACTTAGACTCGACGCAATTTAAATTATAAATTTATATTATATTCTAATATTTGTAACTCGTCAAAACTAGGAAATAACCTAAATCTTCTATCTTTCTAACAAAACTGTTCTTTACTATTCCGTATAAAAATTATTATTATTGTTTTCATAATTGGACCGTGTTGTGCCAGATCATACCAATCCACAACTTGGCCAAAATTGAGTTATTTACACTATCCAACGTGAAATCATCTCTATTTTCATGTGGCTAAGTTTGATTTCAATCTGACATGTACAGCCAATGTTATCAAAAATAAAGGAAGGCCGGAACCAACCCACATTATGAATAAACTTTTTTTTTTTTTGCCGATACACGACATGCCGCTTGGAACTCTTCTTGCTGCAAAACGTATTGCGCAAATGTACCAAAAGCACTTGGTATGTTTTGGCAATAAAATTCGCAACAATGTATCAGTCAAAACATTCCAAGCTTCTTGTAATATAACAATTCTGGGTCAGAATAACTCTGCTAAAATGTGCCAAAATGTGCCAAAATGGAACATCTTATCCCCGCAGATTGTCGTTCTTTTTACGACAATTTAAAAGGGAACAATGAAGTTCACGATGATGTTGATGGGTACGGGACTATGCCCGACTTTGATCTAGAAGATGTTTTCTAGAGTACAGAACAAAGTAAACTATACTAAACTACACTTCTCATCAGAAAAATCGAAACACTTCCCCGTTTTTATGGTTTCTGTCCTAATTTTACACAAAAGAGTTTTCATTCCATAAAAAAAATCACATGATTGTATAGCTGGCAGTTTGGCCATTACATGACAAGCGAAAATTCTAATCGATGAAGAATCGTATGGAAGCAGTAATAAGAGTGTGTTGTTTTATCAATTTCTTTCATACTCCATACAGAGTTAATTTTTTTTTTAAATATAAGAAGGAGGCAGACGAGCAGGCGGGTCACCTGATAGAGAGTAATCACCACCGCCTATGGACACCCGCAAAACCAGAGGAATCGCAGACGCGTTGCCGGCCTTTGACTTGTTGATCAAAATACGAAACCTATGAAAATTTAATTTGAATTTAGAACATTAACATTAGGATTTGAAAACCTTATAATACTATTAAACGACATTTGACATATATTCCTAAATATACACATTTTTCTGATAATCCTTACAAAACATAAACTTGCAAGGTGTTTCGATTTTTCTGATGAGAAGTGTATATCACTACATAGTATAAAACAAAGTCGCTTTCTCTGTCCCTATGTCCCTTTGTGTGCTTAGATCTTTAAAACTACGCAACGGATTTTGATGCGGTTTTTTTTAATAGATAGAGTGATTCAAGAGGAAGGTTTATATGTATAATCCATGCATATAGTAGAGCAACACTGATAATATCAGCATTGCAACCGTGCGAAGCCGGGGGCGGGTCGCTAGTATTTAATAAAGTTTACTTTGTTCTTTTGTTGTTTTTTTTCGATATTATGAACATGACATATTATTATTATATGTGACATATTGTGTCATTTGACTATCAAAGGTCATTTTGATACGTCAAATGTCTTCTAATGAGTATTTACTGCATTCTCTTTATGGTTTGTAAAAAATATACGTAATTGTTAATTCTTTAATCTATTTTCTATTGTAATATTGATTTCAACCATTTCGTGTGTAATAGACTGTTAAACTATATTATTAAATATTTACTGTTGATAATAAGATACAGAACAAAGTAAACTTTACTTAACTATATATTTAGTAAAGTTTACTTTGTTCTATTCATGTTCTTTATGCCTGTCACGTTGTCTAGAAATTAGAATTTGTTTTTTTTAATATACAGTAATTTGTTTTATATTGCATTTTATTTTATTTATAATTGATTTATCATTGGCAATAGCGTATTTTTAACCCCAAAATAAGAATAAAAAACAAATGTACCGAAAAATGTTACTGGTACCTTTTGGACTTATTTGCTAATTGCCATTCGTATGAAAAATCATGTTTTGTCAGAATGTACCAAGTGAGTTAAATGTATTTTTCTCAATTTTTTTACCTAATATATTGATTGTTTATGTCATAATCTAAAACAATACTTCCACATCTTCACAATGTTGAAACTTTTTAAGACATAATGAAATAAAAACAATAGATAACTTATTTCAAACTTAAAACTTAAATATCTCAGAACAAGGTTGGTGTGGATTGGTAGCCTTTGGCACAACACGGTCCAATTACGCTTGATAACAAAATATTTATTAATAAATAAAATGTTTAGATATAAGTACTTTTAAAAAGCCGTTATAGTAATGCATTTCTTTACTTCGACACTACGCAGATAACGAACGACACATAGTTGACATAATTTTTTTTTAATTTTTCGGTGATCACATAGCAATGACAATTTATTATCGAAACAAAGTAACGTTATTCTGAGATGCTACACTCCCTTAATAGAAGCATAAGTACGTATTACTCTCAAAAACTACCTCCTTAATGTCCGGTGACGCAGTAAAGGCCATCTGCGGCCAACAGCAAACTACATACCTACTACTACAACTAACAACGAGGTTCGATAGGAAGACACAATACTAAATGTTAAATGTTGGTTAACTATTTGGAATCAACAAAATTCTTCGCAATGAACACTTTCTTTTAAAAAAAACTAGTGAGGGAATGGAAATGGGCAAGCCCAGACGGGAAAACGAAGAAGGAAATTGATTTTTTTTGTGCAGACAACATGAGCATAATCACCAACGTAACAGCTCTTAACAAATTTAAAAAAACCGACTATAGGCTGGTACGAAGCAAGCTGAAGATCGACACCAAGTTCGAAAAAAGGAAGCTTATGAGTAAACTTACCCGTCCGTACACTTGTCCGACTTGCCATCCCGAGTATCGTCGACCGAAACTTTAAGGAAGCGCTACTGTTAGCGCTTAAGCGGCCTGAAGCACAATTTTTTGAACATAGCGTAGACGAAATTTTTTTTCTTTATTTTCGATTTGGAAAACTACAATCGTTTATCAGTGTCACTACAAGAACCGCTGAGGTGAAATTCGGACGAGCACCAGCAACAAAACACTACGTTTCTCTTGACGTGGTAAACTTGCTAAAGCTACGCTAGAAGATACCAGCGAGTTAGTACAACTCTGAGGAGCATCACAATCTCAACAAGAATATATATTTTTCATATATCTTACGGGTAAGCACTTGGCTTTCATTTCACCTCATGATAAAGCCAAAGGTGGAAGGGCACTTCACCCAGAATCCTTAACTTTTAAAACACTAGCTATCTTATCTCTACCAGCCGGAACACAAAAAATGCTACAAGCATTGATGTTATGGCAACATATTTAGATAAGAAGTGGTAGCTAGCCAGGCGGACAAACAAGTCCTACCAATAACCAAACCGAGTACACAAACATGTATCCCCGCTGGGAATTGAGCTCGGGACCTCTGGGTCTAAACCACTAGACCACAGAGGCGGTTAAAAAAGCGATACACTGCGACATCTGCTCAAGAAATACTGACCTCATTTAACTCACGATGATTTTCAGCAGAGTTACAAAGTCACAACCAATGGCAGCAGTTAATTGATTAAACTTGAAAACGATAAAGGGGAGAATAAAAAAGACGTGTTTGAAGTCTTTGAAGTTATCTCCAATTTCTACCAGAAACGGTACGCATCGCGCACATCAGAACCGACCACTGTTGGTACCACAGATAAGCGCGCTCCGCTTACACGATACTACACGGAGGATATACCTGAAAATTAGTGCTTATAAAGTTAAGCAGGCGCTGAGACGGCTTAAAAAGTATAAAGCCCCGGGAGACGACAGTATCATAGCACACCTTTTAAAATCAAGTGCTTATAGAACAGAAAATACTTTTCAGCAAAGCAATTTTCACTGGAGAAATACCAACCATCTGACAAAACAGTATTGTAGCCGTGTTCCACAAAAAAGGTCCCAAATACAAACTAGAAAACTACCGCCCAATATCGTTACTCAGTCATGTCCTCAAAGTTTTCTCGAACGTAATCACCACAAGACTGATGAAGTGGCTTGATTAGTACCAGCCAAGGCAACAAGCGGGGCTCAGAGGAGAATTTGGTACGGTCGACCATAATATATTCAAGTTGAGGCACACTTGCCTCGTATCTCTGTATCACTATACAGAAAACTACCGAGTACATAAAGCCATTAGGTATATACCCTGCTTTCGTGAGTTATGAAAAAACGTTCAACTTAGTGAAACACTGGGCTGTAAGGGCGTCTCTACAGAGATGTCGGATAGACCACAGTTACAACCACCTGCTGATGAGCTTACACGATCATGCAATGATGACGGTACAGATTCAAGGAGACACAACGACCGTTCCAATTAAAAGAGGCGTTCACCAACGAGATGTTATATCTTCGAATCTGTGTACACTTGAAGTTATAATCAATAGAGTGTACCTGAACCACATCCTCTTTGCAGATGATATTGTTCTACTCGCAAAGTCAAGGGAAGATAAAGGAAGAAATTCTTTCGATATAGACCCTTTCTTGCCTTCTCATTCTTTCAAGAATGCTTAATGATCTGTGTAAAGCGGCTTGAAAATTAATTCTGGAAAAACTAAAGTGATGAGCACCACTGATATGTCTCACCGTCCGATATTAGTGAACGGCCTCACGGTTGAACAAGTAGAAGAGTATATCTACCCAGGACAAAGATCAGGCTAGGACGACATTTACGTGCGAGAAAAATAAGTAGAAGAGTGCGAATGGCATGGGCGACCTTTGGCAACTTTGCGACGTCTTTCATTATAAAATTTTCCAATCACTGAAGACTAAGTGTATGACCATTGTGTTCTTCCGGTTCTAATTTATGTTTGCGAAACATTTTCTCTTACTGTCGAAGTTATACTGAAGTTGAAAGTAACACAAGGGGCCAGTAATCATGCGAGACAGAATAAGCAATATCACCACACGCCAACGCACCAAAGTTACAGACGACGTTGGAAAGCGGGTAGCGCAATTAAAATGGTAATGGGCGGGGCACATTTCTGACTGTAGGTGAAGCGAGAAAGTGTAAGATGTTAGAATCCAGAAGCTAGTCAAATTTAATGTAATAAAGAAAAAAGAAATTAATTAATAAAGTTGAAAAGTTAACTTTATTTTCGAGAACAAAAAAATAATAACACAAACACACAAGGCGCGAAAAAGTGAATGATTGGCAGATCCAAAGTTGCTAGCATTAAAAGTTATGAAATCTTTTTGTTTTCTAAAACTCACGGCCACACGTGAAAGTTACACCTATCCTAGTCAAAAAATTCATAAATTCAAAATTCGAAATGATGAAATGGGACTACTTGACTGACGAACCTTTAGCTCATTGTCACTACCAATTTCACCAAGTTGTAGTCAGAATTCCAGATTTTATTCTACACCGTCATCATTAACACCGACTGACCTAAATTCAAGTCTGCTATGCATCATTTTAATATTCTACAGCTAAGAAAAAAAATAGTTATTGTCTGCTGTGAACACAAGAGAATTTTAATTATTTAGGGCACTAATTAGTGAAGGTCACGTGAAGCCGCTGGATGCGAGCAGCTCGCCGCATATGAGCGGTTAATTTATAATTAACTAATGGACCCGGCGGACTTCGTACCGCTTTGACAGTTTCTATTCATTCCCGTGGGAATATCGGGATAAAAACTATCTTATGTGTTAATCCAGGTTATAAACTGTCTGTATGCCGAATTTCATCCAAATCCAGTAGTTTTTACGTGAAAGGGTAACAAAGATCCATCCATCCATACTTACAAACTTTCGCGTTTATAATATTAGTAGGATAATAACGAAAGATATTGGATAATTGGCTATTTGACAGTTGTAATGATAAAATATGAAAGATTTGTTCCGGATTCGTCGTGTTCCTAATTCGTCGTATTCCAGATTCGACGTATTCCAGATCTGACGTATTCCAGATTCGTCGTAATACAGTCCACCTTAGTACTCATATTTGTTATAACATAAAGATTCTTTGGATATATAAGGTCACATTTTATCAACTGCAAATATTTTGAGGATAAATTCAACAACATATATAAACAATTTTTATGAAAAAACCTTAAATTTTTATGCGCTAGTTTTTAAGAAAAACGCCAAAAGGCATTTCGATTAAAAAGAAAAATAAAGCACTTTCGGTAGTTTTAATTCAAAGGAGCCGAAACAAAAAGACCGCAATGCCTTCACCGTAAGCGGTGAAGGCATTGCGGCCTTTTTGGTTCACGTGTCCCTAGTTTTATTCAATAAAACCGAAAGAGAGGCCGCTCTAAAAATATTACAATTTTTGTGAAAGGAAAAGTAAAAAAAAACTAGCCTGAATTTTTTTTAAATGCTAGTCTTATTTCTCCGATATAATTAGATGTTTTGTCAAAATATTTGCAGTTGATAAAAAGTGACCTTATATATTTATTTGCCTTCTCGACTGTACGTATTACGACGAATCCGGAATACGCCGAATCTGGAATACGACGAATCTGGAATACGACGAATCAGGAACACGACGAATACGGAACAAATCGTCGTGTCGCTATCAGACGGATGTAAAGCTAGAATTTCTAATCTAGGCGGTGCAGAAGGGCAAGATGCTGGAGGAGGAGCCTGAACGCCTGGAGCTGACTCTCCGTCGCTGCAAGAAGCTCACCGGCACTTTGGTTACACTGAAACGGTGCAGTACTTAGGCTCTTTATATGTTTCAACCAGCCAGTGACTAACGAACTTTTATATACTTCGTTCTTTTGGTAGGTATGCCACTACACCATCGATCGGTTAAGTCTACAGGGCTGCCGACTATATGTTTCGAAATGTAAAAATATACCCAATCGTTTTCTTTAACACGAGGTCGGGAAAGGGGTATGAGTAATTTAAGGGGTTTATAATTTGGCGATGTCGCTACAAAAAAAATTTTTCATGTTAAAGATCTTATCACAATGAGCAAAAAATTATTAAACAGAGTAAGTTTATCATTGGCAAAATTTGAGCTATTTCTTATTTAAAAAAAATTAAGTATGTAGGTATGTTGCTCTTGTAACATAACCCTTGAGAGCTACAAGCTGACTACGGTTGCTTATGATTTCAGCCATCTTAGAAGACTGCCATGCAAGCCCATGGCCCCAAATTTGTCAATTAGTACGCAGTGAGCGACTCTATCGAATGCCTTTTGGAAATCGGTGTATATCGCGTCTACTTGGCCACGTTTGTCGAGAACCAATAAAGATTACTAATAAAGTTGGAATACTCCAAAAGGTTACTGACCGTTGACTTATTTCTTATAAAACCATAATGCTGTTGGCAGATATAAGGACTGAGGTGATGGTATAAGCGTTTATAAATCAACAGCTCGAACACCTTGGCGAAACATGAAAGTATACTGATGGGTCTGTAATTAGCACAGTCGCTGGAGTCACCACCCTTATGTGTAGGTGTTATATGTGCTAATTTCCAAGAGTCTGGAAAGACTCCAGCCTTTAAGGATTTATTAACCAAGATGTTTGGGGGGGGGGTAGCAAGACTTTTGGCACAGTTTTTAATGAAGCAAGGGATGATTCCGTCTGGCCCTGCCCCCTTGCTTACATTAAGTGCAAGTAGTTTTTTGAGTACATCAATCTCTAGACACCACAATTCCGCATAAAGAACTATCAAGATTAGGAAGATTCGAATTGGTGGTACAACTGCTGCAATCAGTCCCGAACATTGAGGAAAAATATTCGGAGCATAGTTGCGAATAACTATCTTGATTCCCTAAAAAACTGAATGAAAATATACTGAAATTCCAATTCCACATTTACACATAAACAGGTTTACGGAAAGCAAACAAGAGTCGATATCTCAAAAACTGCCCAATACTGGGAAATGTTTTAATAGTATTTTTTTTATGTCTTGACAAGTTCTTTCAAATAAAATAAAAATTGAGGAACGACAAGCAAAATTTTTTTTATACATTTTCGTATTTTATATGAGCATTTTTTTACAAGCTATGAGTTTTCCGAATTTGCGTTTATTTTTATGTTGAAGTATATTTTATGACGGTAATGAATTAATTAAAAAAAATCCCACCCCTCCATACAAAATTACTCAAACCCCTTTCTTAGTAAGGTGCCATACTTAAATTTATATGAAGACTTCATACTATCTACAAACTGAAAACATTTTCTATAGCTATACACAGGACTATTGGTTTGTGGTAAGGCTTTTTTAGCTGCCTGGCTGGCTATTTCCAACTTATCTAAATATGTCGTCATAACATCAATGTTTGTAGCATTGCACCTCACTAGATAAAGATTCCACGGTAATTACTTAAACTTTACAATTCTGGCGTCTGCAGCTTGGCTTGCGTGCAAGAGCAACGTCTGCCGCTCGCCGACGGCAGAATGTCGCCAGAATCTTCGCAGTCATCGTTCACCGCTGGACCTTCATCTGAGGAGGGTAACTCTGACAGCGCATGTCAACTCCCTCCTCCTAACAAGGTATATCTCTGCCATGGTCTTCAGTGGCCCCTGAACCGATAATCTAACCCTAGTTTATAAATGAATAACAGAAAATGTGATTGTTGGATTTGAACATGATGACTGGATTATCTAAGTAAAAAGTTAGAAATGACAAAATCTAGTGATCACCGTAAATAGGACTGCATCGCCAACAAGGTTTGCAATGTAATTCTATTTACACTAAAAGTTAAAGTATCTGTGAAAAATGTACGTATGTTGCCTGAGTCTAAGAGACTCGCTTTGTAATTATTCAACAATACCTAGAATGCATCCACAAATACATTTTCTGTTCAAATATGACCAGTTGGGAAGAAAGTGACTAATTAAAGTTTTTTTAATTTCTAATAACTATAGATAATTGAGTTACACCATCTTTGAGACAGTCATTTTCATCCTAACATTAATTTGACAAGTTTAACCTTAAAATGAGCGGTTCCTTTATTCTTTTTTTTTTCCTTTTTGCGTTATACGCATCAAGATACTCCAAATAAATAATGCGATCTATCAACATCATTCGCAGCGAATGCCGCATAAAGGAACCGCGCACTTAAGACTTTTTTAAAACCTGTTTTATAAACAATGTTCTTATATGATATTTCTCCAACCTAAATGAAATTATAACATACAAAAATTCTTAACAATTGCAGGTTTGCCATGGTTTAAAATTAGCATTTTTTTCCTACAACACAAGTTGTAAGGCGACAGGTTATTTTGTGAATTTATAATTTGCGCCCCTACACACTTCTGTCGCTTGTTTTATAAAATCATGTTTTATTATGGGTAACGTATAAAACGCTTTTCCCACGGACTATAAGCATGTGCCCCGTTTTCTTTTAACTTACAGCATGTCCTACCATTTTATTTTAATTATACTTAGTACAAACATGTATATCCACGTTTAAAAATCCGTTTTGTCCCTTGCATAAGACTTTACTATTTAAATTTGACGGTTTCTGACGGACTACAGCTGTATGGTAGCGCTGCATTCTTGCCGTGTACAAAGTCAGCTAATACGTTTGTTCATACAGTAAGGGTCCTTCAAAATGTTTTCTGTCACACATCTTTGCGTCGAATCTTTTTGAATGTAACTGAATGTGCGCACAAGTGTCTTACACACAGTCCTGGCGCAGTAGCTTCAATCTTAACGAGTAAAATATGAAACAAAACTACGTTGTAAAAATACCTAGACCGGCCATAAGTTCTGTTACAAATGAAAATGCACTTTTTTATGAAGTAATGTAATATTACTAAAACTTATGTGTACGAATTTATTAAAGTCTCAGCAAAAAATAAAAACAATATTCTATTCAAAATGGCCACCATTGGCTTTTATATACGCCCTAAATCTGTCTGGCCACGAATCTATGGATTTACGCACTGTTTCCATGGAAAATTTTTTGCTTCCTAATGGGATTTTGACGAATTCTGGCTTTAACAGCATTAACAGTCTTTCTAACAGCACGCGGCCGCCCCGATCTTTTATGATCTTCGACAGAAGAAGTGTTGTTGTATCTGTTGATAGTACGATATACGAACATACGGCTGATACCAAGCTTTTGAAGTGTCTGTAATATGACCGACGGCTCCATACCCACTTTGTGCAAGGCGATCACTGCAATCCTATTTTCTTAAACACCCCATTCCATATTGTAATTTGATAATGAACACGAAAAAATATGTGACGCAAAAACGAAAGAAGTTTTTAAAATAAGAAACGCGTTCCAAATTCAAAATAATTTAAAAAACGAAGCGTTTTTATGTAACAGTATTTATGGCCAGACTATTTAGTAAACCCTCACTGAATATACAAATAAAATATAATAACCAATTCCAAATGCTATCGGTTATAGCAACAACATAGAACATAATTGTGCCGTGCAGTGTCTTCGGATATCAACCGTCTTATTTCAATGCTTCTAAGTGGACACATGTGTTCGTACTTGACACCTACTACGTGTACCTACCTACTTCGACTTTCCAATTGCACAGTATTTCTAACGCTACTAGTATTTAGTTGCTTTATTAATTTAGTCACACACGGGTTGTGGTTTTAAGAGATATAGTGGAATGATCAAATTTGTATTTTATAGTGTATTCTGAATGTGATCGAATTGGTTTCAAAATTTCTAGTGTAATCATGAAATGTGTTGTTTTTTTTTCATAATTACACTGCGACTACAAAATTGGCATACTAAATCCAAAATTTGCGTACCTACTTTGCATCGCACTCTGTCCAAACCATCGCAAACCAAAAACAAAAAATATTATTTTAATAATGATTGCTAATTAATCGGAAAATAGATCGTCGTTGAAAATGTTGCACATTCTGGGGCGGCATGAAACTGCCCCTGGTCGTATAGCTCGCGAATTGTAACATTTCTAGTGATAAACAATATTTTAGTTAATTAAAAATACAATGTTAACTATACTATAATATTATAAAGCTGAAGAGTTTGTTTGTTTGTTTGTTTGTTTGTTTGTTTGTTTGAACGCGCTAATCTCAGGAACTACTGGTTCGAATTGAAAAATTCTTTTTGTGTTGAATAGTCCATTTATTGAGGAAGGCTATAGGCTATATTACATCACGCTATGATTAATAGGAGTGGAACAGACGCTAATTAACGCGGGTGAAACCGCAGGGCACAGCTAGTTATAAAATAAACGTCAAGGGTTTTTAAAGGATTAAAGGTAAGAATGTTTTTCGGGTACTTTTAAAAAGATGTTCAATACAATAAATATCAAAATTCAAAATAATTTATTAAGTGCTGCTTTTGACTTTTTAAGGCTGTCTTTAATACGTGTATGATGGGAATCAGGTATACAATAAAAAATGTCGTAAGTACAATTTTAAGAATCGTTTTACTATTATTATATATAATACTATACTTTTTTCTTCGGTGACTTGCTTTATTATGGTCATTGAAAGTGTAAAGTGGAAATATATGAGTTCAATCAAATTGAGTCTCACGCTACGTGCTTTAATCCAAAATAAAACAAACTTAAATATTTTAATACAATGTTTATATTTCATAAATGAATTAAGTCGTGCAGAGATATGATTTCTCAATATTTTGTAATCAGCATCCAGACTCAAATTTGATACCCATATTCATAATCAGCACCCACGAAAACTTATTATCTAACTATCCAACCTAACTGTTTATAAAATATTGTGATTTATGTTAAGAAATATAATATGAATATTTTCCCTTTTTTACGTACTAACCCATTAAAGGCTACCGATGCCGTATGGCATTCATTTTTCTTAAATGTTTAAATTTAGGAGTGATGTTAAGGCGATTAACACACTGCCACGCACCACGCTGCATGTTGCGTGTCGACGCACCTACGCGATTGTAGGCTTGTAGGCGCGTGATCTGCGTGGATGCATTTTCTGTGTGTTGGACTGTGCTTATTTACTATACAAACGGAGATACTTAAGCCGGGTCTCCTGCGACACTGTTTTGTGTTTGCTAACACCTAACATCAAACATCTAACAAAATATAAGCGTGGCCTAACTGTTTTGTTAGCTCAAACAAGCAAACTTGTTATCCGAGGCGGACGGAAAACATCCCCGTGTTCGCCTGCGGGGGGAGGGGTAAATTCATTTCATATCGTTGCTTGCGAACATTGAGGTTGTGCATTGTGTATAAAAACTATTTCAGCATTTATTTAATCATTGTTTTGGGTATGTTCCGATATACTATATATACTATATACGATATAGTGCTCTTACTGGTGAGAAATTTGTCGGCAATCGCTTGGCGGCATTTTTTGTTGGATTTCTTAGGCCGGCCGCACTCCGGAGCCACACGCTACATTCACACAACATTTACGTCGACACAATATGCATGCTACATTGTGCTCGGAGTTTAATGCATAGAGTAACTTATAAGTATATAGGGTTATTTAATGTGTCGCGAGACGCACATAGGACACACAGCTGTCAACATTATCTGACGACACGGATTTCTTGATGTGGCAATTAATGAGAAAAAAAGACGTTATTGGGTTCACCCGTATAATCAATGAGTAAATGGTTGTATAATATAAGGTTTTTTTCAACCTCTGCAATAAACTGAACGTAAAAATCAATGTTGTCTTTCATTTTTGCAAACCAACGCACCTCAAACAACGAACGTGTTCTATCTTGTAGACTACGTGTGGCGCGGCAAACGTCTCGCCACAAACTGCACCCGCTCTACAAATGTGTTCTTGATGTGCGTGGCTGCGTGCTAGTGTGCTTACGCGCGGGTATACGGGGGCGACAAATGTGTCGCGTTCACATATTGACGGACGCCACAATTGCAGGGATACAAGTGTATGTTTGGTGTGCGGCCTAACTAGACTAATAAAACAAAGATAGATCAGTAGGCAGCTATTTTACTTTCGTGATTTAATAATTTGTATTAAGTAGGTACCTAAGTAATTATCATCAAAGTAATAAAAAGATTTTTATTTTACAGCCACATTGTTTCGACTCTAAAGTAGATAGGTACGTTTACCTACGAGTAGGTACCTACATAGGTCCATTATTAAAGTTACTTATTTTTGAAATGACTAAAATCCACTAAAAAGAAGGACTTTGAGGTGTAATCATAGTAACTATTAACTAATCTGTGGTGTAGTCATATAATAAATAATCGTACTACTTTATCCTCGTAAATCCTGTGTTTTAAGACCACTATACATATCTGCCGGATGTACTATACCAAGTACAAACTAAGATTAGGGTTTCAGACTGGTTTATGTAGTTTTTGAAGTGCTTCCTAGTTTTTAATTATTTTAACGTCATGTTTAGTATCTGTAGCACATTTTAAAAAAGGAAAATAATGAAAATAATTTGTACTATCCTGTAAGTACGTTAGGCTTTTATAACATAACAAAAACAGCATCAAAACGTTAAAGGTTTTATTGAAATAAAAAATAACTACTCTGTAAACCGGGAATGAAAAATATGTACCTACTTGGTCAAGTACATTAGGTAGTTATTCGTGCTATGTAGTTTAAAAGTCAGGTTTGAACTACTATGCTCAGTTCGTCATCATATGCTCGTTCGTCATACTTTGCTCAGTTCATCGTGGACCAATAATACGCCATCCTTTGAAAATATATAAGTATTATATACGAAATTCATCATAATTGAACAAAAATGGATTTATTCTAATCTAATTTTGCTTACATTTCTCCCACTTTGTATGTGATTTTAATTCATCTGAAGAATCATAAAAATAAATAAAATACGTATAATCAAATTAACTAACACAACTAGGTTATTTTGATCTTAAACAAGGGTGGGGGTCGGAATAACGCTTACGAGAGTTGAGTGGAGTTTAACGCTAACGGTTCTGCTCGGTGTAATTTATTCCGAGTTTATTTGTAGAAATTTTGCTTATTCTTACGTTACGCTGAGAATAACTTTTACTCCGTATTTATTTGTAAGACGGTTAGGGTTTAATAAAAATATGTAATTGGGTATGTACGATGGGATTATTGGGACTTAGACGAAGAAGGTTAATTATCGTTGAAGGTTGCAATATAGGTACCTATATAATAAGGTAAATAAGTAGGTACACTTTAAACAATAAAAACATTATATCCTGAAAAATCTTTCATTCAACATCGCCACTGAAAAACCCTCACAGTGTTAACTCCGACGAAGCATCATGAATGACCAAGCAGAAACAAGCAAGAAAGATTCGAAGTATCTGCACTATCCGTCGGACTCAGAATACAATCTTTATGGAGAGACAATCTGCGTGGATGGTTCGCTCAGTTTGAAGCAATAATGTCATCCGAAAAGAAGGGCGATCAAGCTATGTACAAGTTGGTATAATGGCAACTGGAACGTTAGGAAGTCGAAGAAATATACGACATATTATTACCACTAATTAAGCTGGCAAACACTGATGCAAAGTCACATTAATAGCCGATAATATGATAGACCAACATTCACAGCGCGAGATATGCAGATATCTCGCGTGTTAGTCACAGCTAAATAGAACCACCGCAACCAGAAGCATTAGCAGTCCAGCAACACCGTCCACTGTCTACTGAAAAACATCGCATGACGCAACTCGAAGATAAAATCGAGAAACTAACGTAGCTCTTTCGCAATTAGTTGCACAGGTGCACCGCGGACATCGTAACTGGAGACAGGCCGCCCGCCGAATGCAAGGGCGGGAGCACGGGATGGCTACAATCTCGATTGCATAGCCGAGGCCGCTACTCAAACCGCTACGCCCGGCTCCCGCCGAAACGCTGTACTGTTATTTTCATCGCAAGTTGGTCATAACGCTCAGAAATGCGCAGAGCCATGTATGAAAAAAATACGCATATGAAACCGACAACGTTCAACTTGTTTGTCGCTAATAATTCAAAGATGCCTACTTAAGGAGAACAAATACTTAAGCTGGATCTCAACTCACGTCAACCATTCAGATGAACAAGCCTATCATATCGGTGCTGATTTCTTAAATCATCACCAGCTACTCGTCGACATCGCGGGTAGAAGCCTGATAGATAAACTCACAAATTGATCAGTGAAGACGTCGATATTCTACCCTGCACCAACAATTTGCACCATCAATACTAAACAGAAGTATCGTGATACTTCTATATATCGAATATCGTGATATAGAGCCAAGTTTTCCAAAATTACTTGTAAAAGCTTCGATAAAAAGAAACGCCGAAGCATTTTGTGGTACACCACATTGAAACAACTCCTCCGTTGTATTGCAAAGCGAGACCGATTCCAGCACATCGCTATGCAGCAATCAAGAAGGAATTTCAAGTAATGATGGACCAAGGCCTATGCAGACCTAGCAAAAGCCCACGGGCATGCGCATTACACGTATTACCAAAGAAGAATGATGACATTCGAGTGTGTGGAGAATATAGGAGACTCAATACTAAACCTGACCGATACATGTTCTACGGATCCCGCAGCGAAAACGAACATGCTATAACATCTACGCACCGTGCTAAGCAAGCTAAACGAATCAGAATCACGATCAACCTTTACAAGTCGCTGCCCTATTATTGCTTTGTACTAACTCCACTTTTTAGGTATTTTATGTTTTTTGTACCATGTTAAAGAAGTAATTTTTCTGTACTATAACCACTGATCGGATCGTAAAATTTTTGTATAGTCACTGAGATACGCAATATAAGATTGTTCTACGTCCAGGTATTGAAGAGATGTGAAATGCATTGTTTTGTTCTATATCCATAAACAGTTTATTTTGAATCTGATGGTACAAAGCTATATTAAGAAACTTTGCACCTTGCTTTGTTCTTTATCCAACCATGTAAATTTTATGAGGAAAGTACCTACATGCCAAATAAAGATGACTGACTGACTGATTGATACGTAAAGATAGATTATATGCCTGTATTATAATATTCTATTTTTTACGTATTAAATACTATTTAGTATAATGGACGAAGTAACGATTTACTCCCACTTCATCATGTTCTCATTTAATAAATTTAAATAATTTTATTCAATAAAATTAGTTAACTTTTCAAAAAAATTGCAATAAATGTAAGTATTTATTATTACCTATTACTTAAATATAAAAAAACAGCCTTTTAATAAAAATTGTTGCTAACTTAACTTAAAAAACTGCTTCTTTAATTTAAAGCTCTTGACGGTGTAGCTTTTTCTACTGATCTCTATCCAAAGCTATTTTATAATTATTTTAGCTATTTTATTTGCTCTTTTTAAAGTTTTTAACATAAATGTAGTTTTCTTACACCTGAACGTAAGTTTTCTTTATTTTACAGTATAGATAACATTCCAATTTTGCTTGAGATAATGTTTTCGTCACTGATATTTAGCCACTGGATAGCACTTTCTAATTTTGTTGTCATTTTGTTTCTTAAAGAATTATCCTGTTTGATAACGATAACACTTCTTTTTCTCGGGGCTATGAATGATGTTATGTACTTTTTGTGCAACTTTAACATATTTTTCATCAGACTTAAAACACAAGAGTCAATGTTTACATGACGGCAGCGCCATCTAATAATTAGAAAATAATAAATTTATTTAAACACAAATAAAAACACAATCAATAAATTTATTTTCAACGAATGTTTTGTTAATCCTTGTTTTTTGCCAACGTTACTGTTATTCCAATATTTTAGAGAAGACAAACCAGACAAACTAGGCTAAACCCAACAAAAAAATAAGAACCACTGCACACAACTATGAAAACATTTCCAATGTGTTTATTCATTCATGTATATTTAAGTAGTATTTATAGTCATCATAAATGAGGAGATTTTTCCTTTCAAAGGAATTTTTTTTTAAATATTTTATATTAGTTGCCACCTTAGATGTTGCCACTATATCGGTCATTTTGTTTATTCAACTATGAATAAATTTTAGATAAACAAATTTATAGACAGAATATTTTAAACTGTTGATTTTGTGTTTAATTTTTTTAATTTTAATGGTCACCTTTTGAGTCTTGTACCCTGTTACTTTTTATAACTTAAACTTAAACATAATGTTTGGTAATTTTTTTGGTAATTCTTTGACAGAATTATACCTAATAACGACATATTGTTTTAAAATAAAAACATGTCTCATTTCATTTAAAACATTTTTAATTGATTTTCTCCAATCAGTCCTTTTTTTTATGTACTTAGTACTGAAATTATTTACTCTGAGGTAATACTATATTTAATATTGCTTTGTACTAAGTAAGGATAAAGAACAGAACAATAGTAAAAAAATTAAAGTACAAAACAATAATGTCATAGGTTTGCCAATTTTGGACTACATAGTACAAAAGTAATTTAAATTTTATTTCATTATTATTATTAAATATGTTCAAAAACCAGTGTAGTTTACATGGAACAACTCCTCAAAAACCTGTTTAGCCAATGGGGCACATTAAAGTTCAGATTAGTATTAAATAAGGGATGTATGATTTTTCAAAACTTTGGATGTCGATAACTCGAAACTAAGGCGAGTGGAGTTGGTACAGAGCAATAATAGGGCAGCGAAGTGTGTACTGCGAATGGAAAAAAAATTGTTTCTGAACTACACTGTATCTGGACAGGATCAAACCATCAGAAGACAAAGTGAAGACAATCGCCACATTTCCAAAGCAAACCACTATCGAAGAGCTACGAAGATTCCTAGGCATTTTAAATTTTCATCGCGATGCCATTCCCAACGCCGCATTTATTCAAACACCGCTGATTGAATACCTTCATAATAGAAAACGAAAAGACAAAATGCAGATAGTATGGACAAACAAAGCAATAGAGGCATTCAAAGCATGTAAAGTGAGCCTACAGAACGCTGCTTTACTAGCACACCCCGCACTCGACGCGCCGCGCCGATGCTTCTAACACCTGCGCAGGAGCTGAATTACAACAATACCCTTACCAGAAATGGCAACCAATTTGGGAACTTTTTTGAAAAATTAAGGAAGTTAGCACAACAAAAGTATTCAACTTATGACCGAATACTATTGTCTATTATAATATTGAAAAATATTATTATATTAATATTATACACAAACATGACAATTTATATCAAATTAGAATTAACTATTATGAGAAAACTTAAATATATATACAAAATGATTTATTATTATTAAAAGAACAATGAACCTAAAACTAAAAACCTTAAAAAATATAATACAATAACTAAAATAAATTATTAAAAGGAGTCCCTTTAGGCAAGGTACCGAAGATACTGGCAGCGTTCCCCCTTTGAATTGCTAGACTAATTCTTTGTCCGAGGTAGCTGCCAGCTCTTCGGTCTCCTGTGATGTCGACTAACCTTTTTGTCTATTTATATGACAATGAAGCACTTTAGAAAGATGTTCGAAGGCAAACAACTAACTATTTTCACCGATCACAAGCCAATCAGCTATGCGCTGAACAAAAAACCATCTGATAATGAAAAACCAATGTAATTACTAACAGTCTTACTAGATCCAAAATAAAACTAATTAGAATAAAATAAAATAAAATTATAGCTTAAATGCTATTATACAATTTGTTGACACAAAGCCTGTGTTAATATCATATTATTTACTAAACCTATAAGATTAGTAAGGACCCGTCTGGATGTCTAGATTTCCGATAAGCGCTTCAAAAACTGTCCCATAAATTAAACCACAATACTCTTTAAGTCGTTTATGTGTGTATATAAGTATCTAAGTATTAATATTTGACAATCTCTATTGATCTATATTTTTATGATTTAACTATTAAAATAAGCTGTTGGGTTATATACATTATAACCTTTTAATAACACTTCTAAAACGCACTGTTACGTTTTGTCACAGGTGTTTTAATAGAAATTTGTAGTTACAAATGAGTAAAAATTACAATTATCCGGGAGTAAAAAAACGTTCATCTTCACTATATAGCGCGGGCAAAATTCGTACTCGACGCATAATGACCAATACGCATTACGACACATTTGTGTAAACAAAAAAATACGTGAAATGGCTACTCGCAAAATGACATACTCGTATAACGACACCTTGATCCTGACCTACGGCCCAGCCTCTTTGTGGTCAAATGAGCCCACAAAGCAATGTTGGCACTATGACCGACTGACTTTATCCATATCTTTTGTACTTGAAAAGAAAAAAAAATTATAATAATAATAAAAAAGAAAAAAAGGAGATATTAATAGTAAAAAAATATTTAAAAAAAAAATTAAATTTATCAATGTACGTATAAGAGGCATTGTTTTTTTATTTTTTTTTTATTATTTTTAGGCTAGTACCTACTTTGAACAAAGAGTAAGTAAAACCTTTTCTGCAGGTTCGGCAGGTATAAACGAATAGATATTGGTCATTTGGCGTATAAAGTATGACAAAAAGCGGATTGGTTATTTTGCGAATAAAATATTGGTCATTCCACGTATTGGTCATTATGCGTATTGGTCGATATACGTATTGGTCAATACGCGTTTAAAAAAAGTTATTGGTCATTATGCGTCGAGAGCAAAAATTCTGCTGTCACTAAGACTTCGTCTTTGACAATTAATGTGGAGAGAGCGCGGGCGACCAATCAGCGACGAGGAACGAGGAGTGTCGATTTTGGATGCTGTTGACGTTTTCAGCGGCATTTTAATAGGGCGTGCGTTACACCCTTTAATTTCTCGCCGCCCGCGCCCAAAAAAAGTCCGGTAACGCTGAAAAGGCCGCCCAAGGCCAGCCAAATCTCCTAAAAACACCAACAAGTGGATCGCATGCTGATTTTGTATCGAAGCTAAATTTAAACAATAACGAACAATACTTTTTAAAGATAAAACAACAATTTATAAACGAGACAGAGTGCGATGAAACTAAGAAACAGAATACAGTGGAAAATTTAATGTTCTTTTGCACTTCCCCTGCAACCAACGCACTATCAATATTTTAAATCCTTGCTTCAGGAAAATAATGCCAATTTTAAAGATATTTACCATCAAACATTCCAGATATAGTTGGACCTGCCGTTCGTAGCATTAAGTGGTGCCCCCCCACCGACTTGTGCTACGAACTGTGTTCGCGCATCATTGGATGGATATCCAATGATGGTCCTCGACTCATGTAATTATTTACTGATGAATTACGATCTAAAAGTTGTGTTTGTCACATCATTGTATTTAATCTGATTATATCATCCGCATTTTTTCAAAGAACAGCAACAGATGGGCTTTGAAGTACAAATATCAGTAAAACACAAAAACTTAATTTTGTAAAACTTTATTAATGCTAGATTGTTTGCTATAATCTGGGAAACTAAGTTTATTTGTTTTCTCTTTAAATAACGTAATTTATTTTATTGATTTTGAAATCTAATCAGTAAAACATTAACCGGAAATATTTAATTCCTACTTCGTCGTAGATAAGTACTAAATAAACAATACAATAGATACTAGGTACAGAGTGGGGCAAAAGTAATGTTATAATGTGGATTGGCTGTAATTTTGTTAGAAATTAAATTTAAAAGAAGTAAATAATAAGAAATGATGATTAAGAAGTAAAATAAATGAAGTTGTTAAAGTTTTTAAAATCATATATTATTTTTATTTTCACAAAAAGTTTGTTCAAAGATTTAAATTTATAATAACATTAAGTTGAAATATTGATATAGACCTCCTGTTGAGTTGATGCATATTAAAAATAAATAAATTTAAAGGAGAATGCCCATCGTAGAATGGGCTACAAATGATTTTGTACAATTATGATTTTTATATCAAAAATCAAGTTTTTTATTTTCATAAAACCCTATTAAATAATTTGCTTTAACTTCTCACGAGAAATCCGCATATTATTTAGTTAATTACTAAATAATATGGGGATTTCTCGTTTTCATTTTATTCTCGCCACCCCAAAAAGTCCGCTGACGCTGAAAATGCCGGGTTTGAGGCATTCGGCAAACACTCTTAAATAAAAAAACGCAGAGTCAGATTCAAAATGCCGTCAAACAAGCATTCCTACATGCACATGACTAAGGAAGTAGTAATTTGATCGAATACTATCATTTTTTAAACTAAATATTATTGACACCTTGAAATAAACTTTTCATGACAACAAAGTCCAATTTTCGCCATTTCTAACAAAATGGCAGCCAATTGACATGCCATTACTTTTGCCCTTCCTTGTATTTTTTTATCAAAGAAAAGCAGTTGATTTCAACAAAATAAATTATTATAATTATTTAACAGACAATAAGGTTGTAAGAATTGAGAATTAAGGATGACCATTGTGGTTGTAAGTATTACATAGTAGGTGCAAGATTTTGCTTGCAGGTATTTTTCAATTAGATGCTATCAAATGTTCAAAATGATTTTTAAAGCAAATTTTGTTGCGAACAAATTACAAAAACACAAATGTTGAAAAAATTTCCACGAGCAGGATTTGAACCTGCACCCTTCTGACATTCCGGGTCAGGTGCTCTTCCAATTGAGCTATCGTGGTTCTAACCAGCCCGCCGAAATTATTCAACACTTTTTACTTTGAAAGCCAAAGGCGCCCATTCAATGTCAACAACTAAAAATGTAATGTAAAAATATTATGATCGGATGTTAATGACGGTAGTTGTTGACATTGAATGGGCGCCTTTGGCTTACAAAGTAAAAAGTGTTGAATAATTTCGGGCGGGCTGGTTAGAACCACGATAGCTCAATTGGAAGAGCACCTGACCCGGAATGTCAGAAGGGTGCAGGTTCAAATCCTGCTCGTGGAAATTTTTTCAACATTTGTGTTTTTTTTTTTTTTAGATGCTATCAGACAAAATTTAGCTTTTGATTTAATAATATATTATTTGAATTAATTGTTTTGAACAAACTATTAGATACAACAGTGCTAATAAATATCGACTATTATGTAATAGGTAGTTATGTTCAGGAGTATTTAGATTTACTTATTACCATGTTAAATACGATACCTGCATTGTTAAAGGGTTAATTTAGTTCTGTCATTAATTTAATTTATAATTTCCCATTGAGCCTTTTTAAATTAAAATCTATATTTAAAAAATGCCAGTTATTCCAAGTTTGTGTAGTCAAGCCCAACTGTTGGTCTTCTTTTTGTTAGTCTTAATCAATTTGAGTAACTGTTGCGGACGCCACTATCTTGCAAAGATTA
>OY720022.1:3294707-3378987 GCA_963082485.1 Eudonia mercurella
ACAATCACTTTGTGTTTCCTTACATTCCTCAAGTATTTTATTTCACTTACATTAGAATTGTTTAACTTAACCAACCACTTTAACACTGTTTTTGCAGGATATTAGGATATTGATAGTGCACTGTCTTTATTGTCTAACTAATCAACTGATAGTTGTTACTTTAAATTATTATAAATAAATTAGGAAATACTTTATGCATCTACTTTATTAGACTTTTCATAGTTTATGATGTTTACTTTAATTGTATTTAAAAACTTGAAACAAAAGAGAGACGCATTGACAACACGTGTTTATTTGAAGATCACGTCTATTATAGACTTATAGAATGAATTAGCGGTTCTTCCCGAACTTATTACCCACTACCCACCTTTTTAGCATTCAATATACAACATTAACCCATATCCGTCAGAATGGCGGGTGTGTGACTTCCAAATAGATTAAAAATAAACTATGTAAATGTACGGAAAATGTAAGCCACCCTGGCGTCAGAATGGCGGGTTGTTTCTAAACCAATCAAAATATTTTGATCAACTAAATAACAAATAATGTGCTTATTATGTTTGAAGATTAAAAACAAAATTCTATAATTAATTCATAGCATGATTTAATCAATTTTATAACATCTGACCATATATATACACTCGTGGACAAATAATACGGGTAAGCGACAAAATCCTATGTTAACTTTATATTAAAGATAATTTTAAGATCGTATAACATAAAACCTTAAACGTTATATATAGGTACAACGTATTTTGAAAAAAAATTAACAAAAGTTCGAATTTGGTAATAAATTCAAATCACGCGTCTCTTACTTTTGCTTGTTTTCTCACTTTTGTTTTTAATCTGTCAAATCAAAATGATAAAAGGCTGTCATCATCGTCTTTCACGGTCATTATTGAATTACTATCATGTCGCTAACCCCAGAAGAATGTACACGTATCGTCACTATGCTAGAAGAAGGTTGAAGTCAGAGGAAATACAACAGCGAGAGTAACAGGCGTGTCGCTTTCTACGGTACAAAGAGCAAACGTTCAACGTTTCCGAGAAACTGGGCTCAACATTAGAAGACCAGCCCCCCAACCGCCTAACACTCTCGCTTTCGATCGCTTTGAAAGCGAGGCCCTCGCCTCGCTTTCTATTATAATATCGAAATATAATATCGAATAATATCGAAAGCTATAGCCTATAGCTTTTGATATTGCTTTCATATTGCTTTCGAACCCCCCTTCCCCCATTGGTTCGACCCCCTGGGGGTCGACCGCCTAACTCTCTCGCTTTCGATCGCTTTGAAGGCGAGGCGAGGAGGAGGCGTCATCTTGTCATTTCGAAAGCAATATGAAAGCAATATCGAAAGCTATAGGCTATAGCTTTCGATATTATTCGATATTATATTTCGATATTATATTAGAAAGCGAGGCGAGGGCTTCGCCTACAAAGCGATCGAAAGCGAGAGTGTTACGCGGTTGGGGGGCAGGAGCCAGCAAACCGAGATGTACCACGGCTCGAGAGGATCGATTATTGTTACGACTCTCTGGTTCTGAAACCGGTGTTATATAACTAAACAAAAAAGACGTCTCTCAATTAACACACATAGGAGTTAGTGTATACTCTCATTTTGTTTCAGGTGTGCCTAGTAAAAACTATGCTTGTCATGTCTTATTACAACATTGGTAGATGGTTACTCCAAATCCTGTTAAGTGTTAGATTGTCTATTTAGAACAATATGCCAGCCTACATTAAATGTAAGTGCTGGCTAGGCTGCTTGATACCTAACAGGAAGTGGCGAAACCAACTCTGATATTATACATTTCGTTATAAAATGTAATTGTTATTCAAGTTATGTAATTTAAAATTGTCGTTAATTATGTTATAGATATATTTCCTGTAATCAAAAGCTTAGTACCTATAATTTTTTATTGTTAAATTATTTCATTGTTTAGTTGTATTTGATGTTAATTGTATAAATATGCCACTAGGGGAGACCGGGGACAAATGTAACAAACACTTTTTACTTCATGGGCGATAATGACAAATTTGGTTTGATTGTTGAAACCTGTTGCGTTTCCACCTAATTTAATTATCTTTAAATGTATGCAGTCAAAATTTAGTGAAGTGATTGTAGTTTAGTGGCAATCACGGATTAAACAGAGGTCGTCAACTGTTACGATTGACCCAGAGTACCTACTGGGTCAATTGTAACAAAGTTTTAAATGAAAAAAAAACATGACTTTCATTCACATTGCTTAATTTAAAATTTGAAATTAACAAAGTTGTTTCATATTCAAATGCAACATTCAGTCTTGAAAATTAGGAACTGATTCAATAATCTTGCGGTTGAACCGCCTTTTAACAAAAAATTACATATTCTTTGTCACAACACAAAAGCTTACATCTAATTACGTTTAAATCACAGATTCAGTCAAGTAATTATCACCTTTACTAAAAACAAATTCACCATCGTTAACATATTAATATAACAAGTAATAATCAACTGCAATAATTTGTATGTTAAATAGGTGTGGTACTATCAACCCCTGTTACATAATTTTGGGGTAATCCCCAAATTGTATTTGTGAGTTAAAATTATAAATCTCTTTTTGACTTCCTTTGGTGCTAGGCCGAAGTATATGTTGGCGGTCCGAATTAAATGTTTAGATATTTGCTGTTCTTGATCCGCCGTAAAACTTTTGTTGCGGTGTCATATCCCATAACCACAGTTCCGTCATTACCCATTCTTTCTTTTTTCGTTTGTATCTCATTATTGTAACGTGACAAAGATCAAACATTCGTGCGGTCCCCGGTCTCCCCTACGTGAAATATTTTAATTCTTTTTACCGTTTTATTTGTATTGTAAAGTATACCTAGTTATTTGAACGATACCTAATGTTATTTATTACAATTATTCACTTTTAGTTGTAATATTTGATGTTAACTGTAATAGTTATATTGAAATAGCTGAAATGTGGAATTAAATAAATATGTATACACGTCAAGTAACGTTTTCATTTTAACTAGGTCTTTCTAGCTACATACCTGTCCCTGAAACAATAAATATCTTTAATCATAGCTGATGAACGCCCACTGTATAAGTTAAGGTCTTTGGTGCACCAACATGAAATTCTACGGACAATATCACCAGCGTCCTACGATGTTGATATTGAATATGATAAACGTCTCATTATAAGCTCAGGTTCTAGCCGTAGGATATCGAGATATTTCGATTTGGTCATTCGTCCGGTGACCCGGCAATGCGACGCGAGAATTTTCTTTTTATTAGTTTGTAGAAGTAATTGTATAGGTACTTAACAATTAAAATAGTAGAAGTCAACACATACACGACAACTAGGTACACACTCTTTTAGATGTAAACACTGACTGAACGCTCCTAAATACAGTAGGTTTGTAACACAAATAATATTTAACAACAAAGTTATGAACTAAAAACGCGGAAATTTATGTCAATTTTAATTATCCCAGAAACAAACAACCGATAATATCTGTAACATAAAAATGTGTCATAATGACTTTTTTATAAAAGTCAGAGAACTATGAAAATATACTCATCATCATCATCATCAGCTCATTTTATGTTCCCACTACTGACCCCGGGACCAACGGCTTGACTTGCCTTCCGAAGCACGGAGGAGCTCGAGATGATAAATTTTTGGTCACCCATCCAATGACCGGCCATTGCGAAAGTTGCTTAACCTCAGCACTCGCAGACCGGGCGCGTTAACCATTGCGCCATCGAGCTATACTAATATACTAATCGTTTCTAATTCAATTGTACTCATCGCATTCTTATTCGATAGTTTGGTGAATGCTGTTTGTGGGTTGTCCTATAATATGACCTATATAGTTCTTATTACAAGTATATTAGATAAGATAAGATAAGATATTTATTTATTGCTGTATAAAACAGCCTAGATTTAAAAAAAAACATATGCTATGTAATTACATACTATATAGGTCATATTACAGTAATTATTGTTAGGGTGTATAGTAAAATAAGCTATCATCATCATCATCTCAGCCAAAAGACGTCCACTGCTGGACAAAGGCCTCCCCCAAGGATCTCCACAACGACCGGTTTTGTGCTGCTCGCATCCAGCGGCTTCCCGCGACCTTTACCAGATCGTCGGTCCACCTTGTTGGAGGCCTGCCCACACTGCGCTTTCCGGTACGCGGTCGCCACTCGAGGACTGTTCCGCCCCAGCGGCCATCAGTCCTGCGAGCAATGTGCCCTGCCCACTGCCACTTGAACTTAGCAACTCCTTGGGCTGTCGGTTACCTTTGATCTTCTGCTGATCTCCTCGTTTCTGATTCGATCTCGCAGAGAAACCTCGAGCCATACCAACCATAGCCCTCTCCATTGCTCTTTGAGTGACCTTGAGCCTTCTGATAAGGCCCATAGTAGTAAGTCGGGCGATACGATAAGTTACGTGATAAAGAGCCACAGACAAAGTGGCTCTGTAACTAAATAAATAAAATAAAAATTATTTATTTCAGACCGAGATACATATAAAAGTGTTAGTATACATAATATTCTTATAATCTATGTTAGTGTACAATCATGGTGTTAGTATACAATCTTATAAAACTAGATGCTAGTATTAATTTTTAGGGTTTATTGTTTAAAATTAGTTGAGGCGGTGATCATTTTACACTCTCCGCACAAAACTTTTCCACATTGGCGAGTCCCGCCTATCAGCAACAGTATTCAGGGTGGTATTCGGACTGTCCCTAATTCTGCGAATAAGGGTCTATGTCACGTCACGTTCTGTTTTTTAAGCATGTGTAACGAGTCGAAAGATAAAATTCTGCTTGGCTGCTTCATCGGCATACACGTTGGCTGACTACAGTAATAAATTTTATGCAGTAGAAAAAAAAATATTTTCCTTGTAACAATATCTATGGCTAGACTAGGTATAACTATCAGTTGCTTGACATTAACTGTCAGCGATTGACAGAATACGCGCTGCAAATAGTAGGGGTAGGGTAGGAGTAAGAATCACCCTTTTACTAAAACATTAATATTATTAACTTAACCGCCTCTGTGGTCTAGTGGTTAAGACCACCGGTTTAGACCCAGAGGTCCCGGGTTCGATTCCCAGCGGGGGGTACATCTTTGTGTACTCGGTTTGGTTGGTGGTAGGACTTGTTTGTCCGCCTGGCTAGCTACCACCATCTTATCTAAATATGTCGCCATAACATCAATGTTTGTATGTAGCATTGTTGTGTTCCGGCAGCTAGAGATAAGATAGCCAGTGCCTCACTAGTTGAGGATCCCGGGTGAAGTGCGCTTCCACCAAATGGCCTTATCATTACTTAACATCAGGTGAGATCAAGGCACTGTGCTTACCCGTAAATATAAAAAAAAAAAAAAAATATGACCCCTGCAAAACTTTGAATAGCAATTTTATACATTAAGAAAAATATTTCGGTGATGCCCCTTATGCCGTATTGTACTCATTATTGCCAGTAATTTGAGATACATATCATTTGCACCGGGCCTGGGTTAATTTTCCATACTAGGTGTAAGGGTTGATTTCCCCTTACACTAAAAAGATTTTTGATGTTGATAATTGATAATAAATTGATAAGGCAGAACGGGAATGATAAAATGAAACCGTTCAGTTAGAGTGTAGATTAGTCACTAATTTATTAATTGCATAAATCGAATGATACAATTTGCACACGCTAGCAAAACGTGGCGATGCCGTTTGATTACCTAATAAACGCCTAATAATACAATATTGCACTTTATACTAGTTTTATATGTAGAACCAACGACACAAACTCGTACATCCTGCGCCTCCAGGAAGAAATAGTTACTTTTAGTCTTTTAGTTCTAATAAAAATCTTTATATTTAATCACTAGGGATTTCAAATTTAATTGTACGATTCATAAAGGGGGAGGCCGTCTTATCGACACTTAACACTGATCGACGCACTTTGAAACCCGGCACATTGATATTCACTACACTATGTCGGCGGCGGCGGGCGGCGCGCCAGCCGCGGCTCGTCGACGCTTCACCACCACGTACCCAATAATGCTCAACGCTAGTGCTACCAGTCCAATGGTGATATAGCCAAGAGCATAATGATGTATCTCATGTATACTCAGCTCACAACTTGACTTTGTTATCTCAGAGTTTAATAGATGCCACTCCTTATCATGTGTCTCAGTGTTGGTGATCTGTATCTTTGAAGTGTTCATAATTTTATTTAGCACTGATACCTCTGGGACTGTGAAACGTTGATTGATATTAAGCTTATTGAAGAAGTTGTCGTGCGAATAAAGTACATATAGGGCCTAGGTGAATGACGCCTGAAAATATATTGACAAATTATGCGTAGGTACTACGCATTCTTCGCAACAAACAAATAGCCACGAGTTATCAACATGTCATCTCAGTCAAAAAGACGTCCACTGCTGGACAAAGGCCTCCCTCAAGGATAAATAATTTTGAGGGGAATTTGCTATAATCGCCACGCTTAGCAGGCGGGTTGGCGATCGCAGTAAGGTGAGAATAATCACAGAGAGACGCTGCTGCCCATCCTCTGGAATGGTCCCATAATCGTCTTCTACGACACCCACGGGAAGAGACGGGGTGGTGCAATTCTTTACCCCCGGCACCACACGGGGAACATGTAATTTTATCCATTTCTCTTCGCAACTTGAAACTTCTGTCTGACGAACATGGCGAACTAACGCCGCTTGCCAGTTTGATGTCGCAAATAGATTGGTTCATTTTTAATGTGTAAATAGGTTTGTCTATAAAACATATTATTCTTTGCTCCGGTAACTGATGGCATGTCTCTAGGTCTAGTTCCGATAAAAATATAAGTGAGTCTCTATTGATTTCTGCGGTATCGCTGCTTAGAGGTATAGGTATTTTGATCTCTATTATAAGGTATTGATTAGTTACTCTCGCTGAAACTTTTAATAATCGGTACAAATTAATGATGTTATGATGATCTGATGGAAGTACGAGATCTCCTTGGAGTTGTCTTGAAGTAAAACTTATTTGTTCTTCCAGTTGTTCTGGTGATATAAGGTGGGAAGAAATATGGCCTTGGTTGATATCTGCCAGTGTCAAAATTTCAAGGGAAATCGTTTACCTTAACTTCCTTAATAATCTCAAGAGTTCGACTCTTATGTCGAATTACGCAATGTTTTATGTGCAGGAGTAGTACTATTGTTAACGCCTATGGTTTCGGATTGAACAAACCTACGACCTACCTATTTTGCTCACTGAAAACTACTGGACCGATTTAAAAAATTCTTTCACAATTAGAATGCTACATTAGCGCCGAGTAACATAGGCTATATTTAAAAAAAATACTAAAAACGACAATTTAATTTTCCAATACAAAATGATTTGTTTGTTTTGTTGTCATGGAAACCATCTCAATGATGGAAACTGTCAAAGCGGTACGAAGTCCGCCGGGGCAACTAGTGAGATATAAACTTATGGTCCATACACTTATTTCAGTTGTTAGTGTAAATGTTGTATCTATTTCGTTATCACTGAATTTAACACTGTTGATTAGTTCTTTTATATCACTGAAGTCCACATTTCTTAAGTCGAGCCGCTTTGTCCCTTTCTTGATATCATCCTCTCGTACGGTTGGCATTTCGACTGCGGGAAGCTGAAGTTCGATGTTCGCGAAGTACTTTCGGAGCGTTGATAAATGTGTCTCCAACTGTCGTTTTGCATTCTTGATTAGGTGTCATTATATTTTTGTACCTTTTCTGGACAGTGTTCTGTGATTATCAAGTCCTTAATGGTGTAAAGTAGCCAATAGTTCTTGAATACCCTCTGGATTTTCAAATTTATAATGCTTTATTATTTTATTTATTTACTAAATGACTCGGTGAACTATGTATCACTTACATATATTTGTGAAAAATATGGTCAAAACTTAATATACATTTTTATCTACATACAACCAGCTGACATGAACGAGCGAGAAATAGAATTATTTACAGAACGTTTAGATCTAGTATTAATATTACTCCTATCAAATGGTACCGGAACCTCATTAATAGTCATAAGGAACTGTAACAACCGTTCGGGTTGGTTGGTTGTACAGGGTAACGCGTTAACGCTAGACCGCATAGTTTCATCGTTCAACCCATGAATACATGCCGCACGCTTGGCATGGACATCACACTGGTTCAATAAAGTCAATTTCTCATAATAGTAAGTTTCTACAGGTTCGTTATACCTTCTTTTTAATATATCCTCCAGGGATTGACCATAATTTTGCTCGAAAGGAAAAGCGTTTAACAGTTTTTATCGCCATTCGGGCCAAGTGAACAAAATCGAATAAAAACTTTCATACCAAGTAGCAAAATAAATGATAGTCTTCTCATCCCAGTCATACACAGCTGCACACTCATTCACTTTCACCACCAGACGTCCACAACAGACACATATAAATATACAACTACTCTCACCAATTAAAAAAAAGGAAAACCTTTAAATCACTTTGAAGCTAACACTTTTATGTTATTTAATATTATTTGTTTAGTTTACTTATTGCTTTTAAAATTAAGTAGTAATCAAAGCTAGTAAGCTGGCATTATCCCACTTCTGAAATGTAGCAAAAGCCCTTACCCTATAGTATTATTATTAATTTATATATTAGCACAATAAAACTCAGATTCTTTTAAAAGGTATATTTCTCCTAACAACCAGTACAGCTCAAAATCAACCGTCCACTACGAACGCCCAAGCCAAAGTCAAAGAGAATTTTGGCCGTCATCTAGTGACTCGATCCGCCATGTTATTTTCCCGCCATTCATTCCCAGTCAACACTAAGTGTTGCCAGTGAAATAAAAACATAAAACACATTGTTTGCTCGTTCGGATACAAGTATCAATTGGGATATAATTACTAAATTATTAATCAACCTAACAATTTGATATTTGTTTTTTGTTATTGAATCGATAAATAAAATAACGAAAACCGCATTCCCAAAAATTATCATCATAATCATAAAATAACCTAATTTTGTGTTCTAGCTCCAGCCGGAGCCTTATCGACGGGTCGCCGCCGTCTCCACTCGTGTTGTTGTGCGCTCCCGGTCAGCACCCTCCCGGCTAGCGCCCGCTTCTAGTGTTTAGTTTTATTTAATGTTACTCGTTGTATGTAATATCATTGATGTTAGATAAATAAATATTTTCAAATATCTTATTGTATTATTAAAGATCTCATAAGTGTTTTAGGTTTAATAGAAAAACATTGTATAGGAAAAATATTATGTCTTTCTAAGTTGTCCAATTAATATGTGATGTTAGTTATACAAATATACTACTACATTAACGTTTTAAGAATAGAGTAAGATCCCTTGAAACCCAGTCCTACCTCGTTTTATAATCCCTTATTTTTTTTCTATGTAAGCACTTACTTTTTTTCTACATCAGGTAACCGTCTTTGGAAACTACAAGGATTGGAGAAATAAATAAAAAAACTCTGTATATTACTCCCATAGATCATGAACTTAATAACATTTAAAAAAAACAGTTGTCTTTACCGGCTTACATATAAAACTATCTCTCGCACATACAGCTGGTTTAGTTTTAGTTGTAATATTTGATGTTACTCGTTGTATGTAATATCATTGATGTTAGATAAATAAATATTTTCAAATGTCTTATTATATTATTAAAGATGTCATAAGTGTTTTGGGGTTAATAGAAAAACATTGTATAGGAAAAATATTATGTCTTCCTTAGTTGTTCAATTAATATGTGATGTTAGTTATACAAATATACTATTACATTAATGTTTTAAGAATAGAGTAAAATCCCTTGAAACCCAGTCCTACATCATTTTATAATGGCTGATTTTTTTTCTATGTAAGCACTTACTTTTTTTTCTACATCAGGTAACAGTCTTTGGAAACTACAAGTATTGGAGAAATAAATAAAAAAAACTCTGTGTATTTAATCCCATAGATCATGAACTTAATAATATTAAAAAAAAAACAGTTATCTTTTACCGGCTTACATATAAAACTGCCTCTCGCACATACAGCTGACCTTCAACTATGTCTGGCAGTATGTTGGAACCATCGAAACTGCCTGACTGCTTGGGAAACATCTTAAAATAGTTGTACACATAACATAAGCCAAATTTTTCTTTTATACTTTGACGAACCCTTGGCCCCTGTCTAAAAGCCACTACCCAATGTTCTTAGTAGCCAAATTAGCCAAATGTACCTACCTATATACAATACCTGATGTAGTGTATCATCAGCGTTTATAAAATGACGTAGGTCTGGCGATCACGGGATATTTGCCCAAAAGCTTTTTACCGTTTTATTTGTATTGTTAAGTAGTAGATTAGTTATTCTGTGGTAGTAGCAATATTTGATGTTAGACGTCATAGTTATTTTAAAATATCTGATTGTGAAAATAAAATATGAAAAACGTAACGTTTTCATTTTAGCTAGGTCTTCCTATCTGCATACCTGTCCCTGAAGAAGTAAATTACTTTATCATAGCTCATAAACGCCCACCGTTACTAAAGCTAAGTTCTTTTGGTACACCACATGGAAACTTCTTCATCAATATCACTATCATCCTATAAACGTCTCACGATGGGCTCAGGTCCTACTACATAGATAGGGGTGGGCTTAAATATCTTTTATCAAATGATGATCATCGACATGTAATGAATGAAGTTAATCTTTATTCAAGTAAAAATACTTCGTAAATAAGCGCTTTTTAATCGTCTCAAAATCTATTCAGGGCGTCTTTTAACTGTGCATCATTGGCCTCTAATCATTGTATTGTTTGGCTCAGGCCATTCAACATGCGCTTAAATTATTTTTAACTCGACGGGTAAGGGTTCGGTGTTTTACAAATTACGGAACCCAAAAAGTGGTTATTAGTTATTCAGTTTTCTCAAACAATTGATAATCCGGCACTGCAGAATCCATTAATCGTTAAAGAATGATAAAATATAGCTTTATAACATCGCGTCCTTGCGTTGATATAAAGAGAGGTTGGTTGATGTTGAGGTAACCACTGCCATCTAACGGCAACAGCCGGTATTAACTCTTCAACTCGCCGGCCGTCCGAAGCACGAGCTATGTCGGTCATATTTATTATAACCATAGAACGGAATAGCTACTAGTTTTTTCATATACCTTAGCAATGTTAGCATAGCATGGATACCTACTTCTATTCAAGCTTAGATATACAAAAAAAAGAGAAAAAATCTCCTGTAACGATCAAAAATGATATCTCAATAGTTTGAAATGCAAAAAAATATACTTACATATATATGGTTTTCCATACTATTGATAAAGATATCTACTACTCTGCTGAGGATAGCGAGGACTGGGGGCAGCATCCGTGAGCGGTGATATTGTATGATTGTTGTGGAACTCGGCTGGCTGGATCTTATGTCCCTTTTTCTTTGGAATTCAATTGGAAGAGCACCTGACCCGGAATGTCAGAAGGGTGCAGGTTCAAATCCTGCTCGTGGAAATTTTTTCAACATTTGTGTTTTTGTAATTAGTTCGCAACGAAATTTGCGTTAAAAATTATTTTAACATTTTATAAATAGCTTGCTTACTTCTTAACTGATCATTAATATTTGTAAAAATATTATGATCGGATGTTAGTGACGGTAGTTGTTGACATTGAATGGGCGGGCGGCGTCTTTGGCTTACAAAGTAAAGAGTGTTGAAAAATTTCGGCGGGCTGGTTAGAACCACGATAGCTCATTTGGAAGAGCACCTGACCCGGAATGTCAGAAGGGTGCAGGTTCAAATCCTGCTTGTGGAAATTTTTTCAACATTTGTGTTTTTGGAACATACTTTGTTTTAGAGACATTCAAAGTTAGGATGTTGCACTCTTTCAAATCCCAACTGAGCACAATTGAAGACATTATCCCAAGTGTCCCTTGATATAGTAGGGCAATGTCTGAAGTGAAGACCTTATCCCCACAAAGTTGCAGCTGGCAAAGGGGTTCCTTATATTGGTCGAATGTTTATATGTCCGAATTCCCAATGGCATACTTTTAAGATGGCAGATTTTCACTTGGTATAATTACATTTAGTAAAATTACATTATGCATAAAAACCTTTATGGCCATACCTTTTAGACATAAGTACCTAAAAAAGCTGACGTTTGAAATTATTAACCCTTAACCGGAATCGTGGGTTCATGAATATAGACTTCCTGAGATATTATAGTTCTGCCTTTTAAGGCGAAGGGTAAGGCACACTAGCGCCGCTGATGGATTTAATTTGATAACTGCTAAACTGGATTTTATTTTCAAACATTGCAGACCTTCAGACTCTAGGCCAACATCTATTATTTAATAATTGGGCACTACTTTTAGGTTTGTTTTTGTATTCATTCGCTAACACCAAAAGTGGCCATTGTTTGTGAATAAATACGATAGCCCGTTTTGTGAATAAACGACGCAACAAAAAGTAGTGCACAATTATTAAATAAATACTATGGATGCTTTCCTGTTATCGGACGGTACGCAATGTTTAAAAAAAGATCCGGTCCGTTAGTAATTGTCAAATTATCAATTGGTGGCGCTAGTGTGCCTTACCCTTCGCCTTAATAAAGGATATCAAATTTATGCATAAAGATGATTCTGAATGTAAACTTTCTTTCTCAAACTTTCCTTAATAAAGGATATCAAATTTATGCATAAAGATGATTCTGAATGTAAACTTTCTGCGTCACGATAGTTCTGCCTCTTAATTATTATGGATATTAAATGTATGCCTAATAAATGTATGATAATAAGTGTGTGCCAAATGATTTTCTGCGAAATGAAGTTTATGCTTTCTGCTGTTATGCATAATAAAATTATGACATAAAAAGTTCAGCGATAAAAGGTAGACCCCTGGCAAAAGTCACTATTATAAGTAGATCAGAAACAGGGTGAGGCCGATTATACTTATTTAAATATGTAAGTATATCAAACTAATATTATAAATGCAAAAGTTTGTGTGTATGTGTGTATATTTGTTGCTTCTTTACGCTGTAACGGATGAAATTCGGCATACAGATAGTTTATACTCTGGATTAACTTTTTGTTCCGATATTCCCAAGGAAACGGGAACCACGCTAATGTGTTACTGCGGGCGGCCGCTAGTATACCTATATATTTAGGGTGCCTAGTGTTAGTTTCATTTCAAATTCTGTCACGTTAACGAAAACGAAAATTAGTATGGCATTGAAGCAGCGCTGCCTGGTGGAAAACGAGGAGAATTAAAATTTTGCTCGTTTTAGTTAACGTAATCGAATAGGGAAAACACTCTTCAATGTCATAACTTACCACACCGCCGCTGCCCTCACAATGTGAGTTTGTCCAATGATATTGAACAAGGAAAAAAGGTTTGTCAATTACAATAGAAGCAATAAAATATGCGATGAATAAATAATATCTTAATTTTTAATATCTCTAACAACTACTTAAATCTATAATGACTATTGTATCAGAGCGAGTCGCATCAACAACAGTAAACATTCATAAACATTTCACATAATAGTAAAAAAATATATCCACAGTCTCTTAAGTCACTTTGGTTAGCTGGCACGGATGTTCAAGCGTCCGATGTGTATACCTGGTAACAGAAAAAGGTCTATTAATACATACCTCTATAGGTGCCTAGTGTGTTTGGTTTAAAAACCGTATTCATTCGATTACGTTTACGAAAACGAGAATTTGTATGGCAACTTTCTTCTCATAGGTAGGTATGTCACCAGGAGTAGGGATGCAAGGTTGTTCTAATATCGATAAAACCGATATTTATCGATATATTCGAATTTATTAAATTTTAAATAAAAATTAAGCGGTTCACTGAATAAGTGCTTTATTATGTATCAAAATTAAGAATTTGAACATAATAATGCTGTATGCAACAGTTTTTTACATAAGTATTAATGTAATAAGTACCTACTACATTAATACTTATGTAAAAAACTGTTGACTTATTTGAACTGTTTTTTTGAAAACTTTAAAGCAGCTAAGTAGCTGCTTTAAAATTCTCAAATGTTTCTCTCAAAATGTTTCAAAGTGTTTCTTAACATTACGAACCCTCGAAAGTACTTAGTTATTTATTGAGCACAAGAGAAACAAGTCCAGAATGTTTTTATTTTAATGAATGAATGAATAAATGAAAATACTTGTATTTGTTTAAAATATATATTTTAGAAGGATATGCTAAGGGTCAAACCAAAAAAAGCCAACCAAGACAAAGACTATACAGCCATTATCGATATTTTTTCCTATGATATCGATTCTATCGTATCGTTATAGCGAAAATATCGATAAAAATATCGATGTTTTAGCTTCGATATTATCGATATTATCGGTTTTCCGCCTCCTGGTGCGCTGCTTCAATGCCATACGTCTCGCCAAAAGCGACAGCTAATGCTGCATTAGCCCAGGCTTGGTAATCCAAGCCTGAGCTAATGCGGTTTCATCAAAGGATCCAAACAGCAGCGAACATGATGCAATAAATACCTACTTATGACTATGACCAGACTATCACTATGACTATCACTATGAGTACGACTGTCGTCTGCTGTGAATACAGACACATTCAAATGTTAACCCTGTACTACAAAACAGTGTTTAAAGTTAAACAGTGACTAAATACGTGTTTAAAATATTGTGTCTCTGACAGCACATGCCATACGCATTGGGTAACTTTAAGGATCGCGCACATTATGCCGGGCCGCAGCGGGGCGAAGCGGGCCACAGCGCAGCGCAAAATGCTTACATAGCACATTAGTGACAGGCCGGGTCGCAGCGCATTGACGGATTTTGAATAGTTTACTGCCAGTACGTCGCGTGCAACTGTACGTTATGGATTGTTCTGACGAAGAACTTTGTCAAATTGGTTTGCCTAAAAGCACCACGAGAAGGCTCTCTATACCCTATATATATATATATTTCTCTATGTTGCTATAGCACACTGTGCCGGGGGCGGCGGGCGGGGAGGGGCGGGCCGCATCGCACGCATCCAAAATGCGCGGCGGAATATGCTGCCCGCTGCGCCCCGGCATAGTGTGCGATAGTTCATATAAAATACATATGAGCGATTTGAGCGGATTTTTGCGCTGCAGCCCGACATAATGTGCGCGAACCTTTAGCCATCGTTTTGTGGTAAAGCAGTAATTAGGGCACTGATCATTGCTCGCCACAGATGAGGGGTTAAGAAGGAGAGACGAGCAGCTCACCCGCTTCCTCAGCCTCAGGTTGTTGTTGTCCACGTACTCCTGCAGCGCCAGGTAGATGAACCGGTACTGCGCTTTGTTCTGCACCATGCCGGGCCGCTGCGCGCGCACCGTCTTCACCGTGCTGTGCACGTCGATGTCGCAATTGTACCCTGGAACCGAACAGGTTGCTACACTACTTAATGACGTCATATGTAAACTTAGGGCTCTTTCAGATTAGGCCTTTCGTGTCGTAGGTACCTCTGCCACAAATAAGTAGACCCAGAAGCTCAATATATACTGCGCTCCAGCAACGCACACATATAGACCCTCTCACGAACACGGATCTCGGAACAGCTCGGAACAGTCCGTGCGCAGCTGTTGTGAGATTCCATGTCTGTAAGAGTTAGTCTATGTGTGGAACTTCTTGGCGGGAAAGTGAAGAGTCATGTCTGCGGTTTTGTTTTATTTTCTAAAATGTGTCGCATATTAATGTGAAATAATGGTAGATTATTAACCGTTAAGTGTTCGTGAGTGTGCATGAGTGTTGGCAAATGAAACAAAACAGTGCAACGTCACTTTTCAAATTCTCTCAAGAAGTCCGCCCGAGGACTTAGTAGAGCCCCACATCTTTACTGAGATACTCGAGGGGTTGGGGGTATATCATTTCTCACTTCTCATTTCTATTATCATTCATGATCATCATACAGGAAAGAAATAGTGTTTATTTTCACACCACCTGCTCGACAATGCCTCATTATATATCATGCAAACCTTACTCAAAGTAAATCATTATAGCCCTTGTCTTTTGCCGGGGTGTAATGTTGTACTGAATTTCATTATAACCCGCCGGGCAGTAATGTGATTCTCACTTCTCTTAGTTCTTATTGTTATGCATTTTAAGTCTAATTTCGTCAAAATCGCGCGGCGCGCGGCTGCTGCAGCTGCTGGTGGCCGACGGCGAGGAGGTGGACGGCGGCGAACTCGAACTCGAACTTATTCGAAAATCGAGCTGACCACGCCACGGCAAAATAAAATACTTTTTCTAGTAGCCTTGGTTTTTATTGTCTCGCAAAAGGTGAGAAAAGTAGAGTATACTCCTCAGGGATAAAACTGATTTTGCCTTGGGCGCGCTTAAATCCTTCACTGCTCTCAGGACTCCATTTTAATTCCCTCGCTTCGCTCGGGAATCAACTCAAAACCCCCTCGCTACGCTCGGGAGTTAAATCTGGAGTCCTTCGTTACGCTCAGGATTCAATATCGCGCCCGTGACATAATACAGTGCTTTATCCCCTTGGTGTACAATCTACTATTATGTATTACTTGTAAGAAAATTACTTTGACACTGGCTAAATGTGCTAATCATCCATTACGCTATTGCTTAGCAACTTTGACAAAAACCAATTAATATCATTGAGTAATTTTGACTAAAGTAGGTAAAATTTACTTACACATAATTATAGTAATACTACTTAGATACACGTTCTTACATAAAGCCTATGGGCCAGCCGCACCATCGCATACATTTTGCTATTTCGTAAAAATAACTTCTTTTTTTTTTACTTTTTATTTTTAAGTGTTAATTGCTACACTTAAGCTGAATTAAATATTTATATAAAATACAGTGAAAAAATTGAAACGCCCACCCGACCCAGCCAGGAATCGAACCTTGGTCTTACCGTTATGCTACCGGGAAGGCTGACGTAAGCGCTAAATTTTGTTACTGCTTTTTGATTTTTGAAATGCTTTAGAGCGACATTAGTGCCATCTATCCAAAGGTGATTGCAACCGATGGGCATGCAGATTCATCTTTGCAGATGAATACCACAAAATGACAATACAACGCTATAGTATTTTTTTTTACTTTTTATTTTTAAGTGTTAATTGCTACACGTAAGCTGAATTAAATATTTATATAAAATACAGTGAAAAAATTAAACGCCCACCCGACTCAGCTAGGAATCGAACCTGGGTCTTCCGCATCCGGGCGGCTGCTATTTTATATAAATAACTCTAAATGACAACATATAAGAAGTAACAAAGAAAAACTGAAAACATAGCATGTAAAGCTGTATGGTGCGACCGACCGGCAACATTATGAACTGACAACCCAAAAACATCATACATTATAGAAACAGATAATAGTGAAAAATTTTATTCTCGAGGAGCTCGATCGCGCAGTGGCTAACGCGCCCGGTCTGCGAGTGCTAAGGTTAAGCATCTTTCGCAAAGACCGGTCATCGGATGGGTGACCAAAAATGTATCATCTCGAGCTCCTTCGTGCTTCGGAAGGCATGTGAAGCCGTTGGTCCCGGCTGCATTAGCAGTCGTTAACAACCACCAATCCGCACTGGGCCCGCGTGGTTCTCCCTATTCCATTCATAGTGAAGGCTCGTGCCCCAGCAGTGGGGACATGAAAATTTGTTGGTGATGATTTGATTCTCACCTGAAGTTTTGATTTTGTCCATTAGCATGTCTAGGACGATGAAGGTACCAGTCCGTCCCACGCCGGCGGAGCAGTGAATACATAACACGTTCTGAAAAAAAAATAACAATTTACTATGAACAAATGGATGTAGGACTTCTTGGCGGGAAAGTGAACATGACATGACTTGTCTGCGGTTTTGTTTTATTTTCTATAATTTGTATTATGTCGAATATTAATGTGAAATAATGGTGGATTATTAACCGTTAAGTGTTCGTGAGTGTGCATGAGTGTTGGCAAATGAAACAAAACAGTGCAACGTCACTTTTCAAATTCTCTCAAGAATTCCGCCCGAGGACTTAGTAAAGCCCCACATCTTTACTGAGATACTCGAGGGGCTTGGGGGTATATAATTTCTCACTTCTCATTTCTATTATCATTCATCATCATCATCATAAAGGAAAAAATATTAAGAAACTAATGACATGGCAGCATGGTCTATGACCTTAGCCGGTTCCTCAGGGAACGAACTACACTTTAAAAAAATATGTGCGAACCATTTTAAATGCCAAAAAGAGATGACAAAACTTCTAACGTCTTAATCAGATAAACGTAATGTTAAATTCTCTTTGGTCAGAACGATCTGTTCTAAGGTTGGGACATAACTCATGAACATAAAAGAAAAGGTGCTAAAGTTTCCGACCAGTCATCTACCCATTCCCCCGTGTGGTGCCGGGGTTAAAGAATTGCACCACCCCATCTCTTCCCGTGGGTGTCGTAGAAGGCGACTATGGGACCATTCCAGAGGATGGGCAGCAGCGTCTCTCTGTAATTATTCTCACCTTACTGCGATCGCCAACCCGCCTGCCAAGCGTGGCGATTATGGCAAATTCCCTTCAAAATGTATATATATATATATATCCTTGAGGGAGGCCTTTGTCCAGCAGTGGACGTCTTTTTGGCTGAGATGATGATGATGATGATGATGATGATGATGATCTACCCATTATTGTGACGTTACCATCATTCGCGGGTAAGGTTGTTCAATGTGTGTAGTATACCTGCTCTGGTGGATTCTTGTCCAGTTTCAGTTGGGCCATTCTTCTGTTAATGTCGTATATAAAGTTGAGGACGCCGTCGGGCTCCGAGGGCGTGCCGTGGTCCGGCCAAGCCTGAAAAAGAAGAATAAGGAAATTCAGTTTATGTTTCACGTAGAGACCATGATCAGGGTCATGACCCGGTATGTTACAAGGTGAGATTTCCACTCGTGGAGAAAACGTCAACACATTTTTTCGACAAATAATTTGAATGCAACAATATTTATAGAAAAATCTTTTGTATGTAACGTTATGATAGCTTATCGTATCTTTATTATCTTATTGACATCTCATTGACTGCCGCCGTAGTCTAGTAGTTAGATAGACCACTGAAATCCGATCCCGGTTTGATTACCAGATATCCATAAGCCTAACAAACGTTACGGTCCACTCACACAAAGAGTTTTTACAATTCTTGTATTTAAAGTCCGTGACACAAGTCTTGCAGTAAAGGTAAATACACAAAAGAAGACCACTATTGTTTTATTTAAAAAATATCATCACTTAATATATCCCCACTGCTGGGGCACGAGCCTTCACTTTTTTTATGATAAAAGGAGGCAAACGAGCAGACGTTACCTGATGCAAAGTAATCACCGCCGCCCATGAACACCCGCAAAACCAAAGTTATCGCAGATGCGTTGCCGGCCTTGAGGAAGGAGTTGGATCTTGAGGAGGGAGTAGGAATTGGGAGGGGGGAGGGGTGAGAGATGGGCCGGTACTTTTTTTCACTTACCGGACGAAACACATCAGCGAACGAGTGCCATTGTTTCACGCCGACATTCTGTGAGAGGGTGGTATTACGCCAGGCGAGCCGGCCCATTTGGTGCTGCTACGCAGTGTGGCTCTACCTATTTTCTTTTATTTATATTCACTATGGATGGATAGGGAGAACGGGCCATAAACCACCAAGCGGGCCCAGTGCGTATGCAGCCGGGACCAACGGCTTAACGTTCCTTCCGAAGCACGGAGGAGCTCGAGATGATAAACTTTCACCAGCCTTTGCGGATGTTGCTTAACTTTAGCAATCGCAAACAGGTCGGGTTAACCACTGCGCGATCGAGCTCCTCAACAATAAAGCCTTTAAAATGTATACCTATTACAGTAACATACCGTGAACTGGTACTGGTATATGGTCCGGCAGCAGCCTCGCTCGGTGACGTCGAACTCACGCAACAAGTAGTCCTCGTAGTGAGTCTCGGACATGGTCCTCACGGCGAGGCCTCCGAACCGCTCCTCTTGGCCCGACGGCGGCCAGTAGCGCTCACATTTCTTCTGCAAAAGACGAATTCATTTGAACACTAAATTACATTTTTATTTATGTAGTAATAATGAATGTGTGATCTGATCATTGTTACTACACAAATAAAAATCTAAGTTGTAATACATCAATACATCAGAACAGCCCGTAGAAAGGTCGAGCGGTAGATTGGGCGGGCGCATCTGGACATCTCGCTTTGAGAACCTTCAAAAAGGCTGATCCTTACTGGCGCTGTCATAAGGTCGAAAATACGTAGCGCCTGCGACAATTGAGACCGGGCGCCAGCACTTAGTGCGAGTTTTATTTGCCATTCGATGACAAACGAAAATGTGTATGTCATTAAAAGCAGCGCCTCCTGAGGGAAAACGAGACGAGTCAAAATATTACTATACAAATTCTCATTTACGTGGCGAATGAAACTCGTGTTCGCGCCAGAAACGCGACGGTCTCATTCGCTGTTCACTCATTCAACTAAAAGATACGCCGCACAAGCCGACGGCGGAGCTAGTGTGTTGATTGGACCGCACGTCCTTCACTCAGCTCCAAGGACGTGCGGCGTGCATTCGGGGCTTGGAGTTCTCAACGATCCCCCCGCCCGTGACGTCGCGTCGTTCAGCACAAGCCGATTCCATCAGCTCCCGTCGTTGTGTCGGCATTGCCTTCCCGGCAGCCGATACAATTCTCGTATGTCTTTAAAATACGTCTAATAAATATTTGTTATTCTTAAACAAAAAGGTACCTAAGTGTTCTGGTATTCAAAAGCAGCAGATATTCAAAAATATTGTACCAACGCATTACTAACTCAGATATAATTATTGAATCACGATATCCTGTATCACGAATTCACGAGCAACGTTCGCAATGGTAGAACAAACATAGAACGAAACAGCATAAATAAAACGTTTGGAATAGGCCCGATGTTATTGACTGATAATTTCACAAATAACACTCAACGGACGCGATAATCGAAATCATTAGTTAGCACAAAGGTGTAAAATAATATGTTTACATGCGTTGGAACTAACCAGGATTTGATCACGATTATTAGTTTGGTGAGCTCTTATGGATTCGCAAGTTGTGTTTGAGTTTGTTTCACATGACATGTTTAAAATGCTAAACAGTGAACTTTACTAACAACAGAGTCTGACTTTACCTAGATCATCCTGTAATAAGGGAGTAAGGCTGATTCTCCATTTAGGCAGGAGAGGAACTAAGCGGAGGTGAACTGTGTGAAAATAAACCAATAGACTTCCTTTATTTTAACGTCTCTTCTTCGCTAAGGAACTCTACCTATTGGTTAATTTTTTAACACTCCTCCGCTCCGATGAGAGCATTGACCAGTGACATAATGCTAAAAGAGTAGAAATGGAATAGAATGAGTATCGTATGGGATTGACATATTATAATAAGCCAACCTTAGAATATAATATTATTGTTCTGAGAAGCCAACGATTGGCTAATGTCAATACCTTACGTTGATCATTCTATTTCATTTCTATTACAAAATGCCACTCCTCTCCGCATCAATGGAGTGTCAGCCTAAAAGAGCATTATCAGCAAACGCAATACATCGCTTTCTTCGATCCTGCATGACGCGCATATTAAGCTGTAATCTCATAGCGAGAAGATAATGTTCACGCACCTTGCCCTTTTCCACTTCGTTGGTGATCATGGCTACGATGCGCACGTCTTCCTGCCACAACATCCTCCAAAAGTCATCTTTTGTGTTCGGCAGACAGCCTTGTGCAGCGATGTATGTTTTGTCTTTTACTGGAATCATAACAGAAGCATGCGTTGGAATACAAAATTGTTTTTAGAGTAAACAACACACCCGTGGTATTTGTTAATTTTATAATTGCTAATGAAATAGACATTTCTTGAATATATTATAAAAAAATACGTGATAGGACGGCGTAAGAGAAGGCGAGCCACCTATCAGCGACATCGTCAGCATTCGAGGAGCTGCCTGTGCTACCGACTTTGAAAGCCATATTGACACGCTTCTTCAAGAACCTCACTTTAAGCGCACGAGAAACTCTATGCAGGGAACTCGTTCCACATCCTACTGGTCCGCGGAAAGAACGAACGCAAAGCCCGCGTTGTTTTTTGCTTGCAGATGTCAAGGATGAGCCCTGAGCCCTGAGGATGATTGGTGTGAGCTCTGCTTCTTTGGCTATTATTAACTTTACTTATATTAACTTAGCTAACCTATACGGCACTCACCTATATCGCACGCCACGTTGCCGTTGATCTTGTCCAACCTGATGCTCATCTTCATCTCCCGGAGGGCGTCGTCAGAAAGTGACTTCGACACTAGAGGGGTTGGTTTCTTTGACTCACTTCGTAGGATCAAGGCTGTAAATAGAGATAATGTTGATACTGTCTGCTTACTAAAAGTATATGTTCTATATATACTTACCTTGATGTACAACGTTCGTCGGACAGACGTATGCAACATCATACATAAAACACAGTCGGAAGCACGCACAAAGCGAGAATGATTTGACTTATCATTAAATTTTATGCCTTCGACTGCATGTTATGTATGATGTTGCGTCGATCAGACAGCATGGGAATCTACATATTATGTAGATTGTAGATTCCCCCTATTCCTTAAGCATACATAAAACATAAACATTTTCAAGACAAATCTGTATTTCCAACAAGGTTTTCGATTCTGCTATTTTCGCTAATATTTTCGTCAATTGCTTAGTGGCCTTTGTTGACATATGGATTTTGGGAAAATTACCGAATCAGGCCGCTGTGACACGATTGTAGACGTTTGAAACAGCAGGGTAGAAGCCCAATGAAAATGCGAACTTATAAAACCAACCACTAGATGTCGTTACTTTACTGCCATATTAATTTTCGTTACCTTTGCCTTGAAAAATAGCGAATACTCTATAAGTAAATGGGTCCTTCTAGACATTTTTACTATACCAGAACCGCACCCTATATTCACGAGAATATTGCCGTCATAAATATGTTAAAATGCAACTGTTAACATCCTCTGCTGGCTGGCGCTGTATGTATTCGAATACATTTTAGTATGACATTTGCGATTTAAATGACGCATCACCACCACTGTCAAGTACTTACGGTTAAAATATACTGTCTCATGTTTTCCTTGCTTGTAGTTGTAAATATCTAATACGACAATTAAGTACCTATAGGAATTGGTTATGTTACGCGTGATGTAAGCTTTAAAGATTTTAAAGAAAATACCTAGCTTAAAAGATTTTAAAGTTTTTATAAAAGATTTTGAGGACAAACCCTTCGATCAATAGTAGGTACTATTTTGATCAGCGAAATTACATAATGTATCGTAGTAATATTACTAATCAAAATAGTACCTACTATTGATCGAAGGGTTTGTCCTCAAAATCTTTTATAAAAACTTTTAAATCTTTTAAGCTATTTTCTTGTTGCTCAACCTTAGCAACCGCAGACCCGGTGCGTTAACCACTGCGCCATCCAGCTCCTCGCCTGAACTTTGTGTATGGTATATCGAAACGTAGACTCACACTGCACACTGTCCAGGCTCTCGTTGGAGGACTGCACCGAGCTGGCAGAGTCGCAGAGCCGCGCCGAGCGCACGTAGCTAGCATTGATGTAGTCAGAGTCATCCTTCTCCCTCTGCTTTAATATGACACGCGTTTGGTCGTCTGAAAACAGGAAGAATACAGTTAGATCGTCGACCAGAGCTGAAACGACCTGACAATACCATTATCTGGCTATCCAAGTTATTTTAGTGCCAGACATGGCATATTTCATGTCAATATACCGATGTTTTGAGATGAAGTTCGCTAGTTGCGTCGCCGTCGCGATAAGACGGATAATGGGCGCGTACTGGACTCGAAAGTCACTGGTAGTTGTACTAGGTAGTACACAAAATGCATTGTTGTTGCAATATTGTTGTTTAAGCGACAGAGATTTAAGTAAAATAGTAGTAGGAAGCCCAGTGGCTAAGAACATTCCTACCACCAACCTAACCGCGTAAACTATGTATATCCTTTACTGAGCATCTAACCTGGAACCTCTGGATAGCGTATCTTTGACGTGCTAGTTAATGAAGAAAATTAAGATTTCACATGGGAGTCGTCCCACAGAACACTGGTATTACAGGCCTCGACAGTAGGTACACCGCGTCAGGACCAACTGTACAGCAGACAGCTGTGACTTATTCTGAGAGAGTTTGATGATTGCCACTGGATACCCAGCTTCATGGGAGGCTTTTTGGGGGCGGCGAAAAACTTAAAGGGTTTCTCAATCCGTGTGAAACAAAGCACCGTCAGAGGTTTTCTAGAGGGAACGGCATCACGCACTAGTGCGTGTCCCCGTGCCCTACTAGATTCTCCAAGGGGTTCGGATCGGATCGGGGACCGCTGTGCCGTGCGATCTACCAACAGTGGGATTATCCAGAGAGCTCCGCACTGCGACAGTACCCACCCAACCAAGCGTCGACTGTATCACAAAATACTGACGAAATACCAAATTAACAACCAACTTACATGGTAATATGTTCCGGTATCGGTTCCTGGGCGCGTTCTCAGGCTTCAGACCCTCGTTCGTCGTGAACACGTGCCGTTCATCCAACATTCTTAGGGCCAGGAACTCGCTGTCAAACCCAGTCTTGTTCTCCAGCTTTTGGGAATCGTCAACCTCCTGCGGACAAGGGTATTATTAGATGGTTTGCTAATGGAATAGAAAGAAAAAAAGAAATAATGATAGAAAAAATATATTTGCCGTGTTGTTATATTATTTAGATCTTTGTGCTTAGGCAGTAACCCATGCATAGTACATTAATTAGAGAGCGTGTGCGTGTAGCACAGCAGCTACGTGCTCTAGGTTTCTATTACATGCAGAATGAAGTGACCTAGGGCTAAAGGTGGAAGCGCGCTTCAATCAAAATCTTCAACTAGTTACTGAAGTTCTAGCTGTCGGAACAGGACAATACTCCTAACATGCTTAGATAAAATAGCGACGAGTAGCCTGGTGGACTCGAAACAAACCCCAATCAAAATGAAACCGGGATAAGGATAAGGATTAAGACAACCACCCGCTGAGAAATAAACCCGAGATGTATGTGTCTGGGATTAATTGTATAACTACTAGACTTTAGAAGGTATGTTTGAAGTATAAGGAGCTTGATGGCGCAGTGGTTAACGCGCCTGGTCTGCGGCTGTTGAGGTTAAACAACTTTCGCAAAGGCCGGTCATCGGATGGATGACCGAAAACGTATCATGGCGAGCTCGGAAGGCACGTAAAGCCGTTGGTCCCGGCTGCATTAGCAGTCGTTAACAACCACCAATCCGCATTGCGCCCGCCTGGTAGTTTATGACCCGTTCTCCTTATACATCCATAGGGAAGGCTCGTGCCCTAGCAGTGGGGACATGAAACGAGCTGATGATGATGATGTATGACACAAAAAACTATACAGAAACAGGCTCTGATATGTCTACGAAAACTACCATCGGATCCATTTCATGGGTCATTCATTTCATACCATCTTCACACTTTTTTCTGATTCTGTTTGTAGTGTGTACAAACACAACAGGTACACAACTATAAATGAAGCATGTTACAAGCCACGTGATGCTCTAATGGCACGTAATGTTTTATTCAGCCACTTGTATAATGAAACAAATAACTTGTATCATTTATCATACTGATGTGATAATTAAATTTACCATCACTGCTCACAAGTAATTGCTTGGGAACTACATTAAAGAGCCTGGTAACGCAGAATCTTCTAGAAATAGAATGTCAGATGATGTGCAGCAAAGGAAATTGAATGTTGATCCGCTTTGTAGCTACCCACGTACATAAACAAATTTTCTGGATTCTGTCAGTGGCTATAAGTACCCCTTTTATTTTTGATAAATTTTCTGGATATCCACTATTAGGAATCTTAAGAAAGAAATGAATTTCTATTTAAGCTTTAACAATGAACTAATACAAATGGCTTTGACAAAAAAAAGGTCGGAAGGTTTCATGGTAGGCGGAGTTAACTACGATCGCCACGTTAAGTCAAAAATGTTTGTAACTGGATATCCTTAAAATTTGTTGATCGTACGTTAAACTGAATTGGCTAAGATAGACGGAGTTGTTGTAAGGTCCAGGGTAACGAGTCTCAGCTGGAAGTACATGTTTATACGCAGTTTGGTTAATGGTGGGACTAATTTTAAGTCCGCCTGACTATCTGCCTCCATCTTATCAATATATGCCGCCATAACATCAATGTTATTAGTACCATTTTTAGTTTCGAATGAGCCAGTTCTGTGTAGTTGAGGATTACGGGTGAAGTGCGCTTTCACCATATCATCACTTAATATCAAGTGAGGTGAAAGCAAAGAAGAAATTAGAAAAAATATCAAAGCGCGTCATGGACATAATGTGTTTGTTAATACGCTTTATGGCTGTTCTTTTAAGAGCCATAACACAGATTTAGAGTTGTAGCTATTTTACAGTGACCACGACGCGTTGTGAACTCTGTATTCGCTCAACGAGTGAATTCGTTCTTTAAGCCTAACATATTATATATGACGCTTCACGCGTCTGGCTTTCAGAACCGCAATAATACTGCGCAATGGGGTTGAGAAAAAGTTTGCAATCTGCCATCTTGGATCGGCAGCCATATTGAAATTATTACAATACTGAGTATTTGACATTGTATTGTCACCAGAACTAAAGGTGTATGCAAAATTTCAGCTTAAGGCGAAGGATAAGGCACACTAGCGCCGCTAATGGATTTAATTTGATAACTGCTAAACTGGACTGCTTGCGGACCTTCCGACACTAGGCAAACATCTATTATTTAATAATTGTGCACTACTTTTAGGTTTGTTTTTGTATTCATTCGTTAACACCAACAGTGGCCATTGTTTTTGAATTAATACGATAGCCCGATTTGTGAATAAACCACGCAACAAAAAGTAGTGCACAATTATTAAATAAATACTATGGATGCTTTCCTGTTGTCGGACGGTACGCAATGTTTAAAAAAAATCCGGTCCGTTAGTAATTGTCAAATTATCAATTGGTGGCGCTAGTGTGCCTTACCCTTCGCCTTAATCGGATACTAACAAATGGTTCATAAATAGTTTGCAAATTTTGACGGACAACTTACATACATAGTTATGTACATACGAACAGCGCAAGTTAATTAAAAACTTGTAAAAATAGATAGGTAGTGTTGATTAATAAAATAATAAATAAATAAATAAATAATTTCGCCAAGTTGGATTGAGCCACGATAGCATAGTTGGCAGTGGACCTGACCCGGCATGTCATAGGGTGCGGGTTCGAATTAGGTTTCATTCCCGGGAATTCTCGAGCCGAGAATTCCCGGGAAATTGTTGGGCTTTGTTCCCGGGAAATTAAGCTCGAGAAAAGTCGAGAACTCGAGAAATCATATTTTATGAAAATTAAAGAGTGTTTTCAATTTAAGGATATGTAGTTAATAAAATAAGGAACCGGCTGTCTGATAAAGCTATAAATGCTTTAGTTTTTCTAAAGGCATATTTTATCAGACAGCGTAAGCTGACCTAATTGTTACGTACATACCTGTATGTTCAGCTTGAGATGTTTCTTTGATCTTGCAAAGTTTTCATTTGATTTTTTTTCTAATGAACATGCCAAAAATGATGCTGTGATTGTAATTTAATTATAAGTTAAGATAATGTTAACGTTTTCATGTTGAAATTTTTGTTTGTTTTGTTTAATAGAAGCTAATTTTGTTAATAAGTTTTAAGTTGTTTTTTTTTCTATTTAATCAGCCAAAAATGCAAATGAAAACCACTGCATTTGGTGATTAATTCACATTACCTATTGGAACCGAAAAAATATTCAAAAACGTACGTAAATGTAAATTTCTCGACAACCCGAGAAGTCCCGAGAAATCAGCCTCGAGAATTCTCGAGACCCGAGAAATTGATAAGCTCGAGAAATCATGAACCCTAGTTCGAATCCCGCTCCTGGATTTTTTTCAACATTTTGTCTTTTTTCAAATTGTAATTTGTTCGCAACAATATTTGCGTAAAATTATAAGTAAATAATCTTAAACTTATACAGTCTTACAAATAAACAGAGAATAAGCTCCGAATAGTTATTCCGTATTTTGTCTCTTTTACTGTAATTTGAAATGACGTTTACATGACAGGAACAAAACACAGAATATCTATTCGGACCTTATTCTTTGTTTATTTGTAAGGCAGATAAACTTCAGACGACATGGTGGGTTTTTTCCTTAATTAAAAATGTTACGTAATTACAAAAACACAAATGTTGAAAAAAATTCCACGAGCAGGATTTGAACCTGCACCCTTCTGACATTCCTTCCTTCTGAGTTGTTGACATTGAATGGGCGGCTTTGGCTTTCAAAGTAATAAGTGTTGAATAATTTCGGCGGGCTGGTTAGAACCACGATAGCTTAATTAGAAGAGCACCTGACCCGGAATGTCAGAAGGGTGCAGATTCAAATCCTGCTCGTGGAAATTTTTTCAACATTTGTGTTTTTGTAATTTGTTCGCAACAAAATTTGCGTTAAAAAAAATTATTCGAACATTTATGTTGCGTAATGCTAACATATTTCATAAGCTTTCATTTTTACTAACTCTAGATGTTAGCAAATCTGAATTAATATATTTTTTTTTATTTACTTACTTACTTACTTTTATGTTCTCTCGTTTCAAATTCAAAACAAGTGTAAAAAAAAATTAGCACGAAATTCGAACCTGCATCCCCTTGGCGTAGTTGATAGAGCAACTGACCCCCATGTCGTGAGGTACGGATTTTTCAAATTATAGGTAGGTACTCTTTAAAAAGACATCGTTAAAAAAAATCCACGAGCGAGATTCGAACCCGCACCCCATGATATGCCGAGAAAGGTGCTCAACCTATCGTGGTATCGTGGCTCAATCCAACTCGCCGATTCGGAATTTTTTCAACACTTCGTCATTTTCAATTTGTTCGCTACAAAATTTGCATAGAATTATATAGGTATATTCTAAAATAAATATAGGTACTCTATACATTATGGAGGGGGTAAGGCTGTATAGGCATAGATCTGTCACCTGCATTTCCTGGACCTTCTTGTTCAAGTCGTCGGCGCGCAGGCGCGTGCCGCTGACCGGCTGCAGCAGCCGCAGCACGTCGCCCGATGTCTCCGTCATGGGGTACGCCCTGAAGTGCTCGATCAAGCCCACCAGGTCGTCGAACTGCTCGCCGCTGCCCACGTCATACTTGTTGTTCTGGAACAATAGATACAAGTGAGTTGTTTTTTTATTCGAAAAAACCTTCTTATACTCGATATCATGTCAAACACCATAAATTGCCCAGCCGTTCTAAATCGAATAACTTAGTTTTTGACCACCTCTGTGGTCTAGTGGTTAAGTCTCTGACCCAGAGGTCCCGGGTTCAAATCCCAGCGGGGGTACATGTCTGTGTATTCGGCTTGGTTGGTGGTATCGCCTGACTAGCTACTACCATCTTATCTAAATATGTCTCCATAAAATCAATGTCTGTAGAATTGTCGTGTTCCGGCAGCTGGTGATAAGATAGCCAGTGCCTCAGTAGTTGAAGATTACGAATAAAGTACGTTTCCACTATTAGTCTTATATATCATCACTTAACATCAGGTGAGACTGTGCTTACCTGTAATATACAAATTAGCACATATTCTAAAAAACCGGCCAATTGGGAGTCGGACTCGCGCACGAAGGGTTCCGTACCATTATCTGTAAAAATATTTCAAGTTTCTACCTGTTATCGTTATTAAGACCGAGACTGGCGCTTCACCTCACCGACCATGAAACGTGTCAATTTCTAAGTTTTCCTATAAAATATGACAATAATGAGGTCCAGTCGTATTACATCTTATATATATTACATTATATATTATATATATCACATCTTATCTAAATATGTCGCCATAACATCAATGTTTGTAGCATTGTTGTGTTCCGGCAGCTAGAGATAAGATAGCCAGTACCTCACTAGTTGAGGGTCCCGGGTGAAGTGCGCTTCCATCATTGGCCTTATCATCACTTAACATCAGGTGAGATCAAGGCACTGTGCTTACCCGTAAATATAAAAAAAAAAACATTTATAAAAATGATTTAAGCAATAATAAATATTTGTATTTATTTATTATATTTTTATATTTTTATTAAAATAAAACAAATAAAAATATTTGTTTTAATTTCATTTAATTATTTATTTTTAAAGTGAATATTATAACTCAATATTCTGTGAATATTTCAAGCGTCTACCTGTTGCCGTTATCAATATCGAGCAAAAACGAACAAATAAAATCACGTTTGTTGTATAGGAGCCTCCTTAAATATTTATTTTATTCTGTTTTTTAGTGTTTGTTGTTATAGCGGCAACAGAAATACATCATCTGTGAAAATTTCAACTGTGTAGTGTAACTGTCACTGTCCATGAGATACAGCCTGCTGACAGACGGATAGACATACAGACAGACGGACGGACGGCGCGGCGGAGTCTTAGTAATAAGGTCCCGTTTTACCCTTTGGGTATGGAACCCTAAAATAAGCACAGTTACCTACCAAGTTTATTGACGTTACTAAAACGTCCCTAAATATCCTAATCTTAGCAGGTGATGTATATATAATTTTTATTGCTTTTTCACGTGATGTGATTATTGGCCAGTCGTCCCGGAGCTTCAAGGCCGAGGTGTGCTCGATGTCACGTAGCACTCACTATGTCCTTCCGAACACACCACAGCGACATAATGTTGCTTTGTGACGCACTTGTGGCAGGACCGGCGGCGCTCGTAACGATTCCTGGCACGAGCCAAACGACTTCTTTACTCACTTTGGCAAGTAAATTGTTAGTTACCAAACCCATTGCCTGCCTACTTAGTGTGTTATCAAATATATTCTCTGTAACTCGTAAAATGTAGTAATTTTGAGAGAGAGATCTCAGACTTAGTAGATCATCACCAGATATAAAACCGACGTAAATGCCAAAAATCTTGCTTTAATACGAGTATAAAAAAGTGATTCCGGAACATTAAACGTATCATCATCATCATCATCATCAGCAGCCTAACATAACCTCTCCAAGTGCACGCCACCGAGCACGATCCGCGGCTACTCTCGTCCAGCCCCCCAACCGCCTAACTCTTTTGCTTTCGATCGCTTTGAAGGCGAGACCCTCGCCTCGCCTTCTTATATAATATCGAATAATATCGAAAGCTATAGCCTATAGCTAACGATATTGCTTTCATATTCCTTTCGAAATGACAAGATGACGCCTCCTCCTCGCCTCGCCTTCAAAGCGATCGAAAGCGAGAGAGTTAGGTGGTCCCCCAGGTCTTGCCAGCCACCTAAAAACGTACCTATTACTTAAATGAAATCACGAAGCAGGTCTTTGAAACATTTTAACCTATTTTTTATTTGACCCTGAGGGTGCGCAGAGCAAAAAATGCCAAAAGTGCAGTCACGGTGTTTAAGTTGATATAATTGAAAATACTTATTGTAGGTACTACATTAACAAAAAATAATATTAAGTATCAAAGGGAACGTGTTTATAATTAGCCCGATCCATAAATTCATAACACACTATTATAATTTTTTCTACAATATCATTTAAAGTTGGGCAAAAATCGTGAAAACGAGTGGCGGCGTTTTATAGTTGATTTCTTATAGTTAATCTAAATTATTGTACAAAATCAGAGGTACATAAATAAACAATATTTCTTTCCTGTATGATGATGATGAATGATAATAGAAATGAGAAGTGAGAAATGATATACCCCCCAACCCTTCGAGTATCTCAGTAAAGGTAAATAAGTCCTCGGGTGGAGTTCTTGAGAGAATTTGAAAAGTGACGTTGCACTGTTTTGTTTCATTTGCCAACACTCATACACACTCACGAACACAATCCACCATTATTTCACATTAATATTCGATATAGCACAAATTTTAGAAAATAAAACAAAACCGCAGACATGACACTTCACTTTCAAAATTCAAAATTCACGAAACACAATAGTGACGTTAAAGTTTGCCATTCCTATACAATGTCTATTAAAATAAATCATTTGACAGTTGCTAAAAGGTTTAACTATTGACTAATTAGTCAACTACCCGATTGAAAAGGCAACTTAATAGAATCAATTAAAGTACTAAAAAAACATAATTTTGAGAATAAGCTACTTATCAAGTTAAAGACGGTCTATCTACTATGCACTATTGCTCAAAAGTTCATAATTCGTATTATTTTTCTGAGACGGCATTCTCAGCATCACCGGGCTTTTTAGCCAGCCAGAAGGCGGCCAGAAACTTAAAGGGTTCTTCAAGTCCCCGTGCCCTACTAGATGCTTCGAGGGGTTCGGATCAGATCGGGTCATAAGTCGTGGTCTAATAAGGTATAAATGACGTACTTACTACGTACAGTTACCACTACAATTTCCACAAACCGATGATCTAACTTACTCGGCACTTATTCAATTGTTATTTCGATACGAAATTATGATTCGATCTTCGTTTGTACTATGCTCCCGAATGAAGGATTGATCCCAGCAGCGGAACGCTTGGAGGCTGATGATCATGATGAGTCAGGCAACAGAACACGTTGTATGTTACTCATTTAAGAAAAGACTTCATGACTAAATCACTGACTCCGGGCCGTAGCGAAGGGGGGGCATTGTGGGGCAATGCCCTACCTTAAAATACCATTGCCCTACTTTAATTAAATACCTTAATAATCAAATAAGCAAAGTACTGTAGAGCAGATTTAAGATGGAAAAAAAATACTAGCGAACAGTGGCATCTAGTCTTACAGTCATAATATACAGGGTGTAACAAAATTCCCATAAATGCCGAATGGGAGTCATTCCACCCATCAATACGAACAACTTTTACTATGGCACCAACTTCAAAATCGCAATTTAAGGGAATTTTGTTATATCTCCCCGACAATTGCATATGTGTTAATTAACCTGACCCGCACATGTTCACAAATCAAGGACACCAAAATTTGATTGACCAGAACAGATCAAGTAACATTTTTACTTCCGCCCTACCTTTAACCACAGATGCCCTACCTTAAATTCAAGTCTAGCTACGGCCCTGCTGACTCATCAACGGCCAGCCTAAACCCTTGGACCTAAGGAAGAAATTTAATTGCGATCTAAGTACTTACTTGCCGAAAACTGCATGCTGAAGACATATTGCATTTTGGCACACAGTCTATGCTCGCAAGCCATCTCATCATCACTCTTGAAGCCATCTGACGTCATCAATTAATAAGTCGCCACGGTTTCAATAATTCCTGCGTTAGTTAGTCTCGTCTTGTATGGAGCTGATTTACATTTTCCCATCCGTCAACGATTGTGTCGATCTAGGGTAATCACTTCTGTAATTAGAAATGCGTCTACAGTCGATGATAATAATGCAGGCGTTTTCTCGTCAATGCGCACGCCATATTATGCGAAATTAAAACACGATCACGTCAACGAAGGCACTTTTTGCTGATGAAAATAGTTTGAGCAAACACGAATTCGTGATTATAGTTTATTGAACGATTGTTGACTGAGTGAATGTTACATGAACCGGCATGTTTAAAATATTGGCACTTCAATTATCACTTAACGATGCTTATTAACATCATCACTTTAGCGTCAGTTGTATGTAAATAGGCGATTAAGTGAATATATTACACGATAATGGATGTCATATTTAACTTAGAGCATCATACGGGATATTCACCTTTGTTTTGAATGCATTTTGCATTTCATTCGTACTTATGTGACGTGACAAATCGCTACGGCGCAGAAGCAGTGGGCCATCTCTTTTACACCTACGTGTCTGTCAGCACTTTACAATTTTAAACCTCCCACAGAGTTGTGGTGCCCTGGTACGTTTCGCGCGTTAACATGCACTAAAATGCAGTAGGCAGGGCTAAGGCCCGCCTCTCGTTAATTGCAAGCACAAAACAAGACGCAAATCAATGCTAGACACTAGAATTCGCTCGAGAAAACGATGTACGAAAGCCCTTACTTTATAACTAACTAAATCTAGAACGCTTGTACGCATGTCCTTTAGTTCCTAGGCTCCTAGTACCTAAGTTATCGAGACATGAAAATGGATCGAAGTGCATCGCAGAAACTTCAGTGCAATGCGCAGTGTGCAATCACGCAGCGCGGCTTAGAAGGAGAGAACAACATCGGAAAACTAAAACATCAAAAGTCTGTAACATAACTCCACTAACTTCATGTGTCCCTAGTAACTAGAAGCGCTTTTATCATTTATTATTAAGTATCCCCCCCCCCCACAATTGTTATAAATCTTTGATGCACTTTTACAATTTGTGTTTTACCGCTTATACCACGGCGAGTGCTCTGAAGAACTCTTTGACCTCATCCCACCTTCTCCCTTCCTCCATAGGAGTACACGTGCTGCTCTCCGGAGTTACTGCTTCACTGTCTCAAATATTCCATCGCGCACTAAGAAATTTGGTGATTCGTTTTTTTGTCGCACCTCCAAAACATGGAATAGTTTGCCAGCACACGTTTTCCCTCCTTCCTATGATATGGGGTCCTTCAAACGAGGCGTGAAGAGGTACCTTGTGGTCCGGCAAAGTGAGGATAACTGATGCTGCGTTGTTTTCACGCTGCACCAGTTGTCGTCGCATCTGGAATCCATATTCACTTAACATCAGGTGAATTGGAGTCATTTGCCGTGCTACGTATAAAAAAAATAATTCTATAATATTAATAAAGAGGTAAAATTTGTTTGTTTGTTTGAGGTAATCTCTGGAACTACTGGTCCAATTCCAATTTTTTTTCAGTATTAGAATGAAACAGTTTTTGCGGGTAACATAGGCTATATTTTATTAATTGGTACGAAAACATATGAAACTCCTTATACAACGCCAACGAAGTAGCGGGCAAAGTGCTAGTCCGGTAATAAAGAAGTCTCAAAAGACGAGGTATCTAAACATTAGACGTAAAAGTGGCAGCAGTTTTAGTGTACGCAGAACTCTACGAAGGCGCTAACTCCATAACACAAGAACAGCTTAATTATATCTTACTAGCTGACCCGGCGGACTTCGTACCGCTTTGACAGTTTCCATCATTGTATATCAATGGTTTCCATGACAACAAAAAACAAATCATTTTATATTGGAAAATTAAATTGTCGTTTTTAGTAGGTATTTTATTTAATATTCTTTTTTTAATATAGCCTATGTTACTCAGCGCTAATGTAGCATTCTAATGGTGAAATTTTTTTTTAATCAGTCCAGTAGTTTTTGATTTTATTCGTTACAAACATACATACATACATACATACAAAAATACAAAGGTTTCCTCTTTATAATATTAGTATAGATGTGTAATAACAGCCAAAAGACGATGCATTTGCTAATCGCTAATCGCCTACCTATGTCAAGAGTAGCATTTTTGCTATGGCCCTTAGTTATCGAAATACTAAGATATGACGCCATCATATGATGAAACTTACGGTACCTATTATCGTGTATAAGCTGTTGCTTATAGATATATACCGTAAGTTTTAAGTTGTACAACTATTTGTATTGATGGTAATGTAAGAAGTAAATATATAGCCTATAAATGTCTCACAGCAAAGGTCTCCATCATTGAAAGCAAGTCATCACTACAATTGATAAGTAATAGCTTAATCACCACGCTTGCCAAATGCGGTTTGATGATCACAACACAAACCCAAGCTATGCATCAAACAATCCAAAACACTTGTCTGGCCTGGGAATTGAATTTCGGGAAACAAAATGAAACAAAAACACGCACCTATCAGCTCACGTCTGACGGAGCCCTCGCACCAACATCTAAACATCTACTAAAATTGTTTTTTTTATGAGTAGGTATTGTAGTAACCGAGACTCCTTGCTCGGGCATACATGCTGGCAGCCGCCGTGGCCTGAATTCAAACGGTGTAGAATAAAAAGAGATGGAAGAAAAAAAGAAGAACATCGCGACCGACGGACCGCGACGACGATTGATTATTATATTGTAATTTATTGAAAAGTAATAGTAAAAAATAAGTAGCCTTTTTATTTAGTAAACCCCGGTTCCTAAAGTAACGACCCAGCTGGGTGTTACAGTATTATCATAAAATATGGAACAGCTGATTTTTAATGATTTCAGAGTTGGTCTAATACATAAAACAACGACTCAAACTTCACGGTGTATTATAAACCCAACTGTAGGTACATAAGCCGTTTATGGATCGGTGACGCAAACATCAGTAGTACATGTACCAGTTTTGCTGCAAAGCAGGTACCTAGGACATACCTACGTACATAGTTCATTAAGAAAACACATTATGTTTAAGGTGTCCGTCAGGCTTGACGGACAATTTTACTCAAAGGAGATTCAGCTAATAGCACCTTTATACGATATGAGCACAAACAATCTTATATTTTGCGTAGCCATAACAGCAATATTGTGATAGTAGGTATTAAGCATTTATATTTTTCGGCATCTTATAGAAATGCAATTTTTTAATATAGGCAGCTTGGCATTTGTAACTTATGCATAGTTAGAAAGATTTATTAGTAAATATTGGTTTATTGGTTTGAAAAATACAGGACTTAGAAGTTTGTATGGAAATTAAAAAAGAGTCCTAAGAGATAAGATATTAAGGTTTTTAGCAGAGGATCCCTGATCATCATCAGACTTATAGTCTCATAACAACAGGTGAGATGGAGAACTAGCCTTTCTGTTGTCCAATGAAAACATAAAATAGGAAACAAAGATATATTAAATTGTTGGTGATCAATTGTTGACATGCGTTGTTTGCTTTGGTGCAATGAATTATTTACCAACATTATCTAGGTAAACACGTTATAATGCATATTATACCCTTGAAACACATTAGTAAATCAAGTGTAAGAACTACGTAATCAGTTGAGAATCTCATAAAGCTTTATGTTAATAACCCTTTAGTATAATAAGTCTGCTTAGCACCAAAATAGGAGATGGAACCTTACCGGAGACTGTGACTCAATAGTTCTCGGATACATCCACCCTCTGGTCAGAGCTCGAATGAGTCACGTCTCCACAGCCATGACCGTTTGAGTGTTAAGTCGTACGTTACGTCATTGGGTACTAACTATTAACGATACAGAATTGCAAAACTAACGTCGCCTTAACTGGTGGCCAGAAACATTAAACTACTTACGTGTAAGGTGTAAAGTCGCGGCTTTTCAGTGTCAAAGCCAGAAATTGGAATTGACTTGGCAAGCGTTGGCACTCATTTGTAAACTATCCACATCTCGGCAGATGTGATTGTGGGGATAATAATGTGTGTTTCGGATAAGGAATAAACCTGATTCGAATATTAAAGATGCTAGTGTTTATCACACAAACTTCGCCACCAGAGCGTATCGAGCCCGCAACCTTTGTGATGTTTTCAATCATAAAATCAAACCGCCTTCATCACCTGTAGTTACGTACAAATCGTATCGAAAGCTGCTTATGATAATTTTAAATATTTCGACTAAGTAATATTTAATTATTGCTAATTGCAAGTGATGATTTCATGCAAATATTAGCGATTAAGATCTCAATTTAAAAACAAACAACATTGAATTGAAAAGAAATATATTTATGTAGGACGCGATCTCATTATACCAGCCTTGATCAGATGCATACTAATGGCGGGAATCGTTATGAGAAGTCATTTTTTGTTACAATAAATAAAAATGTCAAAACTGACAAAATATTGTGACTGGCTAGTGCCAGGGTTAAGAGCGAAGCACCCTAATACAAGTATTGCATTACTATCTGGGGTTCTCACACTATAAAATACAATATGTAATTAATTAAGAAAATAAACAATTTCCTTTCACGATTCGATAAAGTTTTTAAAATACAGGTTCTTTGTTTCCGCGGCGCTAAACACTTCGATTTGAGTTAGGCGCCTTAGGATACTACATACAACAATATTGCGTCAACACGCGCTATGCGTTCAATTAAAAGCGTTTTTCCACAGCAAGCCTGCATGCTGAAGCTGAGCAAGTTTGCTGCGTTTGTATAGAAACCGGCAGTAGCTCAGAATAAATACTCTACGGTCCGATCAGAACCCTTCGATTACACGGCTTTAGGAACCCTCTAAGTTTCTCGTAACCCCCAAAGAAGTCCGGTGACGCTGAAAAGGTCGTTCGAGACCATAAGAAAAAAACTCTACAAAGAGAAAAAAATTGGTACTTTTGCATTTTGTTTTCACCATAGAGCACGTTAACGATAGCAAGACTCTGTACGGGAAAATTGCAAAGCTCACCTAAGCTCGTTGTCATCAAGGATTTAAATTAGAGACGAAGTTCTGCTCAGAGCTTTAATGCCTTACAAATTTCTGATCTACTTAATTGAATGGCAGATAAAGTTTTATAGAAACGTAGCCGTGGCCAGCATGAGCCATAGTGGATTCAAGTCTTTAAAGTCAATGCGTAGTCATCACCTTGTATCTGTTAAATTATGACGGCAGCGGTTTAACAACGAACGCCGCTATGCTAATTATACCGCTAATGTCATTTTTGTAAATGCAACTCGTATTTGTCAACCCACAGAATGTTGGAAAGAGGGCATGGTGGCTTCGGCACTTTCGTGGCACTGTGCAAATTTCTACCATACTGACTAACGGTTTTTGTGACCTAATTAATGTGTTTTACCTTTTTATTTTTTCATTGTTCGAAATTCATGGATACAAAATTTTAGCTCAATCGGTAGAAGATATTGAGTTGCAATATTCCACCCGAACAAACATACATACATACATACATACATACATACATACATACATACATACATACATACATACATACATACACACATACATACATACATACATACATACATACATACATACATACATACATACATACATACATACATACATACATACATACATACATACATACATACATACATACATACATACATACATACATACATACATACACACACACACACACATACATACATACATACATACATACATACATACATACATACATTTGCAAGTTCAATAAAAGCTTGTAATAAAAAGTGATAAGTAAGTGATAAGTAAGTAAATATGTAAGTAAGTGATAATAGCTTTTTTTAACCGAACAAAGCAGACCCAGCATCATACATAATAGTACATTAAATTCAATACACATCCTGTTGGAGCTCACGAACATTCCACACACTCCTAAGATTTTCCTTGAATGGTATATTGTATATAAATTGAACGATTTATATGTTCATTAGCGTAATATGAAATCCTGCCATTAATATGCATTGCGTACGTCAATAGACGTCTTGACATACACCGATACTTAGCGAACGAATTTGCACTTAAAAATAATATGTTGGTGCAAAGAAGCGCATTGTAGAGCTCTTGACTTGAAAGTTATTTTCTCTGTGCTTATTTTTTTATGACTAATAAGGAAGCAATCAAGCGTGCGGATCGCCTGATGACAAATGGTCAAATATTTTTATATAATAAATAGTACAGTGAAAAAATTAAACGCCCACCCGACCCAGCCAGGAATCGAACCTGGGTCTTCCACAATCCGGGCGGCTGCACTGACCATTATGCTACCGGGAAGGCTGATATAAGCGCTGAACCTTGTCACTGCTTTTTGATTTTTGAAATGCTTTAGAGCGACATTAGTGCCATCTATCCATACAAAGTGTAGCAATTAACACTTAAAAAGTAAAAAAAGGCAAATGGTCAGGTACCAAATTCTGAATTCATAATGTTTTATAAGCTAGAATAATCCCCCCTTAGCTGCATTGCATGGCCTCGCGGAAGTGTGGAGGACGCCCAAACTAACCCGGGCGTCTGCCCTGGCCTCGTTGCGGGCGGGGGGAACTCAGTCCTTGCCATTCGTAATCCCAAACCATCCTCATTGCAGAGAAGGGATGGTATTAGTTTGGTTTACTGGGTATATCTCCCTCCCCCTCTTCGAGCATTTAGTGGCTGGACGAAGGAAGAGGAGGAGAGCTCCACGTAACCCGGGGTTGCCTCAGCCACTGTGTATGCGCAAGACATTTTACCTAAGAGAAGGCTAGATTCATTCACTCTTTGATAAAAAAGGCTTTAATAATTGAGTTATTTTTATGATAGTAGGTCTTTGATCAACTACGTAGGTAGGTACATAAATTTAATATAATATATTCAAAATTCAAATTTAAATATTCTTTAATTTGTGAAACACAGGTATGATATGTGGTCTTACACATTCAAATCAGAGTTTCTACGATCTGCCTCAAGAGCATACAAAATATATTAAAAAAACAATGTGATCTACTTAATAATAGTTCCAAATAAAATAAAATTGTAATAATTAAAACTAAATTGTATTAAATATCAAAATAATAATAAATCTATTAAAATAATCTGGCGTAGTGGTTAAAGCGCCCGGTCTGTGGGTGCTCAGGTTAAGCAACTTTCGCCAAGGCCGGTCATCGGATGGGTGACCAAAAATGTATCATCTCGAGCTCCTCCGTGCTTCGGTAGGCACGTTAGTCCCGGCTGCATTAGCAGTCGTGCGTGGTGGCTTATGACCTTTATTATTATTATGTAACTTTTATAAGTTGTCCTTGAACCTTGTAACTCACTTGTTAGCCACGTGACGCCAACAAGTCACGTATCGCCCTTTACAGGTACTTCGATGCCATAGGAGCTGTACGCTATCTGTTTCATCTCAACAAACTTAAATGGTGAACTTTAAACGGCGTTTATGGCGCTTAACTTAGTTTTTGAGCAAAAAACAACACTATCTATCTACGAACTTATTTTTTAACTGCACGTATCCGTTTAACTGCTGCGTCATCATCAGCTCATTTTATGTCCCCACTGCTGGGGCACGAGCATTCCCTATGGATGGCTAAGGAGAACGGGCAATAAACCACCACCCGGACCCAGTGCGGATTGGTGGTTGTTAACGACTGCTAATGGAGCCGAGACCAACGGCCTTCCGAAGCAAAGAACTGCTGTGTAATACAAAATTATTAGTAACTTTGCCAACAAAAATTTAACTTTGTTTTATCTCGTTTGTCACAAGAACTTCTGTTTTAATGCCATGTAGGTACCCGTAAATTTTCGTTTTTGCTAACATGATCGTATTAATAACACAGTCAATTCAATTTATTATTAATTTGTTTTATGACCAATCAGAGCGGTGCGGTGTTTTTATGTCACCGATATTATTATTTATAACAACCATGAACACTCAGGGCTCGACGGTGCAGAGTACCTATCACATTGATACATTTAAATAATAATATAATATTTAGATATTAGTAAGATTTTTTAAAAGTTTAATTAAATTTGTTTTGATCAAAAATTTAATGTAAAAACTAAATGCGAGTAGATACATTAATATTGTTTCTTTTTAATGAGTTTGCTGTTTGATAGTGCAATGGATTGTTTGGGTTCTTTTATTGTCTATTTATTGTCAATTGAAATGTATTATTAATAAATATAGTGACAAAACCTATCTTATGTTGTTGTTTTTAATGAGAAATAATAAATTGATCCACAAAAAAATAGTAGGCTAGCACCTAAAATGCTAAGTTAGCACCTAAAAATACAAAGTTAGCACCTAAACTACTATTTATCTAAATACTAACTTTGAATTTTTAGGTGCTAACTTAGTATTTTTGTGGGTTAGGTTAAGTTAGTTTGGTGATCGATTAAATACAACCCGTTTTTAATTATTTATATGATATTAAAGTATATAAAGATACTTCAATTACCTACCTCAAATATGACGTCATAATTTCTTGTGACAACCTTCGAAATTACGAAAGAAAAGGGTCAATCTACCTCTTTTAATACATCACCTAGCTTCATTAACAAAAATAGTACAAACTGATGTATTTGTGTTGCTATTTTAGTCCGGTTTATATAGCTTTAGTTGTTGTTTTAAGCAGCCTGTAGATAAAAAAAAATTTACGCGCCATTTGTCCATGAAGCTGTAGATATAACATTGTCACATAGATGACATCATACATAGATTAAAGAGCGCGATGCCTGCTCCAAAAATAAGCATTGTACAGTCACGAGCATAGAATTTGGTTACCATAATAATTATGGACACGTCGTTCTTACATATCTTTACTCTGCAAGTTGTCACTAATTTTTGTAGTTACAATTTAAATTTTTCAAATATTCATCAATTATTTCAATTTTAAGCAAGTCTCTGATTTAACATATAATTTTGCCGCAGTTGTGTAGACAGAAATTGTTCAATCTGGTGCTGATATTGTTGTCGATTTTTCTGAATATTTTAGGTTTTGCTCGTGACTTTACCGAACCTTCAAGTACTATTAAGTGGAGCTGGGACTTCTTGGCGGGAAAGTAAGGTAAAGTCTGCGTTTTGTTTTATTTTCTAAAATTTGTGTTATGTCGAATATTAATGTGAAGTAAGGGTGGATTGTTAACCGTTAAGTGCTCGTGAGTGAAAAGAAAAAAAAAGTGGAGCTGCGGGTAAAAGATCCTACTCGTGTAACTTCTAAACTCTGATTCGAAATTCGAGAACAGTAGGTATAAATATAGTATTAATAAGGGGATCTCGATGGCGATGGCGCAGCGGCTTGCACCTATGTGTTGCAATCTTAAAAGTTAAGCAGCTTTAGCAATGTCAGGCTAACGGATGGGTAACCAACTTGAAATATGGCATGTGGTCGTAAAAATCCACTGTCCTCTATTGTTCATATAGGTTCTAGCCCAGCAGTGATACATTTATAGGCTGATAATGATGATTTGCATAGTATTTAAAAGTTATTAGGGTTCCGTACCCAAAGGGTAAAATGGGACCCTACTGTTAAGACTCCGCCATCCGAAATTTTCACAGATGATGTATTTCTGTTGCCGCTATAACAACAAATACTAAAAAACAGAATAAAAAAAATATTTAAGGGGGCTCCCATACAATAAACGTGATTTTTTTGCTCGTTTTTGCTCGATATTGATAACGACAACAGGTGTAGACGCTTGAAATATTCACAGAATATTGTGTTATAAATATATTATTCCCTTTAAAAATAAATAATTAAATTAAAATAAAATAAATATTTAAGGGCTCCCATACAACAAACGTATTTACGATTTTTTCCCAGTTTTTTTCTCGGTCTTAATAACGATAACAGGTAGAAACTTGAAATATTTTTTAGATTATGGTACGGAACCCTTCGTGCGCGAGTCCGACTCACACTTGGCCGGTTTTTTATATGCATGAACCAAGTTTTTTTGGTATTAGCTCCTACGGTTGACTGATGCTATGAGCTACAGATTAATCAGTCTCAAGTCGGCGCCCACGCCCGCCGCCGACCGTTTGCGTACTGGTCAAACACTATACAATGTAATGATACATTATTTAATCAATAAACAAAGTTACTGACCTTTGGGAATAAGCCCTTAAAAATAATGTAATCAATAGCTATGTTATATAGCTATAGCAAAGATACATATAGCAAAATGTAAAAATAATCAATTTTTTATATTAAAAGGAGGCAAACGAGCAGGCGGGTCACCTGATGGAAAGTAATCGCCGCCGCCTATGGACACCGGCAAAACCAAAGTAATCGCAGATGCATTGCCGGCCTTAAGTTGGATCTTGAGGAGGAAGCAGAAATTGGGAGAGGGCAGGGGTGAGCAATGGGCCTTCGGTACTTTCACTCACCAGACGAAACACAACAGCAACGAATGCCATTGTTTCACGCCGATATTCTGTGAGAGGGTGGTGGTATTACGCCTGGCGAGCCGACCTATTTTGTGCTGCAACGCAGCGTGGCTCTACCACTCAGACGAAATTTTGGTTCAATTAAATATTTTATCCAGCAGTGAACTAGTATAGGCCTGTGATGATGATGATGAAATAATACGTACTAGTGATTTTATTAGTGCCAATTTTTATAGTCTTATGATTTCAAAAATAAACTTACTCTATCGTTAAGGCAGAATAAAGTTTTGTCAAAGTCTAAATTCTTAAGCAACATAATTTTGATTCTGATATTTGATACTTTGGTAATATTCAAAGCTAATTTATTATTGTGTTATTTGGAAATGGCGTAGGTATTAGTCATTTTTTAAATTAAAAAATTCTAAAATGTTCAAAATGGTTTTTAAAGCAAATTTTGTTGCGAACAAATTACAAAAACACAAATGTTGAAAAAAATTCCACGAGCAGGATTTGAACCTGCACCCTTCTGACATTCCGGGTCAGGTGCTCTTCCAATTGAGCTATCGTGGTTCTAACCAGCCCGCCGAAATTATTCAACACTTTTTACTTTGTAAGCCAAAGGCGCCCATTCAATGTCAACAACTACCATCATTAACATCCGATCATAATATTTTTACAAATATTAAAGATCAGTTAAGTTTTTTTTTTTTTTTTTTAATTCTATTCTATGCCAAATGTTTGTTCCATTAATAATAATAATCGTGGCAGTTGATAGACACTTTACGCCGCTCTCCTTGGCAACAGAAAATTGGCGCAAACCAGTGGTGCTAAGCACTCTCGATCGCAAGAACTTATGGAAGAGCAAGGTGCTACACGGGCGCTACTATCGGGCTCTAACTGGGCCTGATGTAGATTTGCCTGCCTCGTTGAACTGGCTATGTTTCGGTGACCTCTTTGGGGAAACCGAAGGTTTTGTCTGTGCCATTGATGAAGATGAAGTTATCAAGACGAATAACTACCGGAAATATATCGCACTTTCGGTCACAACAAAGTCACAGATGGCCATCCTGTGACTTTGTTGCATCGAAAACTGCAAACCCTGTCTTTATTTGGGAAGACAGAAGAAACAGAAGCAAAAACAATAAACAATACATTTTATAAAGATTTTAACTCCATGTAATGATCCAGTAATAAGAAAATTTATGCAAAAAAATCTTAAAAGTCCTCTCTTGTAAAATTACAAAATGAGCTGTTGTGACTTTGTTGCACCGAAGGTGCGATATTATGAGTGACGGTACGGTCGACATCTGTCGGGCATGCCGCCCCGTCCAGGTGAATCACTCCGACATATTATTTCTGGTTGTTCTCATCTAGCTAACGGAGAGTATTTGCACAGACACAACCAAGTAGCCAGAATAATTCACCAGCATCTTGCTCTTGGATATGGCCTTGTTGAATCAGAGGTGCCGTACTATAAGTAGGTACCTGCGCCAGTACTCGAAAATGGCCATGCAACGCTTTACTGGGATCGCTCTATCTTTACGGACAGGACTATTGTCGCCAATAAGCCTGATATCGTGGTGGTCGACCGATCCCAGCGCCGGGCAATACTGGTTGATATCAGCATACCTCATGATGAGAACCTTGTAAAAGCCGAGAAGGACTAGCACAGTAAGTACCTTGATTTGGCTCACGAGGTTACCGCCATGTGGGATGTGGATTCAACCACAATTGTACCGATAGTCGTTTTGGCAAATGGTCTTTTAGCCAAGAGCCTCGATCAACACCTAGAGAGGCTCGTGCTGAAAGGTTGGGTCAAGGGTCAGATGCAAAAGGCAGTACTCCTTAACACGGCACGTATGGTCAGGAGGTTCCTCACTCTGCAGCCCTAATCACCGATAGCTTGGGTCTATCCCCGCTGCCGGTGCTAGGTTAAGTTTTTATGATATTTTATATTGTAAATATGTTTTTATATAAAATATTGTAAAAAAAATTCATAAGGTATAAAAAAAAAAAAAAAAAATGCGTTTATTTCAGTAATCTTAGATACAACACATTGCTGAGACATCCCATTAAGTAATCAAAAGATATTTGTTTTGGGAATGACCTGCTACTTCCCCTATGGATAACAGTAGATTACAAAAGAAATTAAGCAATTAGTGTATGAGTGTGTGGGGTGTGTGTGTGTGTGTGTGTGTGTGTGTGTGAGGGTGTGTGTGTGTGTATGTGTATGTGGGGGTGTGTGTGTGTGTGTGAGTATGTGTGTGTGTGAGTATGTGCAAGTTACAAGTTCGTACAAGTACGTCAAAATTCATATTGGGTTCTCTTAGCTGGTTAGACAATTCTAGTTAAAAGAGTTTCGACTTCTAAATAAGTTAGTGCCCCTAACCACTGCGTCAGACATTTTTTGCACGTATATGTTTAATAAAGAGAATAATAATAATAATAATAAGATATATAGCCTTTTATTCAGATCTCTTAACAATAATTTAAACTTAAAAACTATACACTGGACTTATAAACTATTTATACTAGTATCTGTTGTTTTGTTATATTTCATAGATCTGTTTACCAGTCGGCAAAGGCCATGTTATAATGTTCCATTACAAAAGGATTTATTGTAACTACTTGCATCAACAGAAAAAATGGTACCAATTGGTAAGCAACGCCTTATAATTAGCAATGAGTATATCTAATGACATAATAATTGAGAGTACCTACACTTATAGTGTGATATATCGTAATTTAAAAGGGTGCAACAATTACCCAAATTATACCATCCTAAAAAAAAAATGCTTTAGCTTTTGCTCTTTATTTCTATAGCTCACTGTACTACTAGAAAAGCTGCGCTTGTAAATAAAAAAGAGATGTTATTTTGGTATCAATTTTAGCCGTTAATATACAATTATAACTAAAGTTGATTTCGACGCAATTCTTATGAGTCAAAAGTAATAATAAATTATGAATAATAATAATTAGGTAAGTATATACTTATGCATTTTATATTTAAAATGTTCTATTTACAAAAATCTCTTAAAGTGATCGTTTTATGGCCACAGGTGATTAAGTTAAGGAAAATGATTGGATATTAATATTGTAAAGTAAATTTAGAAAAAAGTTGTAATATAATAATTCTTACTAGTGGTCGCCCAGTGGTCGAAATTCGACCGTAATTTTATTAAGGCTGCACGGATTGTATCCTAAGTAATGAAAAATTAAAAAAGATAAAATGTGAGTTTGGATTGGTTTGAATTGGCATTGACAGATTCCGGCCGCTCCTCTTCCATTTTTAAAATTTTTGAAAAGAGTATCTAAGCGTGTGTCAATTCATATGCGTGTGTATCAAATACATGGTAGTGTGTGATTACACACACTACCATGTATGTGTTTGTGTTTGTTTTTTTTTTTTGTTAAACTTGGGTTTTGGTTTTTAAATACCTACCTACACTATTTGAATCATCATAATAAAATTAATTTATATATTTTTTATACTGTTATGATAGCCTTTATCAGCAGTGTCCTACAGATAACAAACAGCGTTGCGTTAAATAGATCACTAAGGGTGGGTTGCACCATATTACAAGTTACAGTTATAGTTTGTGTCAACTTTGACAATAACAACAACGTTGACTTTAACGGTTACAGCAAAAGGTGTTGCACCAGAGAATTCATTAACTTTGTTAAAGTTAATAGGGTTGCAAGTCAAATGAGGCGCATTAATTATTTTTGGGTAACATTTTTAAATATTGCAATACTAAACATAGCCATAAAACCTAGTCTGGCGCGGCTTCTTGGCGGGAAATTGAAGAGTCATCTCTGCGGTTTTGTTTTATTTTCTAAAATTTGTGCTATGTCGAATAATTATGTGAAACAATGGTGGATTATTATTCGTTAAGTGTTCGTGAGTGTGCATGAGTGTTGGCAAATGAAACAAAACAGTGCAACGTCACTTTTCAAATTCTCTCAAGAAGTCCGCCCGAGGACTTAGTAAGGCCCCACATCTTTACTGAGATACTCGAGGGGTTGGGGGGTATATCATTTCTCACTTTTCATTTCTGTTATCATTCATCATCATACAGAAAAGAAATATTGTTTATTTATGTATTACTTGTTACAAATATTACTTTAACACTGGCTAAATGTGCTAATCGCACAAAGCCATCAACAAATAGAAATAAAAGTCTCTGGCGCGGACTTCTTGGCGGGAAAGTGAAGAGTCATGTCTGCGGTTTAGTACACCAAGTGAAGTTCAATTGATATTCAATAACCAATCGATTAAATTTAACTTATTTTTTTTCATCCTAGCTGTATTCATTAATTTGTTAGTCTTTATTTATTTTTCTTGAGTAAATGACGATTTTACAGAATTTAAAAATTAGAAAAGAAAATCAATTGTCACATTAGATAGGAACAGTACTTCATTAGGATAATGATATTTAATTGATAACTTCAATTATCATTTTATGCAATTACCTCAGTATTGTCTCAACCCTAGGCATGACAATTTGACATCTATCATGGGTATCAAGCTATATTGAACAGACTATAATTATTTTGTTATCAATGTTGTAAATATTTAAGTAGATACCTATATCATTTATTAGGTATTCAAAATTACCTTATTTTTATATTGTAACATGACGTTGAGATTATTAAATTGTATCTTGACTAATGTGATATTATTAGATAACTAAATTGTTGTTTCACCGACATTATTAATAAAGATTTATATTTAAAAACTAAGACATTGATCATTTAATTTTTCAAATAATTTCATGTAGTTAGACACTTATAAACATTTTTATAATAGGTTACACTTTGCTATCTGACTGTACTTCTAATAAAAATATTCAACTAATAAATTTTATTGCACTAAAATGAAAATAAGGCGATTGCCCGCTTTTTTTGCAAACAAGTGTACCTACTAAACATGTTGATAATTGTAAATAACTATATCTAGAGTGCTATAGTGTATGTTGTTACTTATTGACAGGTCCAACTAACAAAAGAAGAACTGCGGAGAGTTATAATAACAACAACGTTCGGCAGTTGCTGCCAGAGAAAAAGTCATCCGTTATGGATACCCTACGTGAGCTGGAACACCAAAAAATTAAAGACGCGATCAGGCACGCCCAGGAGCTCCACGAACAAACGCTGCGCCACAATGAAGAGCGGCACCAATTGGAAATGGAGAAATTGGAACTAGATATAAAAATATTAAAGAAGTCTGCAGAATTCTAGTTTATAATAATATGATTGTAAATAAAACTAATTACTTTTTAAAAAACACAAATGTTTAAAAAATTTCCACGAGCAGGATTCACTTTTTTAATTTTTTGCCTAACCGGTACTTTAACTAAAATTTCGATGTTTGTAAATGTTAGAGTAAGATGGTGCGACCCACCCTAAGTTTTTATCTTGGGTGTGTTATGCTCTCTTTACTGTCTCTGCGGTGGTGGCGTGTGCGTCGGTCGTTACGTTCCCTAAAATATGGTTGAGCGAAGCGATGGCTGATTCATATGTCATACTCGTGAACGGCTGTCTGTGGAGGCTGGTCTGCTCTCGCATACCTACTTATCTTATTTTTAGTATTATTAACTATAGTTTGACTTTTACGAGAGTACTGTAGTGGTACTGTATGACATTGTAGAAATGGAAACTTTTACCTGATGTAAATTTGTTAACGTTAATTTTTTATTTTGTTTTTTTTTTACATGTTGTGGTTGTCTTCTATATTTTTTGTGTTTATTGTAATGGAAAGTGTCCTGCTATGATAGGGCATTTTCCAATATTTTTGACGCTGTAAGGGAGAAAAGAGCTGGACACTTGCTGAGTTTCTTGCCGGTTCTTCTCAGTACAAGATCTCCCGCCCAGAGTAGACTTACGAACCTATAGCACAGTGACATTCACAAAAGCTACTTGTAGCCTAAACTGAATAAATGATTTTGAATTTTGAATTTTTAAATGTCACCTTACAAGCATTATTGCTTTATGTGTGATTCATTAAAACTTAATTGTTACATAACAATCGCTCAAAGCTCAAACTCGTAATACAAAACAAAATAACATACTTCTTTGGAATCATTAATCGAGTTACGCGCCATTACAGACACATGCCCGTCTGATTGTGTGTGGGTGCTTTGTAAAGGCATGCAACAAAAAACATTGTTTACGTCCCAGTCGCAAAGGCATTGTTCTGTTCAAAATTGAATTTGTTTATTTTATAGAACTTTACTCAGGGGTAACCACGAGCTCTTATAGCAGTATTATTGCAGTTGTGTTATCTTATCTTATCTTAGTGGGGCCTGCTGAGGTTTCCCTCTTGCAGTAGCACTTCGACCCATCGGGATCTTTTGTGCAACCCCGTCCTTTCACTCTTCTTCCTCTGTAAAGATAGATGCCATAAGTTTGGCCACGTCCTTAAGGGCGAAGAGCCTGAAGTCCTCCGGTTTCGGATAGGCCGACCCCAGGAGTCCCATTCTTTTCCTAGCCAGAGAGTCACAGTCACACAGTAGGTGTTGCATTGACTCCGTTTCCTCCCCACATGCCCTACACAAGCTATTTGTTGATAGATGCATTCTGTGGAGCATTTGTTTTGTGGCATAGTGCCCTGTCAAGGCACCGATGGTTAGTCGGGCCTGCCTTTTACTGCCTCCGCATATGAACTTACTCCGTCCTAAGGCGTTTTCACCTAGGAAGGACGAGACGCGTGTAGCGGCGAATATACTCGCGTCTCTTTTCCACAGCTGCAATAAAGTATTATGAGCTCTTATAGCAGTAGCTAGTAGCTAATAAGAGCAAGTTAATAGTAAGAGCTCAAAGTCAGGGGGCAGGTCATTTTGCAAGAAGTTTAAATCTATAATTCCAATATTTTTTTAAATACTTACGGGTGAGCACAGTGCCTTGACCTCACCTGAAGTTAAGTGATGATAAGGCCGAAGGTACAGGGGGTACAAGGGGTACATGTTTGTGTATTCGGTTTGGTTGGTGGAAGGGCTTGTTTGTCCGCCTGGCTAGCTACCACCGTCTTATTTAAATATGTCGCCATAACATCAATGTTTGTAGCATTGTTGTGTTCCGGCAGCTAGAGATAAGATATCCAGTGCCTCACTAGTTGAGGATCCCGGGTGAAGTGCGCTTCCATCATTGGCCTTATCATCACTTTACATCAGGTTAACATGCGCTCACCCGTTAAATATATATAAAAAAGGTGAAAGCGCACTTCATCCGAAACCTTCATCTACAGACGAGACATTGGAGAGATTGGAGAGACTCTGGCTATGGCTATAAAGAAATAAGTCTCTAACTACCGAAACACAACAATGCTTTTAAAATTGATGTTACGGTAGCTAGCCAGGCGGGCAAACAAGCCCTTTCACCAACCAAACTGAGACTACAAACCTGTACCCCAGCTGGGAATCGAACCCAGGACCTCTGGGTCTGATACCGGTGGTATCAACCACAAGACCACAGAGGCGGTTAAATCTTATATCTAGTAATTTTATTGCCAACAAAGGTGTTAAAATTTTATAAGAAACTTAAAAGTCAGCGCATTTTACGGACACTGCAATTTAATAGAGAGCTCGCAAATTATTTTTATAATAAAAAGCTTAGGTAATATCTAATTATTAAAAGTTAAAAATGTACTAAAGCAGAATAATACAATAAAATTAAAAGTTAATCAAGTATTGTTAACAATTATAAATTTAAACGTATTTTTTCGGAAAACATAATTACTACATGTAGTTATCGAAACACAGAGACAGCACTGTAGGTACCTACTTGCTGATAACTCTACCATTTACCATTCATTTGCATAAATTTAAGTATAAATTCGCGTGCATGCGTGAATTTTTATCAGTCATTACAGTACCTACCTATACATACGATGCGGATATTTGATTAAATGTTAATAAATTATTTCATCCGATAACTCTTAACTAATTCCAACTCATTTATTTACGTTGCTAATTTTATGAGTTTAATTAAAGCCAGTTTTGAAATATCGGCACATTTTTTTAATTCCCCTTATATTTATTATAGTCTTACAAAATACAATACAGTTCTTCACATTAAAGTGAATTTACAATATTTATACATAGATCCGTAGATATCCGTAGATACATAGAGTCCGTTCTTCGGAAGGCACGTTAAGCCGTTGGTCCCGGCTGCATTAGCAGTCGTTAACAACCACCAATCCGCACTGGGCCCGCGTGGTGGTTTATGGCCCGTTGTCCCTATCCATCCATAGGAAAGCCTCGTGCCCCAACAGTGGGGACATAAAATGAGCTGATGATGATGATGATGATTTATAGATAGATAGTGTGTAATAACGTGTTTCTATGTGTGTGTTTTGTTGCAAGTTAGTATTAGTATGTTGTATATGTATATCCATTTATTTCATCATATGGAGGTTGGTATCGCCCTTACTTGAGATACCTCCAACCTCGGTTCTACTATAAATATTTTAAAACGGTGTCGGTTGGCTAACTGTGGCATTTATCCCATAGTCCTAATGGTAAAGTAAGGCCACTGAGACACGACTGTGGACATTTGAAATAGCGGAATCACACCTGGATAGTGACCCAATCACCCCATGTGCAATTATTCGCGTGGGAAATCCTGATTTCCACAGTAGAACGTTGATATACAAATCATTTTGCACTTATTCTACATACTGACATATTATTATTTAAAAGAACAAAGAACCTAAAACTAAAAACCTTAAAAAATATAATAAAATAAATTATTAAAAGGAGTTTCTTTAGGCAAGGTTCCGAAGATACTGGCAGCGTTCCCCCTTTGAATAGCTAGACTAATTCTTTGTCCGAGGTAGCTGCCAGCTCTTCGGTCTCCTGTGATGTCTACATACTTATGTTCTATTCTACACTTATACATATATACACTTACTTATATTCTATTCTATTATATTCTTGTTATGCCAAAAAATCCGACTAATAGTACGTCAAACCTATTGAACAATCATTATGCAAATAACATTTAAATTTGAAAATGTAATGCGCAAATGATTTGTTTAAAATACCCTGTAATTAGGTACCTACAAGTAGACGTAGCAGTCAATAAGCGATTCAGTTAACGTAACATCGGCTCATTTAAAATCACCATAGAAAATAATTACTGTAAGTGTGCTAAAGACGTCTTTACAGCAAATAATTGATCATCACAATGAATACTAACGTAGGAGCAATTGGAATAACTCTAACATAGAGTTACATACAGTTAAGAAAACCTATTTGAGAGGAGACATTAAAATTGTACTATAGGTAGCAACACAAAAAAAATAGTTTGCTAACATAGTTTTGTTTAAAAAGAAAAGAAAATTATTGAAAGGAGATACTTTCTACGGATCTGCTCGCGTTTGCAGGACCAGTGGTCACAAACAAAGTCAGCATTAAGCTGATCGCAGTAATAAAGATATATCAAAAAAATTTTTACTTCTTTGGCAAATAAGACTTATTTGCGTTTATTACAAAACACGCTGAGACATTTAGCTTAGTTTCGCTTAACGCCTAAGACGCTTACGTTGCCTTCATACGAGTGGCGCTCACTGTACCTGTATCCTATACGTTACAAAATGTAACATTACTCGTATCTTTTGTTTCTGGCCCGGGGCGACGACCCCGCCTCAACTCGGTGATCTCTACAAAAACTTCATTGAACCGACATCTCTTGAAACTGATACAAGTGCAAATTAAATAAAAATAAGACATTGTTTGTCTTTGACTTCTTCTTTGTGAAAGACTGGCGTTTTTGAGTTGTGATCATTCAAGTTACAATATTACCACCAGCATCACCAGCCTATAATAGGTATCACCAGCCTAATATTAAACGACCCACAGCTGAGCACTGGCCTTCCCACATAAACAATAGCACAGGGAGTAGTCTACAACCCAACCTCACCTCACCTCACCGGCTCATTTATGTCCCCTCTGCTGAAGCACGAGCCTTCCCTATGGATTGATAGGGCGCCATAAGCCAGTGCGAATTGGTGGTTGTTAACGACTGCTAATGCTGCCGGGACCAACGGCTTTACGTACCTCCTCGAGATGATAAATTTTAGCAAAACCTTAGGTCCTCTACACACTCCACTCCGCTAGCTTACAACCCAACACGCTGGCTTAACGCGAATTGGTGGGTTTCAACGACTGACTTTTGGAAAAACGAAAATCGAGAATTTTTTTAAAAGGATTTTTTAAACATGCAGAGTTCCTTCATGCTTCGAATGGCAAGTTAGCAGTCGCTAACAGCTGCCCTAACCTGTCCTGTCCACTGTCCATGAGTAAGGATCAAGAGACAGCTGTCAGTTGCTTTTTATTAAATATTTTACAACATAAACTTACGTGGCGGACTTAATGCCTGAGAGAGACATTTTCTACAATCCTATAATCCTATAGTTGACTTGTGCAGAAATGACAAGGTGCAATTCAAAGACAATGGTAAAAAACAATCGTATAAAAAATACTTTTAATATAATCTTTATATATATAAATCTTCTGTGCGTGTGTATGTTATTGACCTCCTTCTAAACGGCTGGACTGATTTGGATGATATTTTCTGTGGGTCCATCATGGGATACGGGTTCTTAAGCGGACGAATGATGTTTGTTTTGTTGTCATGGAAACTGTCAAAGCGGTACGAAGTCCGCCGGTCAACTAGTTATATATAAATTTCTATACATTACAAATACGTAGCTACATAAAATAGTTACATGTACTACATTTAACTGGCATGGAACCCTAAAAATCAACCGTAATTGGATGATTCACATTATCTCTCCCGGATCAGGCATTGGACCTTATTATTTTTTACTTCCATTATTAATATAATAGTATGTCGGTGAAATCAAGGCGTTCATTTTTTATCGTGCGGACAAGTTTAATATTACATTAGTAACATCATATTTACATAACATTATTAAAAGTTTACATGTTACCCGATCTCGCATGTTCGACACGCGTTCAACGGATTGGAATGGAACTCGTTAAAAGCTGTCTTTGATCCCAATTAAGTTGTAAGGTTACCTCTACCTCGGAATTCTTACCGGCAGAAATACTTTGTAACTTTTCGCGTCAGCTCAAGTGTAAACTTGTAAGGTATATCTACTAAGCTCAAATGTGATTTTTAGTTTTTTTTTACTGATACGTGTCGAGTGTAGTTTGTTGTTGTTGACGAAACTTCAGCTCTTGTGCTTGTACATGTAATGGCCGTAATGTCACTGGATCTAAAAGTATCCCTAATTCAAGTCGATTTAAATATGTCAATATTTTAATATATTTTTATTTTTACCTTCTTCTAAATTAATTCAGCAACATTTTACAAATAATAACCTACGTTTAAACAAAAGGTCTTCAACTATTTAAGTTTTTTCTTCGTTTTCTGACTTGACACGTACTTTATGTTACATGAGGAAAAACGTAATGGTACCGTAAGTAATTGTTGGCCTTAATTTAACTTTATACTATTTAAGAATCACTATCTGTTAGTTTCCTAAATAAATAAAAAGAAATATCAGATTGGAACACAGTAGCTGCCCCCCTACTTTCTGTAGAGCGGCAACGAAAGCGGCACGCTGGCTGGTCGCTATTTAATCACAATTCTACACAAAATTCTACCACCAGACAAGTGAGACACAAAGAACAATAAGGTCTTCGTATCTTTAAAAATCTCAAGAGTAGTGATGCTCACCTGTTTCCGGATCATGACGTGGCTGACGCGGCCGCGCACGCGCACCGACAGCACGAACTCGCCGGGGTGCGCCAGCGACTCGCGCACCAGGAACGAGCCGTTCTTGCCCTTCTCCATGATTAGGTGCTCCGCCTCCTTCGCCGACATGCTGCCGTGGAACCACCTGCGGAAGTCAAATGTTGGTTACCATCATCATCATCAGTATAGAAACGGCTTAAATCTTCTCTCATGAAAACATGGGGACACCCGGGCCATCATAAAGTTCACCTACCACACTGACCCGATGCGTTGTTTAGGTTTTAACGTTTTGACATCTTCCAAAAGCAACCAAGACCAGATTAACGTGACTTCAGAAGCACGTAAAATATTATCGTATTCTGGTAACATCGAGTCGGCAAGCCGAACGCGATTGCTGCTTCATTATTGAGCATCGAGCTCCTCAATTCAAGGATGATTAGGTATATCGTGCAAAAAGTAAACAAATTGAATAAAATCTTTCTTGAGCAACTTTTACAGAGCACGCGTACTTAGTGCAGTTAATAGTAACAGTAAAAGAAAATATTTTCTTTTTGCTAATACAACTAAGTACTACCTATGGTACGGTTGGCTCAACTATTGTTTTAAGAGATAGGCTTACTATAACGTGCTTTATTTAACTTTTGATAAAAGCATGCCCTTTAAGCTCAAAAGTCTAACCTGGAAACTGTGATTTGTCGAATCCACGAATAAAATTGCCTCTCGCCATTCATGCTATAAACAGTTTGATAAACTTACTAAACTCACATTTCCATTGCAGAGAATGAGGAAATAAGTGAATGACTTCATCATTTTATGACACTTTCTGTTTGTCATAAACCAATGTGTTCATTCACTTGACAAGTAGTACTTCATGTCAATCCTCAATAGTAGCGTACGTAATCTAAATAACAAAACGGTTTAAGATAGCGTGCAAATAAATGCAATCAACGACGCAACGAGATAAGGTAATTCCCGCATTAATGCTATTAATGCTATCATTGAACATGACCGAAGTCAACTAACTTGCTATAACTACACACCCGATACCATTTACAGAGTGATGTGCGCTAGTTTTTGTACTGCTCGATCAGATCAAACTGAACTGCAATTTGTATGGTAGAGTGCTACCTAGTAACGTTGGTTTCGCTGGTGCTTTCATCCGATACTATCCGAACAACTCGGAGAATCTAGTTGGCGAAGGGAACACGCTTGCGTAATGCCATTCTCTCTAAAAACCCTCTGACGGTGTTTCGGTCTCACGGCTTGAGGAACCCTTTAAGTTTTTGGCCACCCCTAAAAAATCTGGTGACACTAAAAAGGCCACCTGGGGTTTCATCAAACGAAAGGCGAGTCCCGTAGATGTTTAAAAAAACCATAACTCTGCTGATAAATTAATAGGTACCCTAAAAACATGACACTCGTACAATTCTACTCCACGATTAATTCTACTGCAATATACCGTATGATTTTAGACTATGACTTCAAAGAACTAACGTAGAAATGACTGCTCTGCTTTTAATGAGAAAGAATTGTCGTCCCCACAACTTTTTATTTAAGATACCTTTTTAATAGTTTATTTAGTTGTTTAAAACAGATTTGGTATTACAATTTGTATGGTATCGAAACAGCACTAGTAGTACTACCTAGTGACATGTTGGTATCACAGGTGTGTGTACTCGTACGTATAGGTCGCACGCTTCTCTCACAGAAGATTTAATGGTTAAACTTTCACAATGATGATTTAATTCAATCTATTTATTCCGGTAACAAAATGTGTTGGATATTCAATTTGAAAAAAAACATAAGGAGACCGGATTCGTGAGAAAATACCTATTCCATTGTCTCTGTGTATTTGTTCACAAAGGCTGTGAGGAAGACTGGAAATTATATCAAACTCTACGCTTTTGAAACTGACAAAGTAAGGCTAATCAAAAAGATGATTCGCAAATAGCCAAGGAAATTATAAATGTAAATAATAAGTACAGCTTTACACCTATTAATAGATAAATAATTTTAACTTTAATATTTAATAGTTATAAGAAAATATTTTTAACAAAAAAATAAAACCTGCTTCAAAAAAACAAAAACTAAAATCTCAGATCTGTTCATTTAAACATTTCTTCAACTTTTGTACCTTTATATTATAAGTAGATAAAGTAAAAATCTACTTAATTTTGTTTGGATTTCTATTATGCATGAATTAATGATGATGACAGCTATTTAAAACACTAAATACTTTTAATTAAATACAATGAAAAAATTAAACGCCTACCCACTTTTAAAAAAAAATGTTAAATATTTACGGTCTTCCGTAGAGAGGGAACACACGCGCGCTTTGCCAAAGTACCGTCATCATATGCCCAAACCGATACACTATGATCCGTTTAGTACAAGCTGGACAAAAAGGATTACTTACCTAAATAATCAAAACATAAGGGCAAGTAGTAGTATTGGTTTCTTTAAACATAATTTATTTTATTTTTATTTTATAGTAGGTTCTATTTATATTTTTTTATTGGAATAAAACATTGCGCGTTTATGCATAACTATTATTTCAAATGTCATTATTAACAAGTAAAAAATAATATATTTGTATTTTCTTTCTTTAGTTCGTAGGATTTACTTTATTCTACTTTACTGAAACCTATTTATTTTTATTTTACTTTTTCCTCCTTTAGCATTTACTAACCTACTGTTAGTGTCGGAATTTGCTAGATAAACCAATAATGTCTCTCTACAAACCTGTGGTAGGAAAACCAGATTTTATTAAGTTCCAAAGTTCAAATTTTTTGGGTAGGTACCTACTTATTGATATTTATTGACTCCCGTTTAATATTCGAGTATCAGAACCATAAATAGCGTGAACCAGCCAGCTTGTTCTATACGAATCACTGTGCGATGTTTTAATAAGGATCTGAAGCCGGCAGCATTCGCATTCTTCAAAGTTTAAAAACAACATTCTTCAGTACATAAACGTTTCATTTTAATTAATCGACGTAAAGAAGTCGTCGTCAATTGGGTATCGCGGCGCGTTGATTCGTCGAATCGAAAGCCGCATACCGAACCGGATATGGGAACGAGGATTTTTCGCTGGCAACAAAAGAATGTCGATGTTGATGGGACGTCTCAGCCGCTGGTATGCGGCGCCTGCGACCGGTCCAGGGTTCGCTGATCAATTATCTCGACCGCTTTGAGGGCGCAAGGGCCGGGGCGCACTTGCCGCGGAAACACGCTAAGGTATTCGGACGAAAAATTGGACTCCCAACGGACTTTGTTGCAGTGAACTGGTAAGATTAAAAAATACTCCTCATTGACTCTGAGTTCCAGGTTTAATTTCGAGTGGGATATATTTATACTAGATTAGTTGGTTTTTTTTGGATCAGGATTGCTGAATTTTTGTAGTGTAGTGCTTTGTACCAAACCTGAGTAAGAGAAACAGAAGGTGACAACTAAATAGTTCAGGTACTATGTATTTTCACTTAAAAGCTATTAAGGTTAAATTTGACGCTAAACATGACCATGGTTTATAAATGTGACTTCTCTGAATTTTTTTTTTACATATTTATATTTTAACTACTTACATATTTATCGGCGTGACAGGTCAAATTAAAGCAAACATATATTTTTGCAATTCTAAAGAGAATAATTTAACTTCTATTTAAGGACAGCATTTTTTTTATATTACGCCTTTTGTAAAGTCTCTCGCATAATTACTGACAGAGGATGTGAAGATGCCTTACGGTATGAAGAACACGTTTTCAGTTTGCGTACAAATCCCGAGAGAAGCGCCTGAGTCAGAGGTAACTTGGATTAAAAAAAATTGGGGACCTTTTGAACAAAAGCGGAAAAGGAAATTGCTAGTACATACATTATTTCAAAGTGACAGTCTTTAAATTGTTCAGCTAACTGCAGTACAATTAAACGTTGATTAAGTAAAAAAAATACTGGGGTGACAGCTTAGTAATTTTTCACATAGCAGTTAAGCAGCAGTTAAGCAACAAATTAAGCAGAATTAAGGAAGTAAGTGAGGAGCTTGATGGCGCAGTTGTTAAGGCGCCCGGTCTGCGAGTGCTGAAGTTAAGCAACTTTGCAAAGGCCGGCCATCAGATAGGTGACCAAAAATGTATCATCTCTAGCTCTTCCGTGCTTCGGAAGGCACGTAAAGCCATTGGTCCAAGCTGCATTAGCAGTCGTTAACAACCACCAATCCGCACTAGGCCCACGTGGTGGTTTCGTTCGGGGACATACTCGTACAAATGAGCTGATGATGAAGGAAGTACTTCCTTCATCATCAGCTACCTAAAAAGTATTTTTATTATTTAAAAATAAGACTTTTTGTAAACATGTAGGTATGTACGGGATTCGTTTCTCGTTTGGTAAAACAGTTCCTTTGGCGAATCGTTACTAAAAATAAGCATTCGGTACGCACCTACGCCCTTATACGACTGACTACATGTATGTACCTATATGACGTAATAGTTTGCATTCTGATTAGTGAAGAATTCTAACAATAAAAGATTTTATTGTTAGGAGTCATCATTTATTGTTATTTCCACTAATGAATTACTATTACGCAATACAAGTCATTTTGTTAATCTTGAAGTCATACTTAAACTACAATAGATTCCAATACGTTTACGTTGAAAAACAATACTTTCAATTTCCGTTTCCATTCAATAATTTCCAAGACCAAACAAACGCTGGGACAAAGAAACGTGGCCATGTTGTACAGAGCCTAGGAATTCCGAATGGTGAGAAGTAATAGGCAGGAAGTAAGTAAGTAACTATTTTACTACTAGTCAGCTTCATTCGAGTTTTATTCTCCAGATTTTTTTAGCTCTCATCATTTGTCCCCAGTAGGCATTTATTTTCCATGTACCTAAGCACGGTATTGTTGGACTGTACGGTTGTCACGCGTACTATACTATCATCATTAGCCTATAAACGTCCCGCAGTTGGGATCAATTCTTCTCACATAAGTACAATAGCACAGCGGCGGTAGATGGCGACTGAGTAATAGAAAAATGGCATTTTGAAGGCGTCTCTAGTTCTTTGGTCATACCAACCAAGTGTTTGCGTAATTTGGAATAGTTTGAATAAATCATGCTTGTATAGATCATTACTTTATTCAACCGACTCTATGGTGTCTCATGTTCACTCTATGTTGTTATCATTGTAATTTTTTGTAATATGTACTATGAGACTATGCAACAAAAAGAATTTGAATTTGATCCTGTGGATAGACAACTGATTTCTAACCCAACGGAATTTTTAAAATTCACGTGTTCTTGGCCTTAAATTAGCAGTAGGACGCGTATGAGCTAATGATGACAAAAAAATATCGAGAAATGGTGAAAAAAAATTCGCGATCGAGTTTCGATTCCGGACCCTTTGACTTACCGGGTCAAGTGCACTATATACCAATTCGCAACCAAATTTGCGTAAAATTATTGGTTTAACCATAATCATATCGAGAAATATAATTCTTCGCGTAATCGTTGGTAACCCTAGAATAAAGAGTGAAAGTGTTTCCATCTCGTTAGCCGGTGGACCTTCGTCGCAACACGTTACTACGTGGAGAGTAGATATTTTACTTCTTCTTTTATTATTACGAATACCAAATACGTCCGCTTTAATATCCTTGTAAGTAAAAATCAACAATATTCGTAAGTCAATTAATACGTACTTTATTTTATTTACTACTGTGCGTTGCAATATACATTACGTAAAGGAAGTATCATTATACTTACGTAGGTACATCTAAAATATTTAGCTCTGTGGCTGTTTGGTACCTACTTGGAGATGCTGCAGATTTTTCTTATTTTATTATTATTCAACTGTTACTTTAAAGGTAAACATAAGGTTGTGTGATTTGAACACTTGGCTTGGTACTTAAACCCTAGACTATAAATTGCTAGGATACAACTCGTAGGACAATATACCTACTAGAGAAAATAGGATTTAAGAAATACATATATAAAAAAAGAGCAGAGCTTTAATACCTCAGGGTACTAATATAACTTATTATAAAAGCTATAGTACGCCATCAGCAATTTGATAACATACGTACGTATTATTATTATACTCGGTTTACTTGATGACGTTACCGTTTGTTTTTAGATCGCCTGGCATACTACCTCCAACTTATTACAAACATATGTATCGTTTGTAAAACGCAATTTTTAAATTAAAACCATTCCGGGAGAAACATGAACAGGTGAAGTTAGAACTAACCCATAATAACTATGTCAGTAGCCGTATTCTAGGATTCCGTCTGAAGTGAGCCGCCACCGTCGGTCATATTATCACATAACATCAGATGAGATAGAGACAAATTGTTCACCCGAACAGAAAATACAAAACTGAAAAACCGGCCAAGTGCGAGTCGGACTCGCGTACTTTATGACGTATTAAAAAAAACTACTTACTAGATCTCGTTCAACCCAATTTTGGGTGGAAGTTTGCATGGTAATGCACATCATATATTTTTTTTAGTTTTATCATTCTTTTATTTTAGAAGTTACAGCCACACATTTTACCACTTTGGAAGTACCTATCTCTCGCGTAAACTATTCAGTTTAGGAAAAAATTATATTAGAAACCTCAATATCATTTTTGAAGACCTTTCCATAGATACTCCACACGTATGGGTTTGATGAAAAAACATTTTTGAGTTTCAGTTCTAAGTATGGGGAACCCCCAAAATTTATTGTTTTTTTTCTATTTTTGTGTGAAAATCTTAATGCGGTTCACAGAATACATCTATTTACCAAGTTTCAACAGTATAGTTTTTATAGTTTCGGAAAAAAGTTGCTGTGACATACGGACGGACAGACAGACAGACAGACAGACAGACAGACATGACGAATCCATAAGGGTTTAATTTTTTGCCATTTGGCTACGGAACCCTAAAAAAAGAAGTTGTACCATCAGTGACGAACTTGCTGCTTGTCACTCAGATACATCAAGATCATCATGTGAGATAGGTCAACCGCTTCCCTAAACAATTACCTATATAAAACTAGCTGACCGGCTGACTTCGTACCGCTTTGACAGTTAACGTTTCCATGACAACAAAACAAACAAATCATTCGTCCGCTTAAGAACACCCGTATCCCGTATCCCATGATGGACCCCTATAGCAGCGCCACCTACCGGCTTCAATTGTAAATCTAAACCATTCTCGAATCTACTTGAACACACACAGAAAATTTTATTCAAATCGGTCCAGCCGTTTAGAAGGAGTTCAATTACATACACACGCACAGAAGATTTATATATATAAAGATTTATTAAAATGTAGGTAGGTACTTGAGTTCCGATCCGAGTAGGTGTGATGTAGGTACATCGTTCGTCAATGCAGGTAGCGTATTAAAGTAGCTCACAACAAAGACAATGCGTAATAAATCGTAAAACTATTTGTGGCGAAACATGACAGTGAGACGATCGCACCGCCATGCCGGAACCGCAAGATTTACACACCGGTGTTTTATATGTTCACCGCCACACAATGTATCCGACAACGCTGATGGGGCGCTTGTGAATGATTCGCAAGTATTATCGCTAATTACCCGTATGCCCTGGCACTGGCAGTGAGCGACCGTCACGCGCTCGCAAAACCTTCTATGCTTTACAAATGAATAAAGAATAAGCTCCGAATAGTTATTGCGTGTTTTGTTCCTGTCATCTAAACGGCATTTCAAATTAGAGTAAAAAAACAAAACACGGATTCACTATTCGAAACTTATTCTTTGTTTATTTGTAAGACCCTGTGTCCGACTATTTCATTGTCTTCGCATATTCCTAAAGAATAATTGAAGAATATTATTTGAGCGACAACCGTAGGACAATACTTAGACATACTTGTTTAAATTATTATGATTGATTGTTGTTGTAAAGCTTTTGGCGGATGCGGCGTACTTAGGCGTGTACGCCGCGCCGCCGTCCGGTCCACCGTAAAATAGGAGACGTACCTATTATGAAGAGATCTGAAGGAAACTTTTGGTTAGGGATTATTTACGTCTAGGAACTCCTCATTGTGATAATTTAGTGTATTATGATATGATCTATGATAGAGTATTTTCTAATATTTAACGCGGTAAAAGAATCGATGAAAAGAAATGCTCTTGCTGAGTTTTTGACGGTTCTTCTCAGTATGAGGTCTCCCGCCTTTGTTAAGAGCAAAGTAGCCTAAAGTGAATAAATGATTTTGAATTTTGTTTTTTTTTAAATTCTAATCTAAAAGTGCTATCTAATTTTGTACTGACTATACGTTGGTTTTACCAATTTAGCGGTTGCTAATTACGGATATACACGAGCCCATTTACATGTCGGCAACGCTTCATCCTTGATGTTTCGGTCATGATGACTTCAGTAGGCAGCTACTCGTCGTTTCTTTTCATTCTTAATTTTCGCTAGCTTTGACCACGAATTTGTAAACAATCTTGTTTGCTCGTAATTTGAGACAAAACAAATACTCTTAATACAATTAACAATACGAGTATAATCATTAATTTATTATATTTTATAAGTACTTAGCCATAGTGCTGAAACGGCCACTTGCACCTGCGCGCGCTTTATATAAGAGAACAAAACTTCTGTAAGTCTTAGTGACAATAAACCACTCATCGCAGAAACATCGTTTTCTTTACATCTAAACTACATATCAACAGTAGTTGAGGCATACAGCCCCACAGACTGTTAATCCATAGAGAAACTTCTTAACAACTGCCAACACGATTGTTTTAGTCCCTATTGTGTTCATGAAGCTGTCTACAGCTTCATGATTGTGTTCTGTCAATCGAGTGTTTATTTAATACACTTCAGGATACAAAAATTCATACTTAGGTACGTGATGTCATATATGTATACGTTTAATATTTTGGAATAAATTATTATTGTTGTTAACTTCATTATTAGGTTTCATCAATGGAGTCTTTGTTAAACATGTTTTGTTTACACTAATTCGCGTTTTGTTTTAAATTGGTGAAATTACACAAGCCACGGCAATTGTTTGTAGAACAGTCAATAGGTACGTTATGTCATTTGTCATGTAAAACTTAAACGTTATCTCTTATTTACGAATGTTCATTGAAATTTCAAAATATGAATATTCAATTGTCAAAATCTTTAGTTACTGACACGAAGCTCTAAAGTTCCTGAGCCTTTTATTTGTACAAGAGATAATGCATAAATAACGCTTACCACTGCGCCCGGTACGACGCAGATGATCATGTAGAACTGCCCCCCGACCACAAAATAAGAAGATAGCTTCGCTTCGTATACCTACACTCACTCGTAGTGATCCGGCTCCAGGATGTCAACTTGGACGCTATACCTAGTTTTAAGATCATGAAAATTCAAATGGATTCATGAATCATGAAAATTCAAATGTTCTATGACTTATTACTTACTAAATCAAAAAAGTTTAAAAATATAGTTCTCATTGGTCAATTGATTGTCGTGAATAAAAAAAGAAAGGAAAAATTAAAATAAAAGCATTTTCTAAATGTTCAAATAATTTTTAACGCAAATTTTGTTGCGAACAAATTACAACAAGAATTATTACAAGAAAAGAAGAGCACCTGACCCGGAATGTCAGAAGGGTGCAGGTTCCTGCTCGTGGAAATTTTTTCAACATTTGTGTGTTTGTAATTTGTTCGCAATAAAATTTGCGTTAAAAATTATGTGAACATTAAAAAATAGCTTGCTTACTTCTTAACTGATCTTTAATATTTGTAAAAATATTATGATCGGATGTTAGTGACGGTGGTAGTTGTTGACATTGAATGGGCGCCTTTGGCTTTCAAAGTAAGAAGTGTTGAATAATTTCGGCGGGCTAGTTAGAACCACGATAGCTCAATTGGAAGAGCACCTGACCCGGAATGTCAGAAGGGTGCAGGTTCAAATCCTGCTCGTGGAAATTTTTTCAACATTTGTGGCATTTATAGCATTTTCTAAATTCAAAACATAAGTATCAGAATCTTGTAGATTCTGAATCGTTTGAATTGTGTGAATTGTAGATCGTTTTTGAAAACGTGTATGCAACATGGAGCGCTGTTAGCTTGCTGTAAGTTAACTAATATGCAGTAATTACTTATTTGGGAAAATGTCAATCTTTCATCAGGCAATTTTATAATCGTTGTTTATTAAATTGCCCAATTCTGGGCAAAGTCTTAGCTAAAATCGATGGGTATTGACTTAATCACCACGGGTTGGTGACCACAAACCCGGGCCATTCATCGAACAATTCGAAACACACTTGCACAACTTTATTGAAGTGATCTACAGAGACTTGGTGTCGCCAAAATATACGGAGCTAGTTACAATGTTAATTACAAAGGTCTCGTAAAATTTTAATATAAAATCAATTAACTAGTGACGCCACGCGTTAACGAAATAATACATTAATAAATCACAGCTCCACCTTGGTAATGCGTGATTTATGGCCGATTGTGCTCCAAGAAAGCATCGCAGCGGCCGACTTTGGACGCGACACAGCGACACGCTTCCTTTGCACAATGAACGCATCAACTATTTGAAGAAACTATGATTTTATTATGTTCCATGATACCTACTTACTGATTTAATCGTATAAAATAAACGTTTCTTTAAATGAGTTTAGACGATTTAAATTTCAATAGTATAGTATAGTTTGTTATAGAATAGTATAGTATTGTATAATATAGTATTGTATATTATAAAATAGTATATCATAGTATTTAGTAAGTAGTTTAAAACAAATGGTAGTCCATTTGTTCTAAACTAAACCAGCATATTTCGTATAATGTGCCAACAACGATTTTTTTATTTTATTTTTATGAGTAGTGTTCGCGTGAACTTTAAAAACTCTTTGAACATAAATCAATCTACCAATAAATAAGAATGGCGGCATATAAACTGGATATTTTATATCAAAATAATTGTCCGGAAATAGTACGAATACGTGCAATATTACGAGCTTGATGGCGCAGTGGTTAACGCGCTCTGTCTGCGATTGCTGAGGTCAAGCAACTTTCGCAAAGACCGGTAATCGAAAGGGTGACTAAAAATGTATCATCTCGAGCTCCTCCGTGCTCGGAAGGCACGTAAAGCCGTTGGTCCCGGCTGCATTAGCCGTCCTTAATGGGCTCGCGTGGTGGTTTATGGCCCTTCAATAGGGAGCTATTCATCCGTAGGGAAGGCTTGTGCCCCAGCAGTAGGAATATAAAATAAGCTGGTGAGTACGAGTATTGCAGCCATTGTACCAGCGCTGGCGCAACCTCCGGCGAGGGTAGTCGGTGATATTTAATCTGTGCCCCAAAGTTTTGGTCGCCCACGACTCGTGTCCGCACAACAAGATCATTCAACCGAAACATTGACAAAAACAATGTGTAGGACTCGGACCGATGCGCGATGATGATATTTATGCATATTTTTTTTATCGAAATATGTATTTTTTACGTGTAAGAACTAGATTACGTATCTCTGCATGTTTAAGGTATCTAGTTATAAGTTTGTTGTTAACGAAGACTTGTTTACATCTAGTTTTTTTTATATTGCGTAACTAATAAAATTATAAACTCGATCTGGGACAAGTTTGGGACATTTTAAAATGAACACGATGTCAGTTTTGCCACTGATTAAGTAATAATGTTTGGCCTTGACTACTAGATAATTCGTTGACAATGTTGGAAGCAGGTTCTCCCAGCATCCTCAGCGCTGGGATACTTAACTGTAATACAAGCTAGCACAGTATATTAATTAAATAATCAAGATAAAGCAGGATTCTTTGCATGTACTATGGGGAAGACACATCAATAGTCAATCAATTAGTTAATCCGTTATTTGCATTAGCACTGTAGTTATATAAAATAAAAGGGTCCGAGATTAGAACAACTTTTGTTGTCATGAGCGTTGGAAGCAAACTAAGTCCGCCAATCATCAGCTCGAGACATTCATCTACGAAGTGCCCAGGGTGAGTTTTGATTACGAAAACGAAAATTAGTATGGCATTGAAGCAGCGCCTCCTGGCGGCATACGAGAAGAGTTAAAATGTTGCCATACAAATTCTCTTTTTCGTAAACGTGATTGAATGGCAAATAAAACATTGTGTATCATTTAATATTAAACACAACAATATCATTAACAGAAAGGCATGTGCGGACTTACACAATACCTACCACCAGCACCACTGGTACGGTCGAGGAACTTGAAGTTAACGCATTTTTCAACCAAACTGCTTTAATCTGTGCTGGTAAGAGCAAGAGCCATTTTTATACTATACCCTTTTGCCTAACATCACGAGTCAATTACCGACATATATATTTTTTATCTACTTCCTACCTACCTTAGAGATTGAAGACCGTGAACTTCTTCGTTGGTACTCTAAATACCCGCTCGAAGGGTTTGTCCTTGCGCACCGAGACTCGCTTACTCAGGGCTGCCAGACGGTAGTTTTGGTTGCAAAATGTTTATAAAATGCTTGTCTAATGTGTCCTACTGTAGAACTACGTGTAGCACATATTGCCTTGCATAATTTGATACAAAATAAGAATGTAAAGTAAGCATGCAAGAAATTCTCGTCAAATATCTTTCTTCTCTTTCTTCTTTCTTCTATGCTAATCAAACAATAATTATATTTTAGATTAAGAATACTCAACAGGTTTGTTGGTTTGTGTATTATTTCTGAGCCCCAGCGGTATTAAGTAAGTCTGTAGTAAGTAACCAGGGTGCCTATGCGTAGTGCCAGTTTTATTTGTCTTTCGAACACGTTGTCGAAATCAAGAATTTGTTAGTAAATAAGAGGGTTAATAAAACATAACATAACATTTGTATAGCAATATTTGAAATGACTTTAATTATTCTTTTATTAATGACTAGGAGGCCCTGCTTAAAGTGTGGCATACGATATTTATAACGTGAATGAATGTTGAATCAAGCTCGCAGTGCTTACCGCAGTGGCAGCCCTGGCTATAATAATTGTTATAGTTTTTATCGGCGACCTCTCGACGCGCGGCCTACGGACGCCCACGGCTGGGCGCTTTAGGAAGTCGACCGGCACACCGGTTCCTATTTGAAGTTTTTTTAAGCAACAATTCGTTAACGAGCGATTCGGAAATAGCCAGCTCGTTTGTTAAGTTTGACTGACATGACACTGTATTTTTTGTTTTGTCTTTGAAATTACGACACGGTGAACGCTAGGTGGAAGCGCTCGGACCGATATTAGGGGGTAGTTGGTTCACTTCCTGTGACGGGTATGTTTTCGGTGTTTGGTCCGTTTTGTTATTATAACCAACCCGCATTTGGCAAACGAGGTGATTAAGCCAGTAAATCAATTGTAGCGATAACTTGAGTACATCTATACTAAATAGTTGATACATTGTCTATCAATAAAATCAATTAATCGCTCAATTGATACAATAACCCTTCGCGCAGCTGTGCGACAGTCTATAAGTTATTACTGTACTTACTACTACTTTTGGAATTAAAGATACCAGTCGCGGTTTGGTTCCCTTGAATTCGCTGTGCCACGTTTTATTTTATTGCGTCCCCGAGATCTTTGTCTATGATCAGGGCAAAAAGTAGCGACACTCTACGGTCCTATAACTATTACATCGAATCCCGAAAATCAGACAAAAAAAAATGAATTAGTAATCAAAGATAGAAATATAAACACACAGATTCTCTAATATGATTGATTTTAGATAATTATAAGAAATTCTTTTTTCGTTCACGTGATCGTGATGGCGAATATTACTCGCGCTCGGCATTCAAACCTCTCTGTCTGTGCTCTGTTTATGCGCAAGAGTCGTCGCCTCTTCGTAATTGAGTTGCGTCGCACGCGCACACTTACTACAAACATGGCGCATAATGGACGCTTAGTCCTTTGCAATCACATTTTCGTTTTGAAGAACTATTGATACTTTTTTATGACATTCCTTATGCAAGTTTACACAACGTGCTGTTATTAGCAAGTGGGTAATTATTTTACTTCATTTGATGCCATCAAATAAATATATGTATGAGCGATTTACTATAATGCTTTTCTTTAAAATCAATGTTAACCCAGTTAGTGGGAAGTAAACAAATGTAATGAACCACAGAACATTATTAAAAAGGTATGTTCTATATATTAAATAGCGAAGAAAGCATTTTTGTGAAAAGATTTATTCATAAATAATCATCAGCCAAACAATGTAATGGGGCTGGGCTACCTACCCATATCATGAATAATAGTGAAAAGTTTTTCTTTAAAGGTAGGTAGGTACCTACCGACCAGTCAACGACCCTATTATCTATCATGCAAAACGAACTGGCGCGACTTAATTGCTTTGGTGGAGTTCTTGGCGGGAAAGTGAATAAAAAACTGAAGTTAACAATTAAACAATATCTAATAACAAAACAGCGTTTAAAGTAAAACAACGGCTAAATACGTGTTTAAAATATTTGGTCTCTGTCTAAAAGTAGAAGCTAAAAAGTGGCACATGTATTGAGCAGGGTGCCTAGTGCGAGTTCAATCTATAAGTATTCGATCACGTTAACGAAAACGAGAATTAGTATTTCAAAATCTTAATCCTTCTCGATTGTCGTCAGGAGGCGCTGCTAAAATGCCATACTAAATTTCGTTTTTGTAAACGTAATCGAATGAGTACGGATAGTAAGCAAAAGTCACACTAGGCACTCAGTGTCTAACTTTAGCCATCGTGTTGTGGTAGTAGTATAAATCTTTTCTTACTCTCTTTAGCTCTCTCGTTTGTTACCTGAAGGCGCTGCTCCAACGCCATACCTACCTATTCACTCTCTTCTTCGTGAACGTGATCTAACTGTTATTAAACTCGCACCAGCCCCTGGTATCAGTTACATTGATGCAGGCGCCCGCGCCGGTCGCGGCTGCGCGGCAAGGACGCGCCCGCCGCAATGTATGGCATAAAACAAAAGAGTTTTGAATAAATCTATAGGTACATCCTACCTCATTACATCAGCGTACTAGGTAGGTAGATGATGTTTTTGGAGACTGGAGTTTTCCTCTATCGAAGAAAATTCATAAGTAATGCATTTTGGAAACGAACATTTTAATAACATTTTTTTCTCATGGCGTTATATGTTGTGTACCTATGTATAATTTTTATATAGGTAAATCATGCATAAGTGAAGCGCATTTTACAGTTTTCAGCGTCCTAGTGACAACCGAGACGAGTTAAAATTTGCCTAACAAATTCTTGTTTTCGCAGCAGGTGCTAGAACCGTATCCCAGCTATATAATGACTTAGACGGTTCAAATAATATTATGAAGACAAAACTTTGAAGCATTTTCGAAATCGTAGCCTTAGCTCAGGTTATGATCATAGAACTTTCGCAATGCCAAATCACCAGATCGGTAACCAAATTTAAATGTTTTGAATTCCTCCAAAAGGCGTAAAGTCGTTAACAAGCGTAATACTTGTTATAGTAAGAAAAACATGGTAGCTTTAAAAAAACATTGGGCCAACGTGGTAGTCCCATAGCCCAATCTTCCCATGTGCATGTGGAAGCCCGAGTCCCACAACATGACTTTTATAGGCAGGCTGATGATAGTGATAGTCACATCAAGGAAGCGATTAGCCTTCATCTCACCTGATGATAAAAGGAGATGATACCGAATATAGAAACAGAATCTTCAATTATTTAAGAACTTACTGTCTAACCTCTAACCGTCCGTCTATCGTCGGTAATATTGTAGTAAGATGGTAAGCCAGGAGGACAGAAAACATGACAAACCGTGGTCAATCTAGATTTTAAATCTCTAGCAGGTGATTAAACTCCCGGTCCTGTAAAAAAGCAGTTATTTGAAGAATAAGCTGTAATGAAAATTGAGCTTACAATGAGGCTGTGATTATATGTAAGTATGTACAAGAGTTGTCTGTAAATTAACTCACTATACTCGTAATATCATAATAATATATATCGTTTCTATACGTCCGAGTAAACATTTCCACTGAAGGGCAAAAGCCTCCGTCAATAGAACCAAGTCATTGCTACAAATTGGCTGTGATGTGTGTGGTAATTGCCACGCTTGTCAAATGCGGGCTGGTAATCACAAGCCCAGGCTACGGCTATGCATCGAAAAATGTGAATACACTGCCTGCCCTGGGAATAGAACCCAGGACGCCTAGTGCGAGTTTCATTCGCCAGTCGATCACGTTAACGCAAACGAGAAATTGTATGGCAGAATTTTAACTCTTCTATGCCATACTAATTTTCGTTTTCGTAAACGTAATCGAATGAATACGCATAGTAAACAAAACTCACCACTCAACTCACTCGCCAGTCGGCCGGCAGATAATGGATTGAAGCACCCAAAAAGAAACCATCTCCAAACCCAGAAGATTGGAGCCGATGGAACAGCAAGCGCGGATCCACCGTTGTGGGCACAGTGGTCATGCCCACAACCTTAACTGAGATCGAAGATATTTTTTTGTGCTATTGTATTTTAAAACTGAACGAGTTTCAATGTACCTATATGTATGTATTATGTATCCGTTTTGTATGTTTTATTGATATGTGTTGTGCAGGTCAATAAATGTTTCTTTATCTTTATCTGCGGATAAATTCAATCCCTAAAAAAACTAGCAACGAAACGTGCGCGTGTGATTCTGAACGTAGAGTAGTACACAACAAACGCACACATTCACAGCTAAAACCTTATCAAATCCAGAAAAACAACAAAAAACGAAAAATAAAAACAAAAACATTTTTATTACGCCTCACACTTGACCGATTTTTGGATCGCCGTACCCACAGCCATTTTTGTGTGCTGGATCCGCGCTTGTGGAATAGTCATTCTTCCAAAGTATTTTGTAGGCAAAGCTCCAAGAAGATCCACCGCCAGCTGAGCACAACGCCAACTCCAATTGGGAGCATCTTAAATCTCAAATTTGAGAGACTTTAGACCGAATCTCCGAAGTCAGAAAATTTAGAATGGCAGAAACGAAATCAAAGATATGGATTGCGGATCATACATATACATGGGAGCTTATTCAACGCAGGAAGGACGTGAAAGTTAAGGGATTGGGAGACCAACAAGTAAGAGAAGAGTACACAGACCTTTGCAAGAGCATAAAAAAGAGTAGTACAATCGCACCCGTTTGATCGAAGCAACCGAATCGAAATCATCAATATTTTCAAGTTAAATATTGTTGATGTGATGATACCTACGTACAATAATCTTAATTTTTTGCGTGATTTAAAATTGACCAAATTACTTTTACTAGGTACTAGGTATACGAACTAAACTCACAATAACAATGAATTTGGTAACTATATTTTAATGCCAAGATATTTAAAAAAAAGACCGCCTAAAAGGCGGTCAGCCTTTGTTGCTTCAATCACTTTGACACTGGCTCTACATTTGGGTACTGTAATAATGACAAAAAATTACCTTTTTCTTTTGTAAATTTCATGACAAAGAAAACCTCATGAGCCATTAGCAGTGAAATGTATACGTTCTACTGAACTGTGTCAAATGAATAACAACACGACAAATTTACAGCGGCAGTTAGTAACGGAATTCAACGGTACACATCAACACATTTTGTAATAGAACATTCGCTTTGCATCTGTTTTACATTAACATTGAATATTAAGATAAGTGTAGGCATCAATTTGTCAATATCAAACACGACATTGGCGAAACATCGACTCGGAGTGTCAAATAATAAAATATCGAGACCGTCACGGCCGCCGTGGTGTCGTGTTAGGAAGCGCCGGCGTCGTTAGATTAACGATTATCGGACATCGACGATAAATCGATTCGAGGAAACTCGCACTGCGGTGCACCCTCACACTGCACCGTGGTCGTATTAGATATATCAACTTGATCAATTCAATTAAATGTAGCTTTGCCAAATTACTTAGACTTAAACAGCTTACTTGTAGTACAGCGGACTTGTAGCTAAATATGTTACGTAAATGTAGTTAAGTAGCTACATTGCCTACTTAAAATGTATGCAACCTTATCGTCCTAAACATTTGGAGAAAATTATTTCGTATATTTATGACAATTCAGGCATTGCCAACGAAAAAGATTTTAGCTTACAAACCTTGCCAGCTTTCTTATGCTAGATAAGAGACAGAGACACACCTCTTAAGCATGAAAGCCTTGCTGAGCTCCTTGAGGACGGTGGAGACGATGGCGCCCGCAGCCGGCACGGCCAGCATGGAAGCGTCCATGCAGGCTGACAGCGCCGCCGGTGCCAGCACCCCCAACCGGCTAAATCGCGAGGTATCCCGCGACATCGCAGCAATACTTCGGACCGAATTATTATCGTACAGTAACAGCACGCACGACCACAACCGCAGGGCGATCCGCTTCGTGCGCTGATGCCGACACGAGTGCGCGTGCGCAGCGCGCTCGCCGCCGCGCCGCCGCCGCCCGCCGGCCGCGTGACGCGACCCTCCGCCTTCCCTCCACGGGCACGAGGTGGGCTTACGCATCGAGGGTTCGATCCCAATGCTACACGCTGAGTTTTATTGTTTCATTGACCTCGAGACTTATTAAGGTAAAATTTTGCTTTTAAACATGCATGTAGGAAATGCATTCGTTATTAATAAAGACGGCGACGACGGCGAGTTGTTTGATGATATTTCCATTTCGGTCAACGATGTTTATGTCAGTGTGTACGTTTATAGGTGCTTATCACAAATTGAGACGTATTTTATAATATTGATCTTGTATTACAAGATTTTGCTATTTAAATTACTCGACAAGGACGCCTTAACCTTATGTTATTATGACCGACTACATCTAAACAGGTCAGTGCCATAATATTGTAAATTTTATTCAAATTAGATTTTATATTTTTTGTTTATAGATGAACGAGCCTATGAGTGGAAATACATCTTTGTATAAAATCAAATTAAGTGGTATCAAATAAACAAACATTACAGCATATAAGTCATGGTAAACAACACGTGACAGCTTGTTGTACCAAACCGCTTTACGGTTCATCAGTTTTACTAACTATACAAAATGTTGAACTAATTACAATTGGTGATTTTGATGCTCTGTCACCTCTTTTTGGGAGAAAGACGTGAGTGAGAGTATGTATGTATGTATGTATGTATAAAATGATGAAAAAGACTTATTTATTATTATCGTGTATGATGAATGTAAGTGTTTCAACAGGCCGCGGGCGATCTATAAGACATGACGAATAAAAGACAGATACTCAACAATTCGGATTGTCCCTTATAACAATAGAATGCGGTTTAATGCTAGTCATTGGAAAAAGTGATTCAGTAGAAGTATAGGTAGTATTATAGACACACACACACGATGCAACGATAATTGGTCTCATTGTATTTAAAATATATACCTACCTATTCTTAATAAATTATATTGCTAATGTTACTGCGTTACTTTTTTTCTAAACAAAACGATAACTCATTTCTCCGTCGCTGGTTTCTCCAATCCATAACTATTCTATAAATAAATCAATGAATAAAAATACTTTTAATGACCTGAGTTTTTTTATATGTTTCTCTCCTTCACACGCTGCCACAGAGTGACAAATATTACACGAACAGGTAGTTAGCTAAACAGTGGTAAGACACAATAAATATTTTAATTTGGGTATAATTTAAACGCTCAGCAGAAATATTTTTAGGCCCTAAGCATAAGTACCAAATAAATTAAATGACTGCACAAATATTATTTTTGCTTCCCAAAATGAATAAATGCTCACCAAATTTTTACACTATTATGCAAATGATTGAGGATACTAGCTGCCCTACTCCTGTAGGTCACGTGATAGGTTAGAAATTTAAGACAATCGCGAAGCGCATTGTCTCGATTGTCTTGAATTTCGAGGTTATTTTTTTTATTAGACAACAGAAAGCAAAAATTACCAAATTGAAACTCGAGGCATAAAATATTGGTGTTATCTATTTGGTGATAAAATAACATATTTGGTCTGAAATGCAGTTAAAAAGTAATTATATGTTTTTATTGCATTTAAAAATTGTTCCAATCAATAATTTAAATTAAATCTTATGACAAAAGAGGAATTCTCTTGCAAAATATTTAGTAATATTTTACTTATAAACCAGCAATTCTTGTATATAGGTATATAATCTGAATCTCGGTAACGGCTCCAACGATTTTCATGAAATTTAATATGCAGGTTGTTTTGGGGGCGATAAATCGATCTAGCTAGGTTTCATTTTTAGAAAACATTATTAAAAAATATAACGAGCAAAGTTCGGTCATCCAGTTACTGTATAATTAATTTTAAGAAAAGCCCGTCTCAACCTACATTTATTAACCTTTGAGCGCCAAGCAATTTCGACCGCGATGTCCCTATCGTCATATTATAACGTCGTCACGTTGCCATCCTAACAGGACCTTGGCGCCCGCACGTTAAATTCTGTTTTTATTAGGGATGTCCGTTAGGGTGGAGCGTCAAATGTATGTAGAAAAGTAAATCTTTTCATAACAATCTCGAGTAGGCTAAAAAAGGTTGCATATTTTTATTAACTTTTTTGGATATATTGGATTTGGATTTTATTATAGCTCAAAGTTTAGAAAATTTTATGGCAATTCGTAATTTATGACGTTCACCAGAACATTCAAGGAATGACGGGCAAAGATTTGGAAATTGAATTGTTCATGAACGATAAAAAAGTTGATATTTTATGTATTACTGAACACTGGCATAAAGATGATTAGTTCATGTTCAATATTAATAATCTTTTGGTAGGTGTTCGTTCAGTCGAGTAAATTCAATTCATGGTGGCTCCTTAATTAAAAGAAGTTAAAATTAAAGGAACGAAAACTATAGTTAGCCTCTTGGTTGAGCGAACAATAGAAATAGCTTGTGTGGAGCTGGAGCGACTTGTTGTATTAAGTGTAGGTATACAGTCCTCCGTCAGCGTTTTATGATTATTTTGAAAAAAGTGATGAATGAAGCATTATATAAAATCCGCAATGTAGGTAAAAAGATAAGTTCATTTTTATAGAAGAAGAGGTCAGGAAGCTCTACCACTATGGAATTAGAGATGCATCACTGAATCTTCTTATCTCATACTTGAGTGATAGGGTTCAGAGGATTGATGTTAACGGTAAAAGATCTCTAGGATCGGTAGTTACAATGGGAGTTCCACAGGGTTCAATTCTTGGTTAACGACTTGCCTTACTTTGTAAAGGACAACCACGAGATAGTATTGATTGCAGATGATACCTCACTTTTATTCAAAGTGAAACGACGACAGCCGATTGATGACGATGTGAACAATGCTGTCTCAAAGATAGTTCATTGGTTTGGGGAAAGGGAAAAGGAAAAACCAAATGTATAAGATTTGTATTACTCAACAACAAAAATCAGTCTAAAAATTAAAGATAAAAATATGGACGTTGTGACACCATAGTGTTTCTAGGCATTACGTTGGATGCAAAGCAACAGTGGGGCCCACATATAGATAAATTGTCGAGTAGACTGAGCTCTGCGGCTTATGCAGTAACGAAAATTCGTCAGATCACTGACATTGAAACAGCTAGACTTGTTTACTTTAGTTATTTCCATAGCGTAATGTCGTACGGCATTTTACTGTGGGGCAATGCTGCCGGCATTCAAACTATCTGTGTGCTGCAGAAGCGGGCTATTCGAGCAATTTGCCTGTGTATACGTTTTTACTATAAAGTTCCAAGTAATATTCAAAAACTTGATATTAATGAATTTAAAATCACCATTAAAGAAAAGCTTTATAAAGAGCTTAGAAAATTAAAAAAAATATGTCTTCTTTTTCACAGCTAAAAAATAGACGTCCTGAAAGGGTAGTAGGTAAAAAATGTTTGGACGATTCAAAAGCACTTTTCTTTTTTCAAGCTTATTTGAATAAAAATATTTGACTTTGACTCTATAAAATCATAATTAAAAAGAAAACGATAAGTTTATTATTGTCTATTTTTTTGTAAGTAGTTAATTAAACATAATCGCTTAATCGCACAATGAATTTTTACCATGTAACAAGGAAAAATATGAAGTAACGAGATGATATTGAACGACTTGCACGATCCTCTCACGCACCGCGCAAAAATCAGTGCGCTTGCTTAGGGTTGCAATTACGATGATGATGAACCACGAAACAGTTCGGAAGTGGGCTTTCAGGATAAAAGTAGATGTTTCTTCGGACTTTTTATATCAATATTTTTAGTAAGTATATTTATGAATAATTCTGAAGTATAAATTATTTCTCATAACCTTTACACCGCAACAAAACAACGACCAACAAACAACTGAAGAGCGGTATGCTTTTCGGCGCGGCGGGCGTGCCGTATTTAAGCGTTCTACTCTCTCGTGACAATGATGATCTTTAAGAATGATTATTTACGCTCGCCTACTCCCCTCGCAATGAGGTGACGGTGAGGGATGGGGAGTCCTTAGCCGCCCGTCTTAAGCCTTAGGACGTCTGAAACGGCCAAACATCCTCGGGCCTGCTCCCTCTGACGCTGGCGGGCCGCTGACGGGGTGAATATCCGGAGATTGTCAAACCGATCACCTCGGATCACCCTGGTGGCAAGTGAAGGGATGTGCTAGGGTTTTTAATGGGTTACAATTCCTTTTTCCCGAATTGTGGGAGTTGGGTGTCTCCTCATAACAATCCGCGCCTCCCCGGACGCGGTGGTCCTCGGCAGTGGACTCGGCAATGACTTTTCTCTGCCATAAAAAAGACAAATCCAAGGAGATCTTGACGGGTGGCAACCCTACGGCTGGTGAGCACTAATGTCCGTTTCTCCTCCGAGTCGCGACATCGGCAATCAGAGAGAGCCTCGGTTTTCCCCGGGCGCCCCCATTCCCGGCGGCTTACGGTGTCAATACCTGCGTATATGTATCTCGACGTAGTTAGATGAAAGCTAATGCTACTCTCCAGCGCCTTTACCTCATTCAGTGACAAGATAATTGTTATTATGATTTTAATAATTTTCCTGTCCTATGAGTCACATGTGATACATAACAATTGATTGTTCTATTGTTTTAATCTTGGCTAAATTTTCTTTTTCATTGACAATTCATTAAAATAATAACGACAACATCGATTCGATTCGAAATTTAAAATAAGTGCCAATTATTTTTACTAGGGGTTTGGATCGTGCTCATCGTTCTGGTGTGCACTTGGCCATGCCAGCAGTGGACTAGTATAGGCTGATGATGATGATGATGATGAAGGGTTCGGAAAGACGTTAAAACAAATTTACACAAGCGGAATTTCAACCTGCACCTTTTCAGTTACAAGGTAAGGTGCACTTTCAATTTAATGCTATTGTTTTACGAAGGAAACAAACCATAAACTGAATGATAGCCGCAGCTGTTCTCGGAGGAAGCGGCGCGGGCGCAGGGAGCGGCACCACACCATGCGCCTGAAGGCATGATTTAATGGCGACTGCAGAGTCGGCAAGTGGCGCTACTGGTTTGTGTGAATTATGAAATTAATTCCAAGCGCAACGACACTGATGTCGCCTGCCGCCGCGGCCATAGATTATGTTAAAGACATTTCCTAGTGAAAGTTTTATTTTATTCAAACTCATTCGACCACGTTAACGAAAACGGGAACGTTTTATGGAATAGAAGCAGTGTCATAGAGAGCTAAAATTTTGCCATTCAATATTTGGTATTTTCATCTTTTCTAGTTAATTTATAAATTGCAATAAAGATAAATACATAAATACATTCTGAGACGTTTGCATCACACCGCAGAATTGTCAAAACTGTAATAAACTGCCCTCTACATTGAAAAAGAGTACTACAGGGTACTTATAACTTATATTACTTGTTTATATAAGTATTGATGTTTTCCTTATTCCTCGCGGTGCCTCTTAGATGCTCGACTAACTGTCTTTTTTTCCGGAAACAACAAGTTTTTTTGCGGTTATTCAAGCGGCGTAAGCGCCGATAGCCTCAGATGACAGAGATCGCGCGGACCAATGCAAATATTGAAAAAAAAACAGCAGAGCGGAAGTCAATAATTCTACTAATGTAATTAATGTAAAAGATTTGTTTGGTGTGTCAATCAAAACACGTTTCAAAACACGTTCATTGTTCCAATGGATCAACCTGATTTTTACTTAAGGACTAAGTAAGTCTTTTGATTAAGTATATTATGTTGTATGGTTACCTATACCTAGTAAGTATTAGGTATTTTTTATTTTAAAATTTCCAAGAATGTCAAAATGTATCAAAAAATGTCCAAAATTTTCCAAGGGTGTCTAAAAGTACACAAGAGTCTCCAAGAACGTCCGAGAATGTTCAAAACTGTCCAAGAGAGTCCAAGTTGTGCAATTTTTTATACAGAACGAGAACAAATACAATGTTCTTGGAGACATAAAAACGATGAAAACGAGGCACCATCGAATTTCTCTACAGGCTATTTCGCTACGGGATTCGCGCGGTGTTGAACCCACACCATTTGAAAAGCTGAATCAGGCGCCCTATTAAGCATTAAAATAACTAGCTGCTGTTAGGTGTACCTAGTGTTTTCTGTAGTAGTGGTCTCTGTAGGATTGGACCCGTGAAGGTAAGCCAACACTACCTACCTACTTACTTTGTAACTCAAAGTTAGGCTATGAATATTTTTTTGCAATTTATTTAGCAAGCAAGCCCCGTGTTCAAAAAGATTTCGTCACCAAAAAGTTACATAGATTTTTATTTAAAAAAAAAACGAGTGAGCCTTACAGTAGTCGCATAATATGATGTGTATTGACATCTCACCTTAGTAATAAGCCATTTTAACATTACATTCTAAAAAAAATGGGTCAGGTATTACATCATTTTATAACTATAAAATAAATGCAGTAAAATACTCATTAGAAGACATTTGACATATCAAAATGACCTTTGATAGTCAAATGACACAATATGTCACATATAATAACAATATGTCATGTTCATAATATCGATTTTAAATTTACAAAATGACACGCGCTTGCGCGCTTCCCCAACTTCCTGTTACACTGTTACATATACTTCCGTCCCATTTCACGAAATCACTCCCACAAATTGCTTATATAGAAAGCGAGCGGAAAGATGTTACACATCAAAAAATACGGGATTACCTACAGCTAGGCAGCGGTCTGTATACAATTATTATTATATATTATAAGTATTTAAAAACTAAAATCAGTTGCTACCCCTTATTTTAATGATTAAAGAAAAAAAATTTGATCACTGGTTTCTGTTATACATTACCCTACTCTACTAGTACATATACGCGAAATGTATTTTTGCATGAAATAATTTAAGTTCAATTAGTCCTTTCCTTTGCAGTTCGAAAAATAGGAAAATCCTAGTTAAATTTGAATATTTTATTTTCTCTATTATAATAAGTATGTTTAGTATCTAGTTATTATATTGGTACCTTTCTCAATGTCAACAACTACGTCATCGACATCCGATATTTACTCTTGCGTACAATTTTCGTTTGTTTCGAAGTCGAAGGTTACTATTAATAAAGGTAACTATACCTACTATTAATACTATTCTTATTATTGGTACTATTAACAATTAGGGAACTTTTAATTGATTTTATTATTTATTATATTTAAAGAAATGGGGCTTAGCCACGGCCTAGCTTTAGTTTATATTATAATCATCATCATCATCATCATCATCAGCTCATTTTATGTCCTCACTGCTGGGGCACGAGCCTTCCCTGTGGATGGATAAGGAGAATGGGCTATAAACCACCACGCGGGCCCAGTGCGGATTGGTGGTTGTTAATGACTGCTAATGCAGCCGGGACCAACGGCTTTACGCGCCTTCCGAAGCACGGAGGAGCTCGAGATGGTGAATTTTTTTCACCCATCCGATGACCGGCCTTTGCGAAAGTTGGTTAACCTCAGCAATCGCAGACCGGGCGCGTTAACCACTGTGCCATCGAGCTTCTCAAACAGTGAAAATGAATTCGTTAATAAATAAATTCGTTACCTACGGTACCTACCCATCAACTTCCTCATTAACAAAGCGATTTACTACCTAGGTGAAATAATATGTTTCTAGGAGCAATGTACCTTATCCTATAATGTTTACGTTACCTGCAAGAGTGAAACCATATTCCTGGGAAAATAAACTGCACTTCCTTCCGTGTGATCTGATATGTTTACCCGATAGTTATATTAAGTTACAAATTAAATATCAGCACCGTTTTTTTCAATGTCGACGTACCTGTTTCTTATAACCGGTGATGTCATAATTGCTGCACATTGCCCTAAGTTTGAAGGTTTGAAGCAAGGGCCCCGTGATCTGTCCGTTGAAACGTCAAAGCACCGATCGTCAATAAACCTCAGTTGCACGGTCGAGGACATTAGCGCGCTGGTACAGTCATCAGCAATGAAGTTACACACTTTAGGACTCTTTCAAACCAACTAAATAATGTAATAGGCACTTGTTATTTTTAGTTTATTTTTAACTAGCTGTGCACGCGACTTCGTCCGCGTGGAGTAGTGACTTTCGGCAGCATTTTTAATTTTTTAGGCTAATTATTATGCAAATAAAACACTTGCCTACATACTAATTAAAGCCTAAAAAAAAGTTTCAAGCTTCTAGCTTCAAAAATGACGTAATTTCCATACAAACTTTCATCCTCTATTTCAACCCCTTACAGCCCTTTTTTCGCATTAAAAGCCAGCACCCTCTCGCCTCACCGCTCCCGCCCACATAAATGCGCGCCTGGTATTTGACCATTATTTTGTTGCAAAGTTATTTTAAAACTATGATAACTAAGAAGTTATCAACGAATATGTAAGGACATATTCGTTGTAATCAAATGCTGTCAAGGGCAATTTTGTTCAAAATTTGGTACCTGTGATAAATTACTTTTTTACTTTGATAAGGATTAATATCATGTTAACCTTCGCAAATAGTGTATTATTTTAGAACTAATTTGATTACTTACCATAAAAAAGGTTATAGTGAGTCAACCTTGATAGCTAGACATATGCTGTCGCCAACTTTTTTTTAGAACTTTTAAAGGGGAACAATTTCGTTATACATTATTTTTGCGTAACTTTCACCGTTTACGCAGCGCACGCAAGAAAATCTCTCAAAAAAATATATTTTCCCGTTTTTGCAATATTTTTTATTGCTGCTCCACTCCTATTAGTCATAGCGTGATGTAATATAGCTTATAGCCTTCCTCAATGAATGGACTATTCAAAACAAAAATATTTCTTTCAATTCAAACCAGTAGGTAGTTTCTGAAATTAGCGCGTTCAACCAAACAAACAAACAAAAAACAAACTCTTCAGCTTTATAATTTTAGTATAGATTGCCTCGTTAAACTATAATGCCATGGCATCTCACCACTTTAGTATCATGTACTACAGTGGTGAGCTACATCCGATGCTGACTGTAGGTACGTAAGGTACCGCCTCCAAATGTGTTTAGTATTGATCAATGTTGTCAGCGTTGCTTTTCTCATTCAGGGTAAATAAACAATGGAATCATAAATATGGTTTAACACTTTAACACTTTAACACCTTCAAAGTACTAATTGTATTATCCACAACACTTATGCAAAGTATCTAATAGACTCAATTAATCATTGAAATACAATCTTCGACTTATAAACAAAAGTGATGAGCGTCGTTTTACCAAATACCTACCTACCTTACCTACACGTTTCCTTGTTGGCAAGAGAAAACCAAAAATTATAAATAAATGTTGAGGATAGTTGAGGATAGTTGAGGACTCCGGGTGAAGTGCGCTTCCACCTTCATCATCATCATCACTTAACATCAGGTGAAATGAAGGCCAAGTGCAAGGGCAGAAAATCAAACATGAGTGACTGATAAGGTGAGTGAGTATGTTTAGTTTGATAGGCATTGAAAAATATATTCTTAAAACGAACGTCAACAACCATGTTGCAAGCCTGGGAGGTAACCACGAGCTCTTATAGCAGTATTATTGCAGTTGTGAAAACAAGACGCGTGTAGCGGCAAATATACTCGCGTCTTTTTTCCACAACTGCAATAATACTGCTATAAGAGCTCATAGTCAGGGGGCAGCACAGAAGAAAGGTAAAAGTACTACATAGCACTAAATAAGGAGACACCAGAAAGCTTGATGCGTACATACCGCGCACACATAGTCTCACGTCACGGCCACGGAATCTCGGTATGAAACTTATCTTCTGCAATATCCATATCGTCGGGTATAGTTCAAAAGCGCGTGAATAGTATTTTGTAAATACCGCGTAAGAGTCGAACATCTGGAATTTTTTAAGAAAGTGGGAGAGGATTGTACACTGATTATTTAATTATTTACTTGGACATTTTACGTACCAATTAGAACGTAGCAATAGTTGTGGCTCCTATGTATAATAATGAAGTTTTTTCTATAAAAACTATGTAAATCATATTAAGAAAGTACTTACGCTGTTTGGCTTTATCCATATTTAAGAAAGCTTGTGCGGAATCCAGCAATGCTACTTACGCGCTTTTGAACTATCCTCGACGAATTTTGTGTACAGTCACAAGCAAAAATAGATAAACAATTGTAGCTCTAAGAGACAAAGTGTATACATATCGGTGCTCGTGACTGTACATAGTTACTTCACCGATGCACCGACCTCGGATCGTAATTTTTTGTCGGAGCAACGAAGTCGCGGTATGCCTACCTAGCTACCTATCTGTTGCTTGTAGGATCAATCGTTCAGGGTCACGCTTTTTTTATAAACTCAGTTGTATCATTTTCTTTCAAACTTTTCTAGCATTCGCAATTTAAAGTAAATTTCTTCTTAATGGTTTGCGTGCACCTGTGACCGTTTCCGGCCTAAACTAAAAAAAACGGTTTAATTTTTTCATGTATTGGTAGTGGCATCAGCGTTCAACAGAAACCATTAATCGACACTTTTTGAATATCTAC